>ML685876.1:498379-642094 GCA_007922175.1 Pelusios castaneus
AGCTACATTGCCCAAAGATTCCATCTGCACTGAGCATGCTCCATCCTTAGGCTGAGCAGAGCTTTTCTGCAACTGCAGCTCTGTGCTTCTGATGGCCTTGCTGAGTCATGGTCCAAGTACCTGAATTGAGGGCAGGGAGTACTAGCCTAGGAAGGTGGAACAGGGAGCTTCCTCTTTCAGATATGGAGGGGACAAGAGCCTGACCACAGGAAAGTAGATTGGGACAAGGAGCCTGCAGACAAGGGGGTGTGGAAATTGGGACTGGAGGCTAGCAGTGGAGAGAGAAAATCGAGGAGAGAGAGTTGGTGGAGAGACTGGGATTGGCTGGATATGGTGATGGGGACTTGGAGCCAGGCAGGGAAATGAGAGTTGGGGGTTGCAATCAGGTGAAGTGCTGGGGGAAGACTGGGACTGTGAACCAGTGGGGGTGTTGTCAAAGATGTGAAGGGAGGACAGAAAGATCTGACGAGGAGCTGTGATACAGGAGATATATGGGTCTGGCCAGATGAAGAGACTAAGACAATACTACGGTGTGTGGAGTGGGAGATTGGCTGAAGAGCCTAAGGAGAGAAATTAGAACTTGAAGCCAATGGAGACGCAAACTTGGGTGAAAGGAGAGTCCTGGACATGAAGGGTAGGGTAAAGAGAAGGACTGGATGAGGACCTGGGGTGGGGATGGTGAAACTGGGACTGCCTAGGCAATGAGATTTTGCACTGAATGAGGTGATGCTTGTAGAAACAACAGTGTGTGATCATGTCATTAAAACTTCATTATAATACATTAAGTACCCAAAAGGAAACTGAAATAAAGGTTGCACAGGCAGCCTTAATTTTAGAATTTACTAACTGCTAACTTGACTTTGCAACATTAATGATGCTCTTTTAACAAATATATATGGGGTCTTTTTGCAGCAAGGCAAAGTGACAAAATAAAGTATAACTCTGCAGTTGCATATGATCAGAACGAGTTGATGGTTGCTCCCCAAAACCCATAAATAAATGTATATGAGATATTTGAGAGTCATACTCTCCTATCATTTTTATGTCACATTAATGTTAATGAGAGTTACGCATGTGTTCTGATGGGAAAACAGATTCCATAATTTCTATAATCTGTTTTATACATTACAGGAGCAGTTTTGAACCTCTTTTATAATTTCCTGGGCTTCTGTATGGGTTGCCAAACCACACAGAGTCTCTCTCAAATTTTCCCTGCCAGGGAAGCAATGGTACAGCCACTTGGCACTCTGGCAAAAGCCTGAAGTGCTGAAGGTTTGTTTATCCCAAGAGTCGGCAACAGTGGTTAAAGTATAATTTGACGGCGCCCGGAACCCTTCTAATCTCCAGGCCCCCTTCCTGTATTGTCTGGGCCCCAGCGCAGGTAGGCATTTGCAACCACTTCTCGGTACCACATGCACCGGTTATCGCTCCATAAAAATATTTATAATTTTATATGGCGTTTATGTCTATAGCAATTATTGTCACAAACTAGCAAACACTGCATAAGACAATAAGTATTGTGATTAACAACAGTGGGGTATAGGACCTGCCAGCAGCCAGGGCAGTACAGAACATGCGTTCCGCTGGATTTTTCTATTTCTAGGGGCCCCGGAACTCTGGCCCCTCAAATTTGGGGGCCCCAGAACCGCGTTCCGGTGCGTTCCCCCTTACTTTAACCCCTGGTCGGCAACCCAAAAGATAAGAAGAGCCATTTAAAAAAATCCCTTCAATAACCAAGTGTTCTGAGAACTGCAATAGGTGGGGGAAGCTGGGCCAAGGCACCTGTCGCATAGTCCTTTGGCGGGGGCGTGGGATAGAGGGGGAGCCTGGAACCAGGAGCTGGCCCCCCTGCAGAGTCCCCCAGTGGCAGGGGGCCCAGAGCCACAAGGGGGCAGCCTAAGAGCTGCATTGGTTTCTTTCCTGCAGGACAGAATTGTTATAAATTAAATAAAAATACTTGAGTGAGAAAAGTTGCGAAGAGCTTAAATAAGTTGTGCAAGCTTACAGAAGAATTCTTGCTGTAAAGTCACTGTGCTCAGAATAGCTCCACGTTCAGAATACAGTTTTCTCCTATGAAATCTCTTGATTAACTGAAGTCCCTGATCTAAAGCTCTGCCTATCATTGGATAGTTTGACACCATATATGCATTGTTTGTTTATTTAACAAAAGTTGGCCAGCATGTTAAGTGCTATTACCATTCACTTTGCTGGCATATTTGTTTGTTTTTTCCTCTTTACAATTTTTTTCATGAAAAATAAGCAATGGGTAAAAAGCTGAGATTCCCTCTTAATAAAGGCATAATGTGTGGGAATTGCGTGACTATTAGTAACTGTTGGGGTGAAGTGATTCATAAACTTTGCTGTCTTCTTCTCACACACACAGCTGGTGAGAAGGAAGATCTGGATCACAGTAAATCATGATCAACAAATGAATGCCAACATTAACAAAAAGTGACTGACCTTCATTACATAACAGTCTATTCATCCACATCCACATCCTGGAGTACAGCTCACAAAAAGTATTTAACTTTGCTGATGCCTATTTTATTTTACTTTATTGGGACTATCAATAGATATCATGTGAAATGTATTAGTTCAAATAACCTAATTCTCCTGTGGCTATATAAGGACATGTTCTCATATTAACAAAAGGAAAATGAACAAAATGGGCATTTCATAAAGACATGATATACCTGTAAATGTGAGCAGTGCAGGAAGGGAGAAAAGATCAAAGATTTGGAAATAAATATAATTTTTGGTATGCTGCAAAGAGGTGGATCATAGGGTTCATCAGGAAATTGGTGACAGGAACAGCTCTGTGCTTGCTCCCAAGGATTGATGATTTCAGCGACCCAGTGGCAAAGGTTTTGTATGGAACAGTGGGATTAGATGACTGACTCATCAATCTAATGTGAATTTTTTTGAGTGTCCCTTTGTTCCAATTCACTGAACAACTTGAAAATAAAGTGAAGTTAAAAAAAATCCATCAGGAACCAAATATAAATGAGAGCATTTTACTTTTATCAAAAACTGCTACCACCTCACAACGCAAAAGACAAGCGTCTCTTCTGTGTTCATAGACTCTACTGCTCCCCAGCACAGAAATCCTTTTGCAAATACAAGATATAACTGCAGTTATCAGCACGTGTTCATTTTCAAAAGGCGATTTCAAAAGAAAAGAAAGGCACCGCTTTCATTCTCCTCTAAAAACAGACAAATGTTTGCCCTGATTGCAATGAGACGCATAGGATTTTTTGTAATGTCTGATTTTTTTAAAATATGGTCATGAACTTATGTGTACACATGCATGTGTAACAGACTTTACTGCAAGACTGCAGAACTAGAATACCCTGGAATAAAGATCCAAAATGCTAAGTCAGGATTGCCAAAGAGCTCAATGTCCAGATTCTAACACTCTTCTCATATGGAATTTGGACTCAGTAGGAGCTGCTAGGTGCTGAGCACTTTCAAAAAGCTGGTTGCTTTATTCAAGAATGAGCTAAATGGAAACAAAACTATTTTGAACAACTGAACCCAATTCTGGCTGCTGGGTGCTTTTGAAAAAGCTGGTCCATAGAGCTTGAGTCTCTTGTCACAATGGTTTCTATCTGACATAACTACCGCAACAAGAAAGTAAATTCTGATAGAGCAGGCTTCGACAAATCTGCCTCACACCTAGGGGCCAGCCCCAAAACTGAGGCGCCAAGGTGTGAGGCAGTAAAAGGCTCCCCCGTCATCAACAGATTGCTGCTGCTGCTTTCTCTGGCAGTGGTGCAGAACACAGAGGGCCTCCCACTGCCAAAAAACTGCTGTGACCTCAGCTGCTTTCAGTGGTGCAGCAGTGTGCAAAGACCGCCCCCAACCCCACTGCCAAAAAAAGCTGCTCCTGGCAGCACATCCAGAGGCGGGGTGGGAGGGGAGGAGATGGCTTCACTGAAAATGTCAGCACCACAGGCTCTTTTTTTAGGCATCAGAGGGCATTCACCTTCCTGGCTGCCTCAGCTCTGCTAGGCGCCAGGGTCAAAATTCTGGGCACCATGGCAACCTAGCACCTGGGATTTGTTGAGCCATGCTGTATAGTAAATAAAAGAAGAATTAGGCACAAGAGTTAGCAGGGTTTTGGATCCTTAATAATAATAATAGCTTTTTCTTAGCTCCTTCCATCTGCAGCTGTCAAAGTAATTTACAAAGGAAAAAAAATACATTAGAGTAGAATGTTGCATTGTTTTAATGAGATTAGACTGTAATCTCTTCAGGACAGGGATCCAGTTTATTGCACAGCAGGGCACTGATCCTGATTAAGGCCTTTGGTGCTACTATAAAGAACAAGTGGGATGAATGGTTTGCCAGTGACCTTAGTAACTAAAAGGAAGAGAAATAAAGGGACGGAAAGAAGCAGTTTGGAAAATTATTCCTAGCTGGAATATTAACTCCTCCAGTCCCCTGCTAGCTCAGGAGATAGCAAGAGATGTGAAATAATTTAATAATATGGTCCAGAGTGCACAAGAAAGCAGAAACAAAAATTATCCAGTTTATTCTTCAAGAGCAAAAGCACAAGTAAACAGCAGAATGCATCTGCAGGCTGAAAGGTACTAGCGAGGGGGGTGTCAAATGGCTGAAACAGTCAATCAGCGTAGTATGTTTGAAGTAGTAGCGAGACATCTGAGGACAGTTTTGCACAGGGCTGGATTATCGCAGGGACTATTGGGGTTTAAGCCCTGGGCCCCAGCCAAAAGGGGGGCTCCTGGCTCCAGCCCCTAAAACCCTTATGATAATTCAGCACCCCCACCCCGCTCAGCGCCAGCAGGGCAGGAATGCTCAGAGCACTCGAGCGCTGCCAGGGCTGTGGGGAGTGGGGGGCAAGGCCCTGGAGCCAGAGGCTGGGCTTGGTGCTGTCGCCCCACCTCTAGGACAGCTGGTCTGCCCCCTGGGGGTGGGGGAGTGGGCCAGTACATACTTGCTCCACCCAGGGGGTGGGGCTGGCTGTCACGGCCTTGCTTCAGCCCAGCCCAGCTCTCCATGGCCCGTGGCCCTGGGAGGACTGCATCAGGGGCCACCGTGCTGCACACCAGCCAGCCCCATCCCCAGATAGAATGCTGGAGTGGGGCCAGGAGCACCCTCTGGCCCCAGGGCCTCCTGCAGCGATGGGTGGGGGCTGCAGTGGGGACTGAGGCCCCAGGTGGAGGTGGGAACCCATGGCGAGCGGTAGCCCAGGGTCCCCAAGCCAGTTAATCCAGTTCTGGTTTTGCATGACCTTGTGATGGTTATGAGCTTGATCCAAAACCCAGTTAAGTAAATGGGAGTCTTTCTATTGACTTCAATGGGCTGAGGATCAAGCTTAGAGGAGTAAGAAAAAACAGAATAAAGATGGGCCTATAACTGGGTTAGAATATTGCAACAAGTGAGTAGTTTCAAAGGTACATATGTGTAGTTTTAGATAAAGAATGATTTTATTTTGATGCATCTCTATTAAGTACCAATTCCTGAATTATTATACTTCAATTAAAAGAATGCATGAATATAAAATAAAGTGTGTCTAGCCACTAGAAATAATTTCCATGTGTCTTCAATCTAAAAACTGCTACATTTAAGGAAGAGAAATGCAATTTTCTTATAAGTTTACAATAAGAGCACTTAACATTAGGATTTTGATGCATGAATATTTCTTTCTGAGTTTCTATAACTAAAGCATATGCACTCATAAACTACATGGCCCTTGAGGCATCTAATATGGATTCAACAAAAATGCAGGCATAATGACAGGTTCCAGCATCTACAAATATAAGCATATTTCTATAGTTTTACTCATTTTTAGTAACCTATTATAAATTCTTGTCCTAAACAAATAATTCATTTAAGATTAAAGAACATTTCATTCTACAGACAAATGCCTACTTAATATTAGAAGACCAGATATTTAAGACTGAGAATGCGTAATATCTGCAGGATGAATACTTTACTCTTATAGGAATTACATATCACCTTATAAAGCACACTCTAATACATGACTGGAATTGGCTTTATAAAATGTGCAGTTCAATTAGGGCCAATCCAAAGACCACTGAAATCAACAGAAAAATTCCCATTGACTTCACTGGAGAAGAGGTAGATCCAGCCCATTTACCACCCTGTGGTTGGAACTCCTCTATTGAGGAATCCCTCCACTGGCGGGTTTTAAGAACATGTTATACAAACATCTGTCAGGATTTTTCTAGGTATACTTAATCCTGCCTCAGTATGGGGGTTGAAGAAGAGAGAAGGGGAAAGGACTAGATGACCTCTACGGGTCCCTCCCAGATCTATGTCTATCACTGGATTGGGCCTAGATAGCACCTTCATGCGGGTATATTTAATTAAATGACAATAATAACGAAAGGCATACTTTCGAATGGTTGGTTATAGTGTGTTTTAGATGCGTATGACTCCAGCTCACTTCAATGGGACTCATCTGTTTTAAATAAATAATACACAGTGCTGTGCATTGCATAACTCCAGATACCTTTTCAGACATTAATCAATGCAGGCTCATAACCCCTCTATGAGATTGGTATTATTTATACTAGGCTTCCACAAATTTGCCACACACCTAAGGGCTAGCTCAGAAACTCGGGTGCCCCTATGTATCTGGCAGAGAAGGGCCACCCCCACCGCTGAAAAAAAAAGCTGCTGCTGGCAGCTCTTTCGGTAGTGTGGGGGAAGAGGGAGAGACTGAGGTGTTCTTCCCCTCCAGTGCTGCTTCTTTCCCCATGCCCCCTCCCTGACTCAACACCACCAAAAGAGCTGCCAGCAGTGGCTTTTTCTCAGTGGCGGGGGAGAGGGGTTCTTTAGCACACTGCAGTCAACACCAAAAGAAACCCCCCTCTCCCACTGCCAAATAAAAGCTGCTGCCGGCAGCTCTTTCGGTGGCACAGGGATGGGGGCGGGGAAGAGGGAGAGGCGGCAGCGCTGGAGGAGGCGAGCACCGCTGTCTCTCTCTCTCTCTTCCCTCATGCGGCCAAAAGAGCAGCCCGCAGCAGTTTTTTTTTTTCCCTTTAGTGGCGGGGGTAACCACACTGTGCTGGCTGCCAAAAGGAGCCATGGTGGCTTTTTGGTGGCAGGCACGCTCTGCATGGTGGTGGCATGGGGGCCCTTTGTCCTGGCATTCTTAGGCACCAGGGGGAAAATCCTAGGCACCATAGAATCATAGAATCTTAGGGCTGGAAGGGACCTCATGAGGTCATCTAGTCCAACCCCCTGCTAAAAGCAGGACCACTCCCACTAAATCATCCCAGCCAGGGTTCGTAAGAGTTGTTGAGGCCTGATTTACACCCATTTTCTAAGTGGGCAAACAGAACGACAGAGAGGTGAAGCTCCATATTTTAAAGTGCAGTCACTGATGCTGACTGACTTGGTTTTGGGGTGCCCAACATGAGCCACCTTGGAGCTGATTTTCCCAAGGGCTGGTCACTTACAACCTCAAACGAAGGCCACGTTGAGCTGTAAAACCTCAGCATTTTTTTGAAAATCAGGCAGAAGGTGTTGTAATTTGGGCATCCATCAGCAGAGCTCCTGGCTCAAAAACTGAGCACATTTTTTAAAAACCTGAGCCTGAGGGCTTGTCTCCATGTAGCTATAGAGAAATAGCTCACAGGGACATCCTATTCCAGAATAATTATTCTCCTTTGTGAGTTACTTCTATTCCAGAACAAAGTGCCCTCCATGGTAAGATATGCAGGACTACTATAGCAGTAAATCTTATTATGCCATAGATACGCTGGTCAATTTTCCCACACAGAAAAACTCTTCATGACTTGTTCCTGATCACACAGTAAGTCTGAAAAGTGCCTGAAATGATAGCTCTGAAAGGTGCAAAGTGCCATCCGACCCCCATTCATCTTAATCAGAGCTGTGTGGATTATGCAGCTGTGAAATTTGGCTTTTTTCCAGGATCTCATGAAAATCAGCAATTTTAAATGCCGAATTTTCTATTTTGCTGCAGTCAGGCACCCTTAATTTTGTTTCTTCTCTCCCAGCACTGCTGGGGCCTTCTTGAAGCTGCCTCTTGCTCTTCATAATGGGGAGCTAACTCGATTTTTATAATACATGTTCCCTGAATTGTTTTGTGGAGCTAGGCTCCTGTGGGTAGGGTAAGCAGAAGGAGTAGCCAGAACTGGAGACTAGAGCCAACGTTGGGTAGCCTGCAGCATAGGAATATACAATGGCTGCCTGGAGGACAACACAGCAGCCAAGGCCCAGGCAGATGAGTTGCTGACACTAGATAGAAACTCTCTGATTTCCTAGCACATGGGAGAAGGGGGAGGTTCTGAACCTTCACCTGGAGAAAAGTCAGAAGTTCCACTATAGGCTTTAATTCAATCTGCAGAACCAGAGTTAAAAGTGGAATTGCCACGTCTTCACAGCCAATGCAGTGTTAGCTAACTTGAATTCAAGTACACCTTTCATTTGTAATTCAGACATACCAAATCACTATATTTAACTATAAATCAGAGCAGTGTGTGTTGATATGCAGGTCGGGGGATGGGAATGAAGAGTAATTTATGATGATACAATAAACTAAAGTTTCCAAAGACTTTGGTCCCAGAGGAGGGGCCTCGCCAGTACATATTTAATACACTTTGGGTAACATCTACAATAACTAAGCATAATCTTCAGGAGTTTTAGCTTTAAATGTTTTGTGATCATTTATTTGTTTTAAATGAAGCTACTGCAAATCTATGTTTAAAAAAATGTAAGAGTCGCTAAAAGTATGATTATGAGTCTTTTCTCTTCATACACAAGTAATCCAGCTGGCTTGAGAGGGGTGCTAATGTAACTAAATGCAGAATGTGACTCAAACATTACCTAAATTTAATTCCAAAGGGGTAGCCGTGTTAGTCTATTGTAGAAAGACACCTGTTAGTCTTTAAAAGTGCCACAGGACTCTGTTGTCTAAATTTAATTGTATGTTTCTATAGCATTGTTTCCTAAATTAAGGTTATTCAATGAGGTAATATAAATTTGATGGAAGTACATTAAAAAGTTCTATCAATATGGCTATCCATGCTTCAACTTACTGAAGAATTTGAAAACATGAATAAAAAACACATGCAAATATTTAAAAGGATGTAATCTATTACCAAACCCACAAAAATGACATGAGGATTTCTACCCTGACAATGTAACAATATTTGTAAAATCCACCAGATCTGTTAGAGAATGGAAATTTAATTAAAATGATTATATTATGCAGAATATATGAACCACAGTTAACCTTTTGAAAGCAAGAACAGGTTGTGACATTCCTCCTATTCTCCCTTTCTAAAAGCTGACTTCACCTCCTTTGACAGGGCACAATTCAAAAATGTCCTTAAATTTCCATACTTTAACATTTCCTTAGGTTTATACTTTTGTTTCATTACCTGTGCAAAATTAAGCTCTGTTCTGCAGTGACAACTAAAACTGGTTTAATTCTGGTGTGAAAAAAAAAAAAGAAAGAAAATTCTGTGGAAAGACATGGAATCAAACATGATTTAAATGAAGACCAATCGCCAATGTGTCTGACCTCTTTCTCTTTACCAACTGAAGTACATTCAGTAGAATTAAGATCTTATAATGACTAAGCCAAAAAAGCACCATAGTCTTTGGCTGATAGACTCAAAGTTTACGTTTAGGTGTATATTAATAAAAAGGGAGGGACTTTTAATAGGACAATATGGGTTGAAAGTTATCAATTTCACCTATCTGAAATTCTCAGGCAATGTAAAGAGCATAATTCTATTCTCAATGACCTCACTGCAAATCTGAAGTAACTTTAACTAGGCAATCTAGATTTTTTGTTGTTGTTCTAAATGACTAACAAGCTGGACTTCGATTCGGTCATGTTCTGAAAATTTTATCTTTAATAATATTTAAGTCAATGAAGTTACTCAGGGCTTATTCTGATTTAACAAAATTAGACCCAAGGAATTTCTCCCAGTTATTTTCCACATACAACCTCCCTTCCCGCCCTCCCTCCCCGCAACATTATTTACCTAGCTAAAGAACACAATTTAAATCAGGGGTGTGAAATATGTGGGCTGCATGCGGCCCGCAAATCTCTTCCATCTGGCCTGTGACTGTGCTCTGTGGGACCATACTCTCTCCCTGAGAGAGAGAGAGAGAGAGAGAGAGAGAGAGTGTGTGTGTGTATGGTATAGTCTCGCATATCCAGCACTCTGCGATTCCATGAGAGTGTCAGGTCTCACAACACCACAGAGCACTGAGTATGCAAGTCTCTGTTCCATGAGACCACACACTCTTCCTGAGGGGGGTGGTGGTGGAGTATCATGGAGCACAATCCATGATTGCAAACACCACGCTCTGCGATGCTGCGAGAGTACCACAATATTTCAATTTATGGTATGTACGGCCCACGTGAGGTATATTTAAGTCAAATATGGCAAGCCATAGCAAATGAGTTTGACACCCCTGGTTTAAATGATGTGTTGAACTGGCTATATGAACTGAAGATTCATCTAGACAAGTGTATTTGCAAGAAGTGGCTCCTTCCTACTGAAAAGATGGTCTTCTAGCCAGTGGTTCTCAATCAAAGTAAGTAAGTGTGTTGCGGACAGCCAGAGAGATGGCTGGATTCAGCTTGCAGGGGTGGGTTGGTGTGTCCCTGTAGGGTCTCAATATGCTGCCAAGTGTGTCGCAACCCACAAAAGGTTGAGAACTACTTTCTAGAGATAAGAGCCCAAAGACTTGAGTATGCGATTACCATGTGTACTCAAAAAGAACACCTTACAAGTACTTTCAGAACTATTAATGGTTTGGATCCTGGCGTTTAACATGCAACCACAACTATCTTTTCCAATGAGTGAGTGAAACACCATTTGCACCTACTCACACTAGGGATGAACTAGTATATGAATTGTCATGCGTCATAGAAAACCAGATACTATACTTGTGAACTTGTGCACTAAACAATTTTTTATGGTACACAGTAGTGAATTGGAGAGAACATGCCTATGTCCTATGCGTCTACACTTACAAATTAAGTAGACTTACGGAGGCTTAAGGAAAAGTTAATTCGACTTAATACCTCGTTTTAGGTCAATTTAACGCTTAAATCAACCTTATTAGGTCGACTTGAGCCAGTGTGGACAGGGATTAGCGCCTAAATCCACCTTATTAAGTCGACGTAATAAAGTCGAAAAGGGGCTATGTCTACACTTGAAAAGTTAAGTCGACTTTTGTTAAGTCGACTTAATAAAGTCTTAACTTTTCTAGTGTAGACATAGCCTATGAGTCTTCTGAAAGCTTCACTCATTTGATTGTTTAGAGCAGTTCGCAATAGGATTTGTACGTGTTTTGGCTTTCTGTGGAATTACTTACACACATTTAGCATTAATTCTGAGTAGTGTATTGCACAACTGAGTTAATTTTTTAAAAATAACCTTACTCACTGCTGCCTCCTGGAAAACTCTGACATTCTATGGGAAAGCTTGGGACCTGTGCGCATTAGAATCTCTCTCCTGCAGGGTTGGCAGGTGTGGGCTATGTCAAATAAATTTATTACAGTCTGTGCTAATAATGAAAATTATAGAAAAGCTAGATGAAAGTGCTCTACATCTAGCTAATTTGAAGCTACCTTATGAGACAATAACAAGCTTCTAACAGTTTTTCCTTTTTTTTAATACACTAATTATGCTTAATGTTCCCTGTCGCATTAGCTTTCATGGTAATTATATTTCAAAACTTTTGCAATTAGGGTGCAGTTAATATTGTGGAATATTGCAATTATTTTTCATTGTGACACCTCTATTGAAAACTGGTGGCATAATGATCACATTGTTCAACTAAATCAGAACTGTAGAAATATGGCAAATGAACCAATTACACATTATTATTTCTAATTACAGATAATGCCCTTTTCCTTGCTTTTGTCCAAAAGAATTTCTCAACTACAGATATCCAGAGTTTTTCTATTTTTAAGAACTTATCTTAATTATTTTTCCATCTTCGTTTTTCTTTTCATACACACAATATAAGTAGTATCTCTATAATAAATACCCATACTATATAGAGGAATATAGTGTGTCTATAAAACACATACACACCCATGCCCACTCATTAGTAGTGCTAAATTAAAAGATTTATCATTAGAACCTCACTGAGTTTAGTTTTTGCTTATGTGGATTTTACACATGGAATGCTCCTATAAACATATTTAAATAATAAACAAAAATGCATTACTGGTGCCTCAGATTATCTTAAACTACATTCACTGATTTTGATCATCAAACAGGTTAGCCTTCCTGCTCAGTGAAGTTCCACTCTATGGACTCTCATCTATAAGAAATAGGCAGTACTGTCTCTTTTCAGTCATAAAATACAAATGTTGAAAAATGAAAGCTTAACAGCCCTGATATTGTACGTGTAAGTGTTTCATATGCTCAGATGGCCAATAGACACTGGCAGAAGCTTCCTAGGAAAGGATCAATCTGTCTAATCTAACTTTAAAAATGCAAAGCTCATCCCTAGATCGTAAAGACTATACTTACACTTAAGCCACTCATAAGACTGGTAATGCAATGACAACAATTCACAAGTGTGCACAGCGAAAAACTAGAACACACTCTTGAGGAATCAGAGATGAATCCCTAGAATAGAGGGACTGGCCAGGTAATAAAAGCAGTAGCTAAGGTTTTGTTAGCCCTGAAGCAATTGTGATAGCCATAATTATATATCAATGTGTTTAGAGTTTTAGGGTGGGATATGCAAGCAGCTGAATGTTGGCCTAACTAAGATTCCACAGTAGTCAGTAGTAATATTCCCATTGACTTCAATGGCAGTAGAGCTAAGCCAACAAATGAGTGCTTTTCCAAAATCCCACCATAATTGCTAGCCTAATGAGTTTCAATAAGTACTTGCCAAGGAGAGGAAGAGGTTACCTCCATTTCCTAATTGTGGATAGAAGTGGAACACATATCACAAGGCATATTATTCCTCTTGTGACAACACTAGGAATAAGTCTTTCTGACATAATATTTCCTTAATTGCAGACAGAAAAACAGTATATATTAACACTAACAGTATGGGGACCGTCTTGCCCAAATGCTCAGGATCTCATCGATTGCCGTATTTGGGGTTGGAAAGGAATTTTATCCCAGGTTAGATTGTAGCATGGGGCATGGATCACTTGCAAGTTTATACAACTGTAAATGGCAGATTCTCTGTAAAGAAGTATTTAAATAATTATTTGAGGATGTCAGTAACTGGGTCAGAGGTTATGAGTCTACTACAGGGATGTGTGGAGTGTGCTCTGCAATGTGCAAGAGATTAGACTAGATGATTATGATGATCACTTCCGACCTTAAAGTCTGAGTCTAGATGAGACAGAGACACTAGAACTGTTCTAAAACTAACCAAGCATGATTTCAATTAGATAAGGACACTATGAATCTCAAAGAACTGGGCACTAAAGTCCCACATTTTCAAAAGTGTTCAGAATCCAGTTAGGCTCCTAAACAAACAACATTTGTTCAAAAGCACCTGGCATCCAACATACTGCATTTGTTTACTTTGATGTAAGCTGAGCTCCTTTGAAAATTAACTCTGATTATGGTTGCCGAATATTTCTGAAAATTGACATGTATGAAACTAATGTCTCCATATCCACCTCTCTTCCAGCACTTGCCAAGTGGTTTTACTTTAAAGTAATCATGACGTTTAATTTTTTCTAGAAATGTCTTCCACACAAAATTTTAGATTCTATTTCCTTTAGGTAGGACTAATCTCCACTCCAAAGATATTTAGCAACATTCACAGAAAGTTAAGAATTGTCTTTTTTATTCAAAACCAATGTAATATATCTTATCTACCTGCACCTGCATTTAGTTGGTGGACCACATTCTAAATTGTTTTCCAGTTCCGATACCATGAATTCTATTAGGAAAAGAACTCTCCCTTACAAAACCTAGTATACTAACGAAACCACAAACTATGAAACACATTTTTTAAAAAACATAATTCTCTCTCTCTCTCTTTCTGAGGAACTCTCTTTCTTCACTTAACATTACAAGCTCCATCTTTCCAGCCACAGACAACTAGACTCTCTTCTAAGCCTGTCAGTGTGTCTCCTTAATTCACCAGTGAATTGTCGAATTAGCAACAGAAGGACATTCTTGCAAGCCATAGTAGTACAAAGCTTCCTGTCTCTATAAGACACACAGTTCAGGTTAGTCTAGGGGATGATGGACCTGAACAGGGCACTGAACAGGATTGCCTATGTGGTAGTTCAGAGCATTACTGTTAGCTCATCCAAAACATAAAGTAATAACAGGAAATGTAACCCTTTAATGTGAAGCTGCTTCCCTCCAAAAGTCACTATAAAAAACTCCATCCTTGGCATGCCAGGGAATAAATGATGGCTCAGTCCCTGTCCACCAGCAATAGAAGATGGAAGGTGCTCCTTTTGAGTCCGGCACAGTAATGCATCTTGCCAACTTCAGTATGAATGTTCCTCCCATTCCTGATTGCTCTTAACCTTTATATCCAGACTGAATATAGCCAGGACCACTGAAGACTGATATTAATAAAATATTCAGGTAATTGATCACTGCCACCATAAATCCATAGAGTAATTAAACAACCTGGTTATTAATAAGGCAATTAGTGGTTTTAAAACACAGATCCAATTATTTTACTCTGAGAAAAAAAAAGATAAATATCTATAGTGAAAAGGTTTTTTTTTAATTTACACCCATTATAAAATTGTGGGTCTGTTCTACAAACAAAGATCCATAATAAATGGGAATAAAGTAACTTTTAAAGAGACCCCAGGTATGTCTCAATGTTATTTAAATTACTTAGTTAACTTCATCAATGAACGTGTTTTGAAGATAATTGTCAGAAAGCGCAGTATGTAGCATAATATTTAAAACAAACATTAAAAGACAAATATCGCTGATTCTTTCTGAAGTGTCACCCATTTACATGATGGCTGATTTATTAAAAAAAATCGATTTAATATGTTTCATTATCACACTGAAAAAAAAAAATGAAGGGCTGCAATTTCTAGAGATTCCTAAAGTCAACAATGCTAGGTTGAAACCATAATGTATCTATCATACATCATCCGTCCATTGCATATGTAGTGTTCGTCATTGTAATTTCCTAATATATTGAAGTATTTCACATGCAGCACTGACATATGTTAATTACACTGTTCTGTGATGATTACAGTCTCCACTATAAGGTGGAGCTGTGGTACTGAATCTGTTAGAAGATGATGTATCAGATCACTGAAGATGTGAAACATACATGTGGCATCAGTGTGTCACACATTAAGTACTGTAGTAATTAAGCACAGTGAGGATAGTCAAGGAGAAACAAGAAAGCCTTAATTCTGAAACCCTTTACTTTTGTGGTTTTAAATGACATACTTCAAGTTCATTTAGCACATCACTTGTATTTTGATTTGCTTTAGGTGATCTTTTTTGTGAGAACTGTGCAAAGTATTTGTTCTCTAGCTTGGCATGTTATTCTGTATGCTGATTCTATAAACTCTGCACTATTCAGAGTAGAGAAACTTGTGAATAGATTAGCACAGCAATATCTATCTCAGGTACATAATGACTTACTGGCTTTGCTCAACAACAGCAAAAAAGTTATTATTTTGCTCAGTAGTAAGTACCCCTCTTACTATTTTCGAGTTCAGACGTCCACATACCTGAAAAGTAGCCTAACTTTAAAAGCATATTAAACAGGAGCATTGCATTTCTTTTAATAGCTTGTTCTTATTAACATCACATGATTTTTACTGGTGATTTATGTTTCAGTAAAATCAAATCTCATAATCACTTCATGAAAAAGGCTCTGCTGTCGCATGAAGAAACAAACGTGAAAGACCTAAAACCTGGAGTTCAATTCTAAATTCAGAACCTTCTCATTGCTTTCTCAGAACATTCTCCTTGCCCTCACCTGGTTCTCCTAGCCCTCTTTAACACAGTCTTACAACCTCATTACCTTTTTATTCCTTTAGATTTATACCAAGTAGAAAAAGAACAACTATTAGCTATAGGGATCCAAGACCTCTTAAAAGACAAATATAAAAAATGTCCTGTATAAGAACTGTAATTTCAGTAATTCTAACCAGACTGTCTTCTTGGACTCTACACTGGCTCTTTTGGTTACTTTGTTGGCTCTGGAAACTCTCTCAAATACAAGGTCCTGTGCTGCTCTGAGTGAACTCGCATCCACTTGTTGACACATCTTCATTTCTAACTTCTTTGGAGTAGATCCTAAAATTGTCATAACTTCATAGAACATAGAAATTTATATTAGCTGAGGATCTGCTTCTTAGATGAGCATTTCTGCCAGAACTGATAGGTTTACATCAATATCACATGACAACTAAGGATAAGCATGGATGACATCAGAGTCCTGTGGCACTTTTAAAGACTAACAGATTTATTTATCGCATGAGCTTTCGTGGGAGAAAATCCCACTTCGTCAGATGCTTACAATAGACTAACCCGGCTACTCCTTTGGAATTTGACTACATGGATGACATGTAAGCATATACACTACTGCTCCCTTTCTATCTTGAATTGCTTTTTGCAGTGAAAACTAAATTATATAGCAAGCTTCCTAGTCTTTTTTTTTGGCTATGCATTACTTAACTGCAAAAGAAGAGACTGCATTAGAAAAAGGTATTAAAGAAGTGGCATGGATTCAGTTAATGGCACAAATGAGGTTTTAAGAATAAAATGAAAGCATGGAAATAGCTACCTACTTACCTGGAGCTTAATAAATGGGGCAACAAACAAGCTAAAATAAGATGACTGATACAGCCAACAGAGAGCCCTTAGTCAAACAACATATTAATAAAGAACAACTGGGGAAAATGTGTCATTGTCTTTAATTTTTTGAAGCCTGTTAGGGAAAGGAAGCTAATGTTACAGGTTTTTCCATGTTTACACATGGAACATTTCGCTGTAAGGCTTCTTTGTTTGAGCTTCTAAGCATGCTCATTAGTGCAAATTGGTATAATGATTAATGTTATGACTATTTAGCAACATTCACACATTGTGATCATATTTTTCAAGGAAAAATGATTTATGCTTTCAGCAGGTTTCAGAAGGCTAACGGAAGGACGAAGAGCATATTAAACTCTTACAAAATTACATGTGTATGTTTGTATGGACAGCAGAAGTGTCAATTTCCATAGGAGAATGGCAATTGCCATAGTGGACAAGACCAGTCACTCATCTATATACTTCACAGAAAGGTGAAAGATACCTCATGGTAAGCAGTTATGTAATAACCTTTCCCCCTCTAATCACATTTGTGCAAATACTGCTTTGAGGTGGAAAACTGAAAACATTTATGCAACTTGAAAGAGCTTCAGACAAAAACTCACCTCTATCAAAGGGGAAAAACAAGGGATAAAGAACTAATTCCTTAACCCAGGTCATTCACTTTTTTTTCCAAAGACTGACCACTTCAATCACTGGAGTAATGCACTATACTATATAAGGGGAATGAAATTTTTACAGCATCACTCTTAGCCCTGACTACCACTGGATATAATGTATAAAATCTCAGTGCAAGTCTCAGTGTGAAAGTTCAGTTAAACAGAAGATCACAGATGGGCCACACGGTTTGTTTTGCTCTGAAATGTTGTTTCTTGTACCTGAGAATTCTAAGAACGAGTGCAGTCCAGTAGTTAAAGCAGTGGACAAAGAGTCGAGAATGCAGTTATATTCCCAACTCTGCCACTGTTTTATGATATGACCTCAAATTTTCCAATTTGTAACATGAGTTTATCAGTGCATACTACTGCACGGGGTGGTGGGAGGTGTAAACAATCAATATCTATAAAATGCTTTCAGATCCTTGGACAAAAAATATTATTATTAGTCTTGCTTTACTATGCCAAGACTCACTATTAAATCCACCCATCTATTCCATATATATCCTTTCTATCTAGGAAGCTTCATAACCAGATATGGTTCCAAATTACCAAGACTAAATCAGATTTAAATCTTCAGAACTGAGAGTTTGGTAAAACTTAGCACGGTTGCTTTGGGGGCTCTCTCTACTTTGGCTGCTCTGAAATCTTGGTCCAAAACACAAAATGAATCCTACTAGGGCATGACTTTGCTAATGGGCTGATTATGTATTCTGGATTTAAAGGGTTTTTGTTTGTTTGTTTAAATTTTGTGGCAGGATAACTGAAGGTAAATATTTTCAAAAGACAAGCGAAATGCTACTCAACCAAGCCTTTTCCATCCAGTAACTCTGGAGATTCCAGAGGCTTTGTTTCTATATTAATTTTGAAAGTAGAAGATCAGGCCCTTCTCTTCATTATCTCGAACAATGGAGTTTTTGGTTCACCTGCAAATCCAAAAAATCACCGGTACCAATTGAAAAAATGTATTTTTTCAAAATTTTCTGAGAATTTAATATTTTTTTTAAAAAAAAAATCAGCTAAATGAAACATTTCTTTTCTAAAATTTAACTTTATTTTAATTTTTTGTTAATGATTTTGAAGGATATTTCAAACCAAAAAATTGAAAAATCAAACATCAAAATTAAATGTTGGTTTGGAATTTGAAGGGGTTTTTTTTTGTTTGTTTGTTTTTTGCCCCTGACATGCACAAATTCAGCAAAGCCAACACAAATTAATGAAATGCGTTAGTGTCACCAAATCTTCATTTTTCACCAAAAAAAGGTTTTGGCCAAAAAATTTCTCCCAGCTCTAATCAGTAATATAATTTTGAATCAGCCCCCAAGCCCTGGTTTTCCAATTACTGAAATGTACTAATTAGAGCCAAGAGATTTCTTGCATTCTCTCATCCCCAGCTGAAACAAATAAACATTACTAAGAAATGTAAATTAAATCTTGGAAGCTTAATAGCCCAAATTCAGGGCACATTGGCATAAAAGAGCTGGGAGCAGTGAGATTATTCTCGCATTCTCAACAGCTGGTCCACATAATGAAAGAAGATTCATCACACACAGAACAAAATGTACTTTGTTACATTAGTATTGTATGTACCTATAAATTTGGTTTTTTGGAAAAACTTCAGCATATTCACCAGTCTGGTGCACTCAAGTGACAAATAACTAGCTCAGAAAGACAATAACTCATCTATTTTATTTTATACTCAAACAGCACAAATCCATGTAATGTGTGTGCTGAAGTAATTTTAGGACTTGGATTTACAGCTGTAAAAAATCAGCACCCTTAACTCTTCTCCCTCCACAAATGCTCAGGACATGTGCCAATCTGGTTACAAATATAATATTCAGAATTTATAATTTTGCATTTGTATCACAGGAGCCTGGATTAATATATTTTGATGTCTTCTATAGTATATTGAATAAAAAGCAATATCTTGCCACAAAACAGTAATTTTCTTTTCCCTCTTTAAACATTCTCACCTTCTAATCAGTTGTTAATAGGCCACATCTACACTGTTTGAATTGACTTGACCGTGTTACCTCACCCTTCATATGTATACTGTATATACCTACCATACTGCAGTTTTCATTTCAGACCGCTGAAGAAGTGAGTTGTTACCCAGAAAAGCTTATGTCTTAATACATTTGTTAGTCTTTAAAAGTTCCACAAGACTACTTACTTGTTTCTCTGAAAGAAGAGAGGGGCAAATTTGATCATGGCTTCAAAGGAGTTGCACCAGCATATATCAGGGCTGAATATTAATGAGGAGTTCAGTCATCATTTTTGAGATGTTTTATTCTATTTCATTCATTTCTATCATAGGCTTACAAACTATTTTTGCTTAGGTTTGTGTGTGTATTATAATATACTGTATTATGTGTATGCCGCCATCCTGCAATGGGGGAACCATTCTATCAAGCTACTGAAAAAGATTCTGGGGCTCTAGTTAATCTGAGCGTCATAGCTGAAGTTGAAACAAAGAAGCTTATGGCAAAATCTATGTATTTCCTCTTGAGATGATGTCACAATACAAGATCTTTTGACCTTTCTGAACCTAAAAAGTCTGCTGGTGACAACTAGCATTACAAAAACCCAGGGTCTGTGGAAATTTTATTTTATATTGAATATGAAAATTGCTGCTTCTGAGAAACAAAGATATTTATTTCTTTTATATCTCTGGCTAAAATAGGTCTCAAAACCCATAATTTTTATAAAAAGGTGAAATAGATTGAACAGAATCCTAAGAATTGTTCATCAGGAGGATTAATAGCATTGGGGTGTGGCATTGGTCAAACCAGAGAAAGAAAAGCCTTCATATTTTTTGTTCTGATCTTTGATAAGCATTATGCTTAAACAAAGTCCTGAGAGATCTGAGGTGACTTAGTTTCTATACAGCAATCCTTCCACACGCCCTCCAAAATTTAGGTGACAGAGACAACAATTTAGATATGCTCTCCTAAAATTGTCAGTGAAGGTCTCTCTGGGAAATAGGAACAATAAAACCTCACAATTTCTTTGTCAAATGAAAGTTAATGGTCATATGTCTGCAGATATTTATTAAAAGGAAAAATATATACTATAATGTAGTCTTCAGTGTCAATCAAGAATTTGTTTGATCATAAATCAGATAAACCTAACACAAGGATTAACTAAAGCATGTCTAAATATTAAGATATCCAGACTCCAGATACAAAAATAATTAACATCAGGTATTTTTCCCATAAAGAGCTACATTCCCAATTAGTGTTTATGTTAATAAAATGAAAGGAAACACTTGACAAAACACTATGCTTTCCAAGTCTGTGAAGACTCAAAGTTATGAATCTCTGATGGGCTAATTTAATGAGTTGATGGTGCCAGTTCAAATCTCATGTGCCCATATCAAAAAACATACCATTACATCTGACAATTGTTTTCAAAGTGTAGTCTGAAAGTCACCAATTCAGCCAAGCATTTGCGCACGGGCGCAACTTCTGGCATGTTTGCAAGTCCCTATGGCTTCACTGAGATCTTATTTTGGGTTCAGTACAATTTAAGCATGCGCTTAAAATGAACTATGTGCATAACTGATTTGCTTAACAAAGATGCACTTAACCATGTACTTAGATTTTTTGCTGAATAGAGGTCAGGGAGTCCAAAGAAACTAATCTGGACCCAGAGACATCTTTCAGACACAGTCCTCCAGATCAGCATTAAGGTGCATTGCAGGGCAAGTTGGGAAACTTGAACTGAATTCACCTATGTTGCACCTACTCCAAAAATAAACGAAAACTTCAGTCTCTAGAGCTGTTAATCCAGCCTCATGAGCACTAAATTCATTGAAAAATATCTATAAGTGCTAAAAATGAAAGTTTGCCTCATATTAACTAAACACAATACTTTAACTTCCACATTAGCCAGCAGCATTGCCTAAACAACTGGTGGCCTAGGTCTCATTAGTTAATATCCCAAAATAGAACCACTGTGGAAGAGGAATGTAAAGCACTACCACTTGCTCTGATAATGGGATATTGATGGAAATTGTTCCCAAAAAACAGGATTGTGGAGCAAGATTCTCTAATGCATTTATTTTTTTGGTATGATCTTAGAGGAGTTCAAGAATGAAGAGAGTTACGTCTTTCCAGCTCTGTCAACAATAAAGAAAAAAAAAGAAAAGAAAACATGATTGAGAAAAAAATGGTGTGGTTGAAAACAGAGATGTGGGAATAAATCTTACATGTTTGTGAACCTCTGAATGAGTCTCAAGATTTCTAATATATAGAGCCTTTCTCCTTTAAATTAACTGGCTTAAATCTACTGAGCAGTTAAACTGAGTTTTTGTGATTCATACAAATTGTGCACATACCCAGGGAAGTGGCTAGAGACACAAACTTAAAATCTAAATGCAATTAATACATAGTAATAGTAGTAAATGTAGGGTGACTTGCCCATTGGCCATCCAACTTTCTCTCCCTACTTAAATGGCAGCTTCTCTATATATTTGCATAGGCATTGAATTTCGGATAGGTTCCACACCAAATTAAAATGTGTTATGCCATTTGGCAATTTTTACATTTTTTATATTTACATCTATTTCAGATGTGCATCTTCCAATCCAGAATATGGAATTTGGTTCTGTAAGAGAAATCATTTTTTAAAAAAATATTTTTGTTTGTGTGTGTGTGTGAATAAAGAATAGCCACGTAAAAACATTCAATATGTTGTGCTAGGCACACAGTCTTGCATTTTGTTGATCACAGCAATGTGTATTACCTAAGAGCCCGATCCTGTCATCGATGCACACCACAACTCCTACTGACCTCAGTAATAATAAATTAAGCAATGATAACAGTAAACAATATTTATCACTTTTATACAAAGCTGAGTGAATAACTGGGGACTGAACTGAAAAAATCAGGGGACAATTTTTTTTTTTTTTTCAAACCAAAACTGATTTTTTTAAATTTTAATCTTTGCTTTTTCTCGGCAAAAGAAAAATTTAAAAAATTCACCAGAATTTTTTTGGGGAGAATTCATTTGGTGGGGGAGGTTATTTTCAGGTGTTCGTTACACCCCAGAACTTTAAAAGAAAAAGAAAAAAAAGTTAAATTTCAAAACAAAACGCCTTTTCCAAATGAAAAGTCAACCCATTTTATTTTGAAATGGCCAAAATGAACTGTTTAGACTTTTGTGGAAGATTTTTTGGGTTTTTTTTAGATTTTTGGCTGAAACTTTTTGCCAAATTCAATCCCAATTCATGATTAGTATTGATGACCAGAAAAATACGAATGTACCAAACATTTTCAGCCATCTCTCACATTCTCTCTATTATATAGCAACCAAACCATGAACTTATTGATAAGTTAATTCAGTGTGCTACATTACCTCAGTCCAAACCTCCCACCATTCCCAGGTCACACAAAATTCCAGTTTTGTATTCATTTAGAATTAAGAAGTATGTCTATGACTGAAGTGTGGTTTCATGAAAAGGAACAGAGCAATGGGAATCTGGTATTTACATGGCTCTATCACCACAGTATCTGGGCACTTCACAACACCTCTTCAAGGAGGGAAGTATAATTATATCCATTTACACATGGGGAACGGACGCAGAGAGAGAATAAGTGATCGAGATAGACAGTCACACACAGGAAGATTGAAGTTGAGCCAGGAATTGAACACTGATCTTTTTGAGCTGTAGACCAATGACTTAACCAAAAGCCCACTACCCCTCTCCAGACCAAATGCTCTCCCTGGAGGTTTCATGTTAAACAGAAAAAAGTGCCTATGTCAGGTCAGTACTGAAGCTGGAGAATCCTAATTCTTCAGTGGCTAATATTATCCCCACGATAGGTGGCTGGGAACACTGTGAAGCAGTTTATAGTCCAAACCACATGGCGCTAAATCAGAACCAGCAAACACCCCAACTTGTTCCTGATACGGGATCTCCATGACCATGTCTCCACCTACATTGTGTGGGGGAGGGTGTAAGGGGGATGAAGGGAATGACAGGAGCAAAAGGCTCCAGCAGTGGGGAACTGCTGGAATCATTCCCCACTGCCTCCCCCATGCCAGAGCCTTTCCCCACTGCCAGCAGTGGGTAAAATCTCCAGGCTCTAGCAAGGAGGAGCTGCCAGAGGCTTTTACTTCAGTGGGGAAAGACTCTGGCAGTGGGACACTACACTGCTAAAAATAGGAGTTTAGATGGGAAGCACTGCTTGGGCATGTAGATAGCCATTGGGGTACATACCCTAGGGTTCAGGAGCATCCTTACTTTACTTATCTAAGAGTGTTCCCCCATCTCACTGCAATTTATATCCATGGTAGGCGAGTGCTTTGTATTACAGTACATGCCACCATAAGTAGCATGCAGTTTAAACATACCCCAAGAGAACCCTCTGAGGCAGCAGCCAAAAAACAGCCCAAATCTTGGCACCTGACAGTGTGCTGCAATGATTGGAAACTTTCCTTCTGTTTATTACAAACAATAGTTTCACCGCCTAAGAGTTCAGAGTAAGCAAATTTCACTGCAAGGTATCTAGAGGAGAGATCACACACCTCTGGAGGCAGAAACTGTTCTGGCACTTCAGGCACAATAAATAGAGGCATCAAGTTCAAAGCCTGCTTTAAGTAATACTACTTTCTTTTTCATTTCTGAATTATTTTGCCACTTGATCTCTCAAGTTTTCCATTCTAACGAGTTTCCAGAAAGAAGAGATATAGATACAAGTTACAACAACCGCCATCACAATTCACTGAAAAGTGTATTTATTGATTTACCAAATCACTAGAGCTGAGATGAGCAAAAGAAGAACTGGTTAAAAATGGGAGAAGAACTCAGCTAGTACAGATTACTGTGCTGTTATAGCAACATGGTGTCTCATGAAAATTCAAAGAGAAAAAGACAGCTATTGCAGAAGGGAGAGAAAGCAACGTGTAAAACAATATCCTTAGCATGGAGGGGGGAATGGAAGGAGCTGAATGGCAAGATGCCCTAGATAGATGGAAAAGGCCACTGAAATAAAAAGAATCTAGGGAACTGGGAATGAGTGTACCATTACTACAGACTAGAAGAAAACACAGAATCCAATCAAATGGAAGAGACTGAAAGGCAGTTTCAGCTGAGTGTGAATGCCACAG
Organism: Pelusios castaneus; assembly: GCA_007922175.1. NCBI lineage: Eukaryota > Metazoa > Chordata > Testudines > Pelomedusidae > Pelusios > Pelusios castaneus. Next base: position 522,933 of record ML685876.1, read on the forward strand.
AATGCATTGTGGAAATAGTTGGGGAGCTGGCACAAAGAAATAGGATTTCTTCCTCCACTTTGACGTCAACATATTTGAAAAGTAGGTATTTGCTGAAGCCAATAATTCACAACTTATACAAATATTCACATCCTCAGCTTTCTCTGTGACAATTGGGTGAAAGCAGGAGTATGAATTCTCTATTTGTAAAGGAAGCTGTGATTTTTTTTTGCTGAGACATTAAAAAAAAAGAGAGAAAAATGTGTCATCTTAGTTTTAAAATCTTATGTAAAGCTTCTCTCCAGAGAGAGTAATAGAAAACAGTACTGACTGATTTTCTCTTTATTTTATTGTTGGGTTCCCATGGTTGAGCATTCAGCTGATAGAACTGGTTCAACTCCAAGGCACCTTCTTAGGAATAATAATTGTTTTCCAGTAAAATAGAACTCTAGCAGAAAACATTAATTTAACATGTAATCATTTCCTAACCACTTCACGATCAGGGTATACACAGTGTCCTACTCTAAGTGCCTCAGTGCAAACATCAGAAATTATACATAAGTAATGATCATACTTTATGTAAACGCACATATATAAATTGTTTTTAGAGGGTTGACCAATGTTTAGAGTTCATGTGCATGTTATGCAGACATGAGTACTATGTGATGTGGATGTTGATAAGCTCATAAAAAGAAAGGTATTATAGGTGGCTATAAGAAACATATTTGACTCTGTAACTATGTATATACAATGCAACTGCTGGACCATCTCATTTACCTGAGATTAACTGAAAACTCAAATAAGTAAAATTAATTGGTGGTCCCAAAGCAGTTGGAAGAGGACAAAATTGCAATTGACATTAACTTGCACCCTCAGCATAAAACTTACAAGGACGACCACTGAGACAAAACTATTTTCTCGCTTATTAGAAAACAGGGGGTGGCTGTTCTGGCAGCGGGGAAGCTTGGAAAGCTGCCAGTCTTTGCTGACCATCTTCTATTGTTAAAGAGAGATTGCAGTTCTCCAAAGGTGCCAATTTTGAAGGGTTAGAGGTATGAAAAACCCAAGATTTAAAAACACAAACAAGTAACCCTTGAAAGCAGTGCTTTTTTCTTTTTTTTAAAAAGAAAAGTACTCACAACAGGGGAGAGGAGTGGCTCCAGCAGGGGAAAGGAGACCCTCTCCTTTCCCCTGCTGACCCCAGGTCCCAGCTGGGCAGCGGGGCCAGCTAGTGACAGGAGCAGTGTGCTCCTTTCCCCTGCTGACCCTGGCTCCCAACGGGGCCGGCCAGGGATGGGAGTGGCATGCTCCTTTCCCCTGCTGACTCCGGCTCTCAGCTGGGCAGCGGGGCTGGCCAGCGAGGGGAGCAGAACACTCCTTTGCCCTACTGACCCTGGCCCCCACCTGGGCAACAGGACAGGAGTGGCACACTCCTGGAGGGCTTGGTGAGTAGGGGAAAGAAGACCAGCTCGTTTCCCCTGCTGACCCCAGCCCCCAGCTAAGCAGTGGGGCTGGCCAGAGACAGGAGCAGTGCGCTCCTTTCCCCACGTGTGCTGCAGAAAAAAAGATGCTGGTATGCAATACCATGCGTACCAGTGGGAGAAAAGCCCTGCTTAAGTCTCTATAACTCTTAAGAGCATAGAGTTTGACTAAAATCTGAAAAGTAAAATCCAGAGCTATTGTCAATTATGTTCTTTCTTAATGTAGTATACCTGTTTTTGTGACCTTACCACCTTCTGCTTAGCTCTCAAGTTCATAAATTAATAACTATATTGCTTCTACAATGCCTAATGTCTGGATTCAAGTCTAATAACCGAAATTCTGAGGCTGGCATACTCAGCTGATTTTACACAGATTAGCAGCAGCAGCAACCATATCAGTGATAGCTGCAACACAAAGGAGCCAGTTCTTTAGGGGAGGAAACAACTTTCAAACTCTGATGCCGAAATGTAACCTGTGCAGCAACTCCACTTCTAATACCAACCTAATATCATTGTAAAATGGGGGCAAAACCCACCCCAGTGCTCAAAAGATGCAGCAGTGGGATTAAATAGTGCCCGGTGCCCCTAAATTAAAGAGATGGAAATGTAAAGAAAAATTGCAGATAAAGTACAGAAATTTTCCTTCTGAGAATATGTGATAAATATATAAATCCAGCTGAACACAATATGCATGGAAAGTCAGTAGATCATTGAGTCCTCCTAGACAGTAGCTCAACATATTCAGCTGAAAAAATGTAAAAAGCTTCAGTGTCTTCCCTATCTCATCTACCCTAAAGAAAGCAAGCATGAAGAGTGGATATCATTTCCTCTAAATTGTCAACTACTTCCTCAAAAGAAAATACTTTTTGGGTCACTCTCTGCATATAAACATTCAGTGCACAATTCTTCAAGTTAGTTTTGCTCATTATTTCTGGGGCAGCACACAGCAGACGCCAGTGGGAAGGGAAATAAAACAAAACCAAACTTCTAAGTTTGAGAACCCAAATTAACAGGAAATGAGCAGTTTTTAATTTGAACAGAGAGATTCAAGTATTCAGTCTTTAATTCCTTCCTTTCATTGCTGTAAAATACTGACATAAAATGCTTGCTTGTGATATTTCTATCTGAAATCCCAAGAGCATCCAATGCTATTTCTCAAGGTACTGTTACTAATATATACAGAAAAGGCATATGTATCTCTGCCTGAGTGAAGCTATACCTGACTAAGCTAGTCGCTCTCTTATCTTAGGCAATGTATATGTTACCTAGAATGAAGCCTTCCGTACTATTCAGATTCGAGGAACAAAGGTCATTGACCTTTTACTCCATACATTGCAGTTAACTCCAGAAACATGAAGGGGTTCAATGGCCACAACTATCTTCTGCTCCACTGCAATGGCCAGGAAGGGAACTCAAGAAGGACCAAATTAAAATGAAAAAGCAAAAGAACAGTGGCGATAAGAGGCAACACGAGCAGAAAGATCCTCGAAGGTTCTCAGGAGGAATAAACTCATCTTGAGGATGGGTCCTGAGACCCAATGTCCCCTTCCAAAAAAGTTACTTTGAATTCGAGTGGAACTATATCTCAACCATGCCACCTACTCCATCAAGGGCTCGTTCACCTGCTCATCCACCAATGTGATTTATGCCATCATGTGCCGGAAATGCCCCTCTGCCTTATATATTGGACAGACAGGACAGTCTCTGCGCCAAAGAATCAATGGACACAAATCTGACATCAGAAATTGCAACACTACAAAACCTGTAGGGGAACACTTCAATCTCCCTGCTCACTCCCTTGACGACTTGTTAATAGCTGTGTTGAAACAGATGAATAACAAATCACAGCTTCAAAGAGAGACTGCAGAACTCGAACTTATATGCAAATTTGACTCAGTTGTCTTGGGGTTAAACAGGGACTATGGATTTTTCTCGCATTACAACAAGTGATTTGACCTCCCCCTCCTCTATGTGCTGTTCCCCAGTGTTTTGAATGCTAACACCTATTTTGATTTGCTGTTACAGCCTGAGCTGATGCTATGTCATACACTCCCCTGCATTTAATTTCCTCCCATTCTGTAACTTTCCCATCTTCAAAGCGTCTGACGAAGTGGGATTTTCTCCCACGAAAGCTCATGTGATTAATAAATCTGTTAGTCTTTAAAAGTGCCACAGGACTCTGTTGTCTTATATCTCATTAGTTTGATTAGTGACCAATGAGGACTCTTGTGGGATGAGAGGGGTAAAGCAGGCATTGACGCTGCCTGGGTGACTAGGTACATTTGTGGAAGGCCAGTATCAGTGTCAAATGCTGTATGCAGGGCTATAACAGCTCCAAGATGTTCATTCTTTCTGTGAGTGGTGCAGCTGTCTGTCAGTAAGGATTTTTATGTTGGACTGAGCCCATAATTTTCAAGCGTCACTGTTTCCAAGTAGATTATACATATTTTTTCTTTTAAAAACTGACTAGTGCATTCTACTTTTAAAAGTGCAGGGGTATCTTTAGTACCATCAGTAATGAGTCCAGTTTAATACAGAAGAATAGTTCCCCTAGCAAGCCAGCTGGCACTGAAATCATGCTGGGATGGATATGCATGCCTAGGTTTCTTATCTACAGTTTAAATGGATGTCCTTCTGGCAAAAAGATGAAGGTGCTACCTACTGAGTTACCCAATCCCTTTCATTTAGTGTTTTAAATACGTTGAAGTCAATCCTTTGTGGGGAAAAAGTAAGCTAAGAATTCAGGATTTTTGTTGTTGCTACTTTAGTTTTTAATATGTAAGCTGGCAGATAAAGAAACCGCTTTTCCATTCAGTGGAGACTGCAAGAGACTTCATTATTCTTCTGGTGGGAGTCTCCCCTCTCCGATGACTTTGAAGTCATAAGGTGCTAAATTATCCACTGGATACTGGAGGCATCTGTTTATGTAATCCAGAATGGTAGAAGGTCAGAAAATAGACTGCTTTGAACACTCCTAGACGAGAATCTGGAGTAAGACCTTTAGGGGTGGTATAATAATAAAAGGTCCAGTTTCCTTCAGAGCAATGCTTTTTACCTGTTGGAGCAGACTGCAGTAAAAGGTAGTTTATGAGGATTTGAACTCAAATCGTAAATATGTAGCCCTGCTGTATTTTGTAGTACATCTTAGTACCTTGCTGAAGAACACAAGAGATCCTTTAAACTATGCATTCACCCAGAATTATAGAATATGGTTTTGTATTCTACATGTGTGATTTTATCAAACTTGGGTCACGTTAATAAGATTTGTGTTAATCATTATTTGGAGTTCAACACAGAAGGAAGACACTCAGAGTAAGGTCAAAACCTGTGAGTTAAATAATTTATGTTACTCAATAACAATTGCACATTTCATAAACATTCCTTCTCATTCCGCATATACCAGCACCTTTGAAAAATCAAAGTTCTTTCTTCTAGGCAAAATCTAAAATGCTCTGTGAATGTATACTGTTATAGTGGGCCAAATGCTTCATATTAGTTCATCCATGTCAAAAGATACATTAACAATGAAAAATTGGGCCAAATTCTGCTTTCATTTAGAATCCTGTAATCCATTGGAAAACAGCTCTGAGCAAATGGTAAATTTTATCTCAGGGCTTGTTAAAATGTCTATATTACCTTACTTTCAAATACTTTATGCAGATGAAAAAAAAAACCCAACACTGCATTTGCTTCCATATGATCTATAGGACTCAGAGGATTCAAAATAAAAATACATGCCTAGGTCTTAACTAATTCTCTAATTAAAGTAACCACTGAAATAAAATTTATCATGCAAGAGAGTGCTCCGTTGAGAAGAAAATAAATGTTATCCATGGGTAAATTAGTTGTACTGAAAACAGAAAAAAAGTTTTTCTTGTGTTTCAAATAGCAGTAAGTATTAAATGGACAGGAAAAAAATGAGCGTGAGTAACTTAATATCTATCCTGTTTATCAATTAAATGTATAGATTGTGGATAGATGACCAGCATTGTCAATTTTTGAATGCACATATCAAAATAATATTTTCATTAGATAAGAATCATTCTTAAACAATCATAAAAAAGCACATCCTGTGTACATATAACAAAAAAAAAAAGAGCTTGTTTCCCAAAGTTAACTAGAATGTAAGAAACCATTCTAGGCAGTGTAGCAACAAATCTGACCTCCTGTGGAAATATTCTACCCTCCTGTATCTTTACATGTATAAAATGCTACATATTTTGGTGCATTTTCCTCCATAATATTTGTGTGTTTTTAAGAAATATCAGCAGGTGCAGCATATTTCAACAGCCTTTTGTCCTCCTTAGTACATAATTCCACAGCATATTACATCAAGAAATAAAAGTAGAAAAACATAAATGATGAGAGTTCAATTAAAAACAGTATAATCTCTGTTGCATATAAAATGGTTCTGCAACTGAAATCAGGTTCTAATGAGAGGAAAAAAGGAATACATTTCCACATATTTTTAATTACATAGAATTTCCTCAAACATGATTTTTAATAATATATTCCATTAAGTTAACATCGTATTTGAAGAAAGTGCATTTTCTGATTTCATTTTAAGCCTGATTTTGAGCAATTATAGTGTCATTGTTCCACAGTAGAAAGGTTGAATTCATTTACTGTGTGGTTATGCTAGTTATGATTGATGTCGCTTCTCCAAATGATAAACCAATCACCCCAATGATGTAATGTCATTTTAAGAGTGCCATAATCACATTTCTCTCAAACTAGAAACTCTGATGAGTTCTAATAAAGATTTATTGTAGATTAAAGGCCTTCATAATATCAACAATGGATTGCTCATTTGATGGAAGATTAGATTAGGTAATTTTTTTTTAAAAAAGCATATGCGTTTTCCTAATATATTAAGAAAGGCGATTGTGAAGGGCACAGGTCAGTACATGTGGATGACAATCACTCACATCTAGGAAGACTCATCTTAAACTCATTTAGGAGTTATCCTGTAATTGTAGTGGTTCAAGCAAATAAAATTATACCATTAGCCAAACAGGAACACCCTTATTAAGTAACACAATCAACATGAAAATTCTTCCCATTTTATATGGTCTTCCATGTTTACTTTAAATCTCTGCATTCCAGAAATCTTTATCACATAGTTATTAAAAACCAGAGGTGGGCATGCACCTCAGCCCTAGATCGAAAATGCTCTGAACTTTCTAAGGGTTTAGAATCCAAATTCAGATCTAGATCCATTTCCCAGCTCTATAATATGCTGAACTGAAACTGTGAATCCAAACAACTTAACTTTCATAGCATTAAAAAATCAGATTATGATCCTGGTCTGAATTTTTATAGCTCAGGATCACCTCTATCAGTGACATAACCTACTCTGAAAATCTTGCAGGTAGAAAGCAGCTTTATTATTTTAATTATAACACTTAGCAGTTAGACACGGTAACGCTCAAGAACATATGAACTTTACCTATTTAAGATAAATATTAGGTACCTTCAGTATTTCCTTGCACACTAAAGAAAATACCAATGGGTGGAGTTTGAAGCTTCCCTTGGGGAAGGCAAATTCCCGCTCCCCTCCTCCCCAGTCCGGCATCCCCCGGCCACACCCCCAGGCCCACCCATGGTCCCACCCCCAGGTCTCTTCCCCTACCCTTCACCACAGTCACTGCATGAGTCTCTGGCTGACTTCCTCCTCTCCTCTTCCTTCCCCCACCCCTACTTATCCTCCCCACTCCCCTCCTAGCATGAGAGGCAGCTGCATACGTGCCCTTCAAAAGCAGGAACTGAGTGAGTGTGGGATTGGGGCTGCTGTAGAACGACTCACTCACTAGCTTGTTCTTCCCTCTCTGGCTGACTGGAGCAGTGACAGACCCAAATGTTAGAGGGTACATTAAAAAGATCCCCCCCCCCCATCAGGAAGCTTGGGCAGAAGGAGGGAGGGATGGAAACAGCATCAATGGGAGGAGGGGGCCCCATAAAACCCCAGTCCCCTGTGGTCCAGGAGGAGTGCATATGAATTAAAGGTTAATTATGGACACACTTAGCACTCACTTCCCATCTGATGATGACCTCAAGGCATCTAAGCAAAAACAATCAACAAAGCTACACAATAAATACTTCTTTGAGACAGGCAAGTATTATCCCTGTTTTTGAATTAAGAAACTGAGGAACAGACTGACTGCCTTTTAAAATGAACAGAAAGACTCCCTTGGGGTGCGTCTACACTTACAAATTAAGTCGATTTAAGCTTGCTTAAATCGACTTAAATTAATCTGCATCTTTACACTACATTTTCCTTAAATCGACTTAAGCAGCAGCTTAAGTTGACTTAAGGAAAATTAAAGTTGACTTTATAAAACCTACTTTAAAGTCGACTTTACTGGCTAAGTCAACTTTATTAAGTTAATTTAGCCAGTGTAGACGCAGATTAGCCCTAAATCGACTTTAAGTCGACTTAAAGGGCTCCACGGCTCCCCCACTGCCCTCCCTGCCAGGGTGGCTGGCACAGGCAGAGCCTGGCGTGCTCCCCCACAGGGCAGGACACAGCCCTGCCCACCCTGCTCCTATGCCCTGCCAGTGTCCCTGTCCTACTCAGCCCCCATTGTACCTAGGTACAATGGGGCAAATGCTAAGCCCCCTGCCACTTTTAAAGGGGTGCCCCTCCCTGCCATCGTGGACCAGTCCCAGGTCCACCTAGCCCCTAGAAGTCGACTTAGGCGTCCAGTGTAGACCCCCTAAGTCGATTTGGCAGGGTCCCCTTTAAGTCGACTTAATTTTTTAATGTAGACATGCTAAATCGACTTAAATTAACAAGTGTAGACGTAGCCTTTGAGATCAAGCCTTAAATGACTCGTGGTCCAATGTCACAATGCAAGTCTGTGACAGTGGCCTTTATAAGCCCTCAAATCTTCACATTCCTCTCTCTGCTTCTTCCCTTACATTGTACTTACCATTTCCTTGTCTGGAAAACAAATGAGTGTCTATGAAAGGACTCTTAATTGATTACTGAACAGGCTGGCAGGCAAGAAAAACCTATCTCAGGAATCAAATCACTTAGATTAGGGGTGGACACTAGTCTAGGAGCAGTTTCACTATAACACTGCCCAAGCCCAGCAAGGCAGCAATAAGCAGAGAGTGAAGTCCACCACAGCTAATCAGGAAAGGCCTAGCCGCTCCGTGCCTTCAATAAGATCCGCTCATGGAAATACTCTCAGTACTTAGTTAGTTATTTAAGATAGCTGGGAACATCTGAAGAGCCCCCAACTGCAATATGCGGTCACAGATTCTTGCACGCATCTTCCAAAGAGGTAGCTATGTTAGCCCAATTCAGCATAACAAATAAGGAGTTTTGTAGCACTTTTAAAGACTAACAAATTTATTTATCGCATGAGCTTTCGTGGGAGAAAATCCTACTTTCTCAGACACTTGCTCAGAATGATTCTGTGATGAGAATGAGGTAGTAGCCTGTTTGTGGTACCCTCAAAATTAGAAATGAAACATTATAAGATCTATGCTGGCTAGATTAGGGACACCATTTATAATGTGATTTAATCTCTGTATTTCAAAACTACAATAATTCAGATGCGATATGCCATGTCAGTTACTATTAGAAAGGTTATATTTGTCTAAGCATGATGATGTTGCTTACCTGTGTGTGTCGTATTGGTATTGGAAATTATGGATATGTTTGATGCATCTGTAGTTCAGCTAGTGCTGTGTTTCTGGGTGATTCCCCAGACAAGATGGCAGTACCAATAAGCTGCTTAATAGCCCATTAAGGAAACAGGTACAAAGGGCCCAAGGACAAGCTGGGGCTATACCTGAGGAGTCACTAGGACTTACTCATGTGACCCTAAATTCCATCTTATTTCTGTAAATTTTCACAAATAGCACAGCAAAGGCCAAGGGACATAAAAGGCAGTTGCACCACATCTACTTTGTCTTTAGTAGTCAGTCTTCATGCATCTTTAGTTTCAGCCTTCACCTACCTATGGATCAACTCATCTACAACAGAAACCATGAAACAAAGGACAGAGACTCATTCAGGTACTGAATGTATGCCAGAGGGACAAGCTTGCAAACTCCACAATTCTACTGGAAACCTGACATATTTTGTTTTAACTTCTTGATAACCAATGGAGGGAATCAGAAGCATTGTTTGAGGCTGGTTGGGAAGTCTGACTTCAATGTCACCTAACAGTGCTTGGAGATTCTGCTCTCTTTTGAAGCCTGCCCTGCCCTTTGCATTTTCTGGTGGCTACCTCAGGCAATGATGAGTTACTTGAGAAACTTGATATGTCATTAAAGGAGAAAATGGAGCATGGTGGAAAATTGTTATCTGGCACAGAACCAAAATGACAAGTCACACAAACTTTTAAAAAGCAACTCAAAACATTTTGAGTATACTGTAAAGGTACATAGTATCAGCCCACAGCTGGAGATGACACGAAACATGACCAAGGCCATCCCAAGGTTCGAGGACATAGAACACTTGCTATGATAAATTATCATTTAAATTGAAATACAAAGATTCATTCTGTTAAACCTGCAAGTGCCTGTAAGTACCAGATTTCTCCATTCTCTGATCTGAAACATTTGGGTTTCTGAGTATTCCCATTCTGTAAGTTCTCCTTCTTTAAGCACCTGACAAAGTGGGATTTTCTCCCGCACAAGCTCATGAGATAAATAAATTTGTTAGTCTTTAAAAATGCCACAAGACTCCTTGTTTGTTTTGCTGAACCAAACTGACATGGCTCCCCCTTTGGAACTTGTCTACATCGAGCAGAGGACTCTGTTGAGCGCACCGATGTCCTGTAATTTGATTTAACACTAAAATATCTTGGTCAGCAAACTTGATAATTAAAACTTACTATGCACATGCCTAAAAGCTAAAAGGTTCCTTTCACACAGCATTTCTAGTGTCATGCAGACTGACATCATTATAAAGAACAGAGAACCTGGGCAGAAGATGAGCGTGATCAGTAATTGTATCTTCTACTTTCCTGTCATATGCAACCGCTGCAGATCACACCCTATTCCTTTAATTGTATATATCACAACTGCAAATCAATATGTTCATTGTGGTTAAATGTCAAGGCTATAAAGTTGTAAGTATAAAATTTTTATTTATTAAGGATTTTAAATGTACATTAACTATAACAGTATGTAAATAACCTGCCAAATCAGAAGTTCAGAATAGCATCATTAAGCAGAATTAAGAGGGTCCAATGCATTTTTATAAAGCATATTTGAAACCTTTCCTAGTCATATTCTCTCTCTCTCTCTCTCTCTCTCTCTCTCTCTCACACACACACACACATCCGCCCCCTGAATACAGTCCATATCAGTCGGATGCATTTCCTTGACAAAATAACCTAATGCAAAAAATAAGTGAAGTCTTATGAGTCTCACATTTCCAGAAGTAGCCTGTGATTTTGGGCCCCTCAGCATAGAAACATCTTGAGCCTCATTTTCAGAAAGCACCAAGCATTTACAGATTCCACTGACTGCAGATGGAGTCATGGGCACTCAGCATTTCTGAAAAGGTACTTTAATAGACCAAGATGGGTACCCACTATCGAAGTAACACAAAATCAGAAACTACTTTTGGAACTGTGGCCTAAAACGTTTCCCAGACATAAATTAGTTTTCTGAAAACATGACTACTTTAGTTCAATGTGGACTGACAAGCTAGGATTAGAAATGATACTGAAACAAGAGTACCAACACAACAGGTCCGAGACACACTTTCTAGTACATAGCCTCAGAACTTGTTTTAGATACAGCATAAAAAATGCTGTAAAAATGCAAACCACTGCCATCATGTACAGTATCTGACAGACACAGCTCTCCTACAAGAGAGAACTTCAAGGCATACCACCTAAGCTGAGTAAGTCATTTTCTCAACAACAGTGATGCATTAATAGTTTTTATATACCTTAAATCTTAATCTAAAAGAAATACTCAACAGTGAAATAAAGAATAAATATAATGCAAAGCATTTCCCTCCCTTCCCAAAACTTACATGCAATAAATTAGGAAAGATGGTTATTTTTTCTTCATTTTTGTATTTAGGAGTCATCAGTTTGCATCATGCAAACACGACACAAAAAAGGTCATAATCACATTCCATATATTTGCAATTTCCTTACCGCTGCTGGAAGTCTGTTGTGGCCCTGAGCATGCTCTTAGTAGATATGAATTGGGAGAGAATTCTTCATCAGGATTGGTGTCCATGATTTGATGAGAGGTATTGCTGTCTAGCAATGGCATCTGGCAGCTAACTGGTGGTGGATTATGGGAACTGGGCAGCTGAGCAGATGGGAGAAGGCTAGACGAGGATGTAGGTGGAATGGGACGACCTGGGAAAGAGGACACGGGTCAAAGGTCAGCAATGAGTGTAATGAAAAAAATACGCAAAAAAATAATCACACTGAAACTGGCCATTAGTACATGATTACAGTTGGGGCAGAATCAAAATACCTACTGACCACTGGTAACAACTCGCCCCTTTTATATCATATTCAGAATGAAGTGAAGTCATTCCAGGAATGTCTCCACAGCCTCGGCCTGTAACTGGGGTAGATGAACTGATGCTGGATGAATGAGATACAGCTGAACAAAAGCGGGGGGGAAAGGCCAGGTTAGTTCCATTTCTACCTTGTAGAAATGTCGATAAGTAAGCAAGCCAAAGGCCCAAATCCTGAAATTGCTGAGCTCCTGCATATCCCAGTCACGATAATCTTAGCATCTTGTCCAAAGAATTTTCCTAAAAATTCCAACCCCATGATAACCTATAATTTATTAAGAAAGGAAAACCCCATAGAAAACATATTCCCAGGATAATGATGCAGGTCGGTAACCAGCTCTGACATTAACGTCATGCTCTCCCCTCAGACTGCTTTCACAGTGGGATTATGCACATGCTTAAAATTAAGTATAATCCTAACCCTCAATTCAGCAGAATATTTGTGTTTCTCCTGATTATGTACCTCAGACCACTGGAGCACAGTCCAGGGAAAGTGCGGAGAGTTTGAGCCAAAGACCAATTAAAGTAAACGGGAGTTTTTCCATTGACATCAACAGGCCAGTGGGATTACTCATATGTTTAAAAATTAAGTGTGTGTTTAAGTGCTTGAATGGGATTTGGGCCTTAGTGGCCAAAAGGCTACATGAAGATAATCACTGGTTACACCTTTTTCTTTTCCATTTGCAAATCCCTCAAACTTCCAGCTCAGCCATTTAGAAGATCAGACCTACTTCCCACTATTAGAGAAGAGGAAAGTAACCCATGCAGTACAAAATTAAACCATTCCTCTGTCATTCTTTCTAGCTGCATATTTACTGGAATAGGACCCACATTAAAGAGGAAAAATACAGTTCCTACATAGCCTCTGAAGAAAGCAGAAGTGGATGGTAGTTCTTCCCTCTTGAGGCAACTAGATCCTGGAATGGCCAGGGATATATAATCCCTGTTACTCAGCCAGTCTCCCTGTCTCTGCAATTCCCTGTCTCTGCAATATCATTCCCAGAAGTAACATTTTCAGAGACACTACTATGGGCTATGGTCAATAGAACTGCAGCACAGTCAAAATGCCAGTGCAATTTAAACATGATATATCAGAAGAAAATTCTTTGCAATTTTTCTTTGCTTATATTTCTTGATGTGTACACTCTCTCAAGTCCCCAATCTGACAAATAATTAGGATGTTTAGTTACTTTGGATGTTCTGTTTACAACAATATTTCCTGCATAGTAAATTTTTCTGTATTTGCTAAGCAATTTGCATGCTTCACTGGTCACTCATATATCTTTCCTGAAACTAGGAAACATTCTAGAAGGTAAGCACTGGAAGCAAACACAAATAATGGGCCTGATATTGTGGAAGTCAGTAGGAACATAGCCACTGAGTTCATTGGGAGCAGGACTGCATATAATATGTCTAAAATACAGTGATGACACTTCCTTTTTTTCCTGTTCTGCAGAATCCTACACTGCAGGGATGATGTATTAGAAGCAAGATTTCTTGAAAAATCCCATAACAGAGGATAATATACAGTTGTGGTAATCATATGTAGCCATGTACTGTCCTCACAACAGGATTTAACTGAAGATAGAAACAAATGCAAATGTCAAATATGGACATAGCACGATGCATTTGCGACCACAGCAGGCGTCAGCCCCATAAAAAACCACGTGCAGAATTTTCTCACAAATAACAATAACTATGTCCAATGGTCCAAATGTGGAAGCTTATTGGAATCATGGGACAAGAGATATAGCCCAGAATATATCCAACCTGAGGTTCCCACTTAGTACATTTTTGCTGTAGGTGCCCATTTGTACTACTGCAGATGCAGGGCAGTAATAAGAACAATCAGTGTGAATTACCTCATTCTCCTCAATGAAATTATACTACTGTGCGAAAAGAACCATAATTAGGAGTTATGAGGCAGAGGGGTATTATAAGGGAAACCCACTCCAATACGTGAATGCAGGTAGAGTCCTTTCTGTGTTTTTGCCCTGGAATACTATGAGACACGGTAGCAGTGAGCAAACGCTGAAATGGGTTTGGTACACCACAATTTCACACCCGCTCAATCCCAATTCTTTCCAGTCCCATCTTCTAGGTACAGAATCTCCTTCCCAGCCCACCAGTCACCAATGAATCCTTTTCTTCAACTCTTCATTCCTGATCTTCCCCTCCAAAGTGAGACAGCTCGATCTACCATAACGTGCAGCCAGCTGAAATCAGCTGCATGGGCCAATGCTGCCTCACGCCCTGTCTTTGAATTATTGCGCCACTCCCTGCTTTGACCGCAGGACCCATATGCCTAAGGTGTTGCCATGGTCTACTCCTACAAACACTAAAAGATGGGGAGCAGAGTATTCTTGGCATTATCCATAATGAATATATCTATTTGAAAGAAGGGGGTAGGGGATGTATGAGAAGACCTGCATGCCTGATTTTGTAAGGAATAAAAATGCTTTGTGTCTGGTGAGTTGGAGAAATTGTTCAAGAACAGTTTATCCATGTGGAAATGCAACCTCTATGATGCTGCCAAGGTCAGTGAGGCATAAGAAAATCTACTGCATATGGGATAGCCACAAACATTAAAGAGATGACTGTGTTAGATGGTGCACCGTCATTTTTAAGATTTCGAAAAATACAGCAGTGAAGAAAATGTATAGTTTGGGGTTTGGGTTTTTTTTTAAAAAAAAACAAAACAAAACAAACTTTATGTATTCTGTTTTGCATCATGATCCTTCAAGCTTTATTTATTGTACAATAATACTTAAGTAAGCTCCCAGTGGTGCCCAACAAATTGCAGAAGGAACTTTGAGTATGAAATGATTGTGCAGCTCCAAGCTGCTTTTCTTATATAAGGTGTGCAGAGAGAACCTTATATTATATAAGATGTACATCAATATAATTATTATATAATTTTACTGTCCCAGACCCCAACTGAGACTGGACCACCCATTGAGCTATGAACTACACAAACATATAATGTGAAAATGTTGCTGCCCTAAAGAATTTACCGTCCAACTGGGCAAGACAGACCCTAAAGGGTGAAAAGAGATATGAGTGAATAGAACACAATACACTGCATGTCAATTAAAAAGAGTATCAGAAAGAAATATAAATTCAGTGTATGAAGACACAGTAATGGTGGTTATTAACAGCTGATTCCAACCCCACCCCATCAATATGGAAACATGAATTTCTTTGTAACAATATTGAAAACTTTTGCACTCACAACACTTTACCTACATTACATAATTCATAGATCTTCACAATAGTCCTGGGAGATAGGCAGGTCAATATTACCCTTTTTTATACATGAGGAAACTGAGAAATGAAAATTAAATGAGATGCTTCAGGAAAAATACTGAACCAGTGTCTAAACTAGGATTAGTGTTATCAAAACATTAGACCTGGCGCGTCTGTCTAAAGCAGGGGTTGGCAACCTTTGCCAACCCCTGTGCCGGCCCCTCCTCCTCGACCCTCAGCTAATGCCGACGGCCCACTTGTGGAAAGAAGCCACCTGGGGTGGCTCCTCTCAGCAGCGTGCCTGGGGACCCCTATCCCCAGGCACACCATGGAAAGAAGTTGCCTGAAGTCACTCCTTTTGGTGGTGGCACACCACAGAGAGAAGCCACTCTGGGCAGCTTCTTTACATGGTATACCTGGGACATGGACATGGCAGGGATCTCTGCACTGCAGCCGCCCCTGAAAGCAGCCACTTGGAGTGTGTTTTGGTGGCAGGAGTGGCAATTTCCGTGGCACCACAGAGGATGCCGAGTGCTGCTCGAAATGGGCTTGTGTGCCTCTGTTGGCACACGTGCCAGCGGTTGCCTACGCCTGGTCTAAAGACTGTTCTGGAAATTGCAGAAGATGAGGTATTGGCAATGTAACATTGCTCTAACAGGCCTTTTATGTTTCTCTGTGCATATTTGTGTTTCCTTCATAAATATAACGCGCACACAAAACTGCTATGTGATTTGCTTTCATCTTTAGCATGTAACATGGGCATAAACATGAACACAGTTAATATGAAAAGAAGGCGACTTTACAGCAATGTCCAGTCACAAACTACCTTCCTAGCCCTAGGCCATCTCACTAATCTGATCCAGGAAATAATTTTAATACTGATAATGAGATTCAACTTTTACTATTAATTATTATTATTATTATCATCATCTAGTTCATGCAGTATTCATATGAAATATAGCATGAATCCTAAGCTTTCCAGGAAAATGACTGAACAAAATTGACATCTAATTATTTTTCTGCAACATTCCGTTGTAAACAAGCAGCTGGTTTGAGATTTGACACACCTCAGACAGGAATGTGACACTGTATAGAATGTGTGCAACGAATTCTCACACATTCTGGCTCTGTTTCAACACTACATGTGAGATGAAAGAAAGAGGGAAGACTTCTCATATTTTCAAAATCTGCATATGCTGTACCATATGGGAATATAGTCTTGTATTATACCAGAGGTTATTTTGGGGGCATGAACGGTGTAAGTGTGTGTGTTTATGTTTTGTTGGTAATCAGTTTGTCTTGACCAAATTTACCCAATAGTGGGAATCCCACAAATCTATGCAGGTCAACTTAATTGAATGCCAATCAAATCTTGATATTACAATACTCCCATCATGAACTTTGCATATGAAACATATGTTACAGAAAAATGTTTTTATGAATGTTTTAGAAAGCTTTTAACAAATGTATTAGGACTTTTAAAAAAAAGCCTTCCTCCTAGAAGGCCAGACCTTAGAACGAGAGAGGAAAAAATAATACATATAATTAAATTTGTAGCTCAAAATAAGTAGGTGACACCAAGCTGTTTTATATGAAGTTCCATATTGGTGAGAAGGATTTATTTTATTTTTATTTGGGGCAGGTTGCTTAATTAAAAAAGACAGCTGTATGAACCTGCACTGGAATGGCAAATTAGAGTACAAACCAAGGGAAAGAGACTAGTGGGCAGTCAAAAGGCATGATGAGTACAATTTATTTGTTAGAGTATTTTCTTAAAATAGAAGTAATGGGTCCATTCATCTGTAGTGCAATCCCAGTAAATTGGTCAAATATAGTCATATTGTTGTGCCATGTTAAATTATTATAAATATAAATAAATAGTACAGAGATTGAACCTTGGTCCTTTTAGAAACCTGCTTATCTAACACCAGTGCTTTTTCTATGATGGTACTCAGAGGTACTGAGTACTAACACCTTTTTTTCACAGCGATGCGGCCCCGGCTCCTGCCCCTGCTGCTGGCAGCCCCAGGTCCTTGGCCAAGTACCAGCACTTAAAAAAAAAAAAAAAAATTTTAAAAAGCACTGTTTAACACACACGAGACAGAGACAGAGCAATTACAGTACAGCACACTAAATATGGCCAACGGATCAACTCAGCTCTTTTTGAAGTCAACTGTAATTTTCCTATTAATTTCAACAGGAGGAGGCTCATGACTTTGCCACTCCACAAATCATAAATTATGTATTTGTATAAAAAAATTCTTTTAGAAAGACTACTACTATTAAATCCTAAAAAGTGATAAACACAGAGTAATTAAGCTTATTTTATTTGTAACTTTCCATTCTTGGGCTTTTCCCATTTGAAGTATCTCATCCATGGGGTTAACAAATGAGCTGGCTGTGATGCTGTCCGGATTTAGGGAACCATTTATGATATTATTTTGTATTAATATTTTATAATTGTTATAATCCATAGGAACTGTGCCATGTTTGGTGTCAATAGAAAGGTAATAATTTGTGGGGAATGATTATATAGTTTATGTGTAGGATTTGTATTCATATTAGAAGTTAGGAATATGATTGTTATATTTTAACTTGTGTAAGGCTGGGGAAACTCCCCAGACTGAATGTATACCCAGCCATTGTCTCCTTAATGGCCCATTAAGGAAGCTCCCCAGTATAATGGGCCGAAGGAGAAAACCTGTTGAGCCACTAGGCCTTGAACGAGTGACTCAACTCCAGTTTGATTGGAGAGAACTGCACAAAGCATGGAGAAGGCCAGAGGTGATAAAAGGCAGCAGTCCCGACTCCATCTTGCTCTCAAGTCCCCAGTCTACAGCCAACACCCATCTCTGGAACTATTCCTCTGAGACTGAACAAAGGATTGAGGCCCACCCTGATGCTGGGTGTTTACCAGAGGAACAAGCCTGCAAACTCCAGAGGAGCAAGCCTGCAAACTGCTTTTCATGAACTTTAAATCATTTGTATGTATGTGATTTGCTTTGACCCTTTAACATCTCTCATATTTTGCTTCTTTTCTTCTTATATTAAACCTTTAGTTGTAGTTGCTAAAGGATTGGCTACCAGTGTGGTATTTTGGGTAAGATCCAAACCTATATTGTTCTGTGTGCTGTGGCTGGCCCTTTGGGGTCAGGAGAACCTATATCTTTAAGGGACCGTGTGGCTAGGTGGGAGCCGGAGGAGCTGGAGTGCAATAAAGGGAGCTGTTTCTATTTTGGACAGACTTCTTGGTACCTGGTGTGGGGAACAAGAAGCCTGGTTGTGACTGATAGGGAGACTGGTTTAAGTACCACCCATCAGTGTGTGGGGAGTTTGGCTCCGGTTTTGCAGCTTGCCCTGATTTTTGCACGTCCAGGAAGGTATCCCAGGAGGTCCCGGTCACACTGGCTTCACAGGCTGCACCGGTACATGTGTCTTCAACATATTACATAAAGATTTCATGTAGTTAAACAGCTTATCTTCTGTGAAATATACACTTGGAAAGACATTCAGAAATTAGCATGCTATAGCTGTGGGCATTTATGAGCAAAATGAGATTTCTGGTAGCTTCATATAACTGATAATCTTCATAATCGAGAGATTATGATATACCTAATTTGTATTTATCTCGAATGCTATGTTTCTATATACAAGATAAACATGGATAGTCCACATAATTTACATATTGTATAATACATAAAGACAACTAAATGTATGTCTTTTATTGAATCCACCTGTTTCTTTGTTGTGTGGGTCTGTTCCTGAGGACCAGGAATGTACATGATTTTCAAATATACATGATTTTCTTTTCTTATATGTAGGTCAAAATGAAATCACATAGATTTTACTTTTCAGGGAGGACAATAGGAGGGGAAATTTTCACATCTGTATTTCTTGAATAATTAATTAGATAATACCCCATGGGAAAAGACGTATAAATACAAATAACTAAAAAGGTACACCAAGGGAGAGTAGAATGTTTTCAGAGAAGGAAGGAAGATGACGTATTTCCATTAAAATTGACAACTTAGTAACAAAGACAGCTGAATACAGTGGTGGCCATTCAAATGATGACATTCATTGATCGAATTTAATATGAATTGCCATAGCTTTACACATACTCCCTATACTTTTATACCATGCACAATGCTATTCTAGTAGAAATTACTTTCAACCATTCAGTGCCAATGTCTTACCTACAATTATTGCATACATTTGTTTATCAAATAGTAGTATGAAAGGAGAATGCTAGCCATCATGCAGTACTATGGAGGGCACCCGTGCTAGCCAATGTTGGCCTATAACTAGAAGCGGCAGATACTGAAGAAATCCGACTCCCACCCTTTCCTGAGAATACACACACGGAGATGGCACAATTCATAGGAACCTATATGAAAATATTGGAAAGGTTCCCATTCTTGTACATCATGTGTGTTTTTTCTTCTTCTGTGAGCATGATTAGGGAATATGCTATGCATTCTGGCTCCAGTTCAAAGCTACCCTAATAGAAACACCTACACTGTCAGCAATGTTAATGTCACTTTAAAAAAGTGTGAAATGTTGCTAAATGTGTCAGGAAACAATTAGATAACATAAGATGCATGTTTTCGCAGTGCACAGCAATATCTATTATGCACGCAGCAGATAAATGTGAAAGTTTCCTGAGGTACAGCACATTCAGCAGACTCTCCACCATTCTTACACTGGGTAGCTGTTTTGCGAGAATAAGCCGTGTTTCAAATACTTGTGAAAAGCAGGATTTGTCTATGGCTAGCGACTTTTGGGCTGTGCACTCTCAAGAAAAGTCAGCTTCAATAAATTAAACATGTACCATCAAAATTGGCACTAGGAACATGGATGATGAAATTACAATGGTTACCAGGAAAAAAAAAGGGGGGGGGAGGTTGCTTTCTGGTATAGTAATACCAGCCTCTGTTTTTATAACTGAACAACATTAGCAATTTACATGCACTTAAAAGAGGCCAGCTTGGAGATCCAGGGAATAAATGGTCTCACACAGGAGTACCTGGGTTTGAATCCTTTTCTCATTTGCTCCCAGAGCTGACTAGCCTGTGCTTTCAGTTCTCAAGAAAAAGGTGAGACACTGCTCAGCAGTGGACTGTTGATTTTGTCAATAGTGACAATAATTTACCTCTAAAGAGAACTCAATTAAGCCCTCTTTGTCACATACTTCTCAACCTGCCAAGACTAGACAAGGGTCCAAAATGAGGTACACAAGAACAAATAGGGAAGAACATTTAAAGTGATGATGTGAGATCAATTTCTTTAGCATCAGTGACATTTCCTATCACTTTAAATTTTATGATGCAGATTTTAATAATGCAAACAATTTAGAAAATAAGAGTGAGAAGACAGTAGTAAGTCAAGGTTTAAAGCAAGGTGCAGCTGAAAGGTATGACAGAGGAGAGTTACTTAAAATGTTTCTAACTCTCCCACTTCTCAAAGCAGCACACTGGGAAAAACAGTGAAACTAAGGGAAACTTTTTAAGGTGTGGACCACTGTGCACAGGAAAGGAGAAATAAGATCTTCATAAGAGGAGAGAGTATGATGTGGAACACATTTCTATCCAGATTCCAGATTTGTTGATGTCCTTCAGAGACAAGCTTTTAAAGGGATATAGTTGCCTGTATAGATGGATAAGCATTTAAATCTACCACATATACGCCACTGACATTGTCAAAGCTGCAGCTCAGGCGCTGCCTAACCCTCCCACCCCCACGTGCCTAAATCCTCTAAGTGGTCCGTATTTTCAAAGCAGCCAAAACACTACTGTCACATTCCAAAGCTAATAAGCTGCTCAGAGCCCTAGAGGTCAAGTGGAAGCTACGCGAATGCCTATCCTGAAAGAAAGGGCCACTTCAAGAGATGTGATCTGAGCACACCTTACCCCTGAAACTTGTCAGACCCTGCAGCAGGAAGGCCAGGGGCTTGCTATCGATAGGTGGAGGGGCAGCACAGTATCTGCACAAAGATAATTAAGGGCACAGAGAAACAGAATGAGTGTAAAAGAGCTGTTAAGCATGAGCAAGAGGGAGGGAAGGAGGGAGGGAGGGAGAAAGACAGGATGCTAGGGCAAAAACTTTACTTAAGCAGTTGACCTGGCTTTGGTGCCTAACTCCAGGAGAGGGTTCACCAATGGAGAGAGGCACCTACCTCTGACACATCAGCCAGGCACACTGGATCAAGCCACTTAAATGTATAAGCCCATCTCTCTCCCTTCCTTGCCCTTCTCCTCTGTATTTCACTCCTGGTTAACTTAGCTGAGTCCGCAGTCAGATAGTCGGCTTCTGAAAATCCCTTTCTTCAGTTTTTAACGGTTGCCAGGTGCTTTATAAGGTGCCTCGGCATCATGGCACCACCTGAGGATTGAAAATTCCACACGGTAGCAGGCTGCCTAAGCATGAGACATTGCTCCACTCAGCCAAGCAAAGACTGAATCCCTTTTAAAATGTGGTCCTAAATTCCTAAAGGCCAGTGAGGGAGGGATGAAATAGTGGTTGGGTCATGGCATCCCAGGGGTCGGCCTCCCAAAAGATAAGAGGAGCCATTTAAAAAAAATTCCTTCAATAACCAAGTGTTTTGAGAGTTGCAATGTGTAGCCGCCAGGCGGGGAGGAGCTGGGCCAGGATGCCTGCCACAGGGTCCCCTGGCGGGGGATGGGGGGAAGGGAGCCCAGAACGAGGAGCAGGCCCCCGCAAGGTCCCCCAGTGGCGGGGGAGGGGCACAGAGCCCAGAGCCACAAGCGGGCAGCCGAAGAGCTGCATGCGCCTCCAGGGCCACAGGCTGCAGACCCCTGCACTAGGAAGTCATAGTTAGAGGGTGACCGGGCAAGGTGAAGCAAAAAATCTAATATTTAAATTAGTAGCCAAAAATTTTTAAAAAAACAGAGAAAATAAAAAATATTCAAATTGATTTATAACAGCAACGAACCAGCAAAAATAAGTCATTACTATGGCTTTAATAGTACTCATTGCGAGTAAGCCAACCACTAAATTCTCAAAATGACCTACCTGATTTATAAAATACAGGACACAACATGCCCTGGGGATTAGCCTTTCCCGTCCTTATGTAATGCGAAATAACCATCCATCATTGCTATGAAGTGACTGGAGTCAAGATAATGCAAAAACATGAAGTTATGTAAAAGAATGTACAATACAAGCTAGACTGGTCCAAGTCTGGCAAACTGTGTCCTTTTGTAAAAAAAAAATAGTGTCTTTTGTGAGTAAGCATAATTTGGCTTTTTGAACTGGAATTACATAGAAAGAGAATGAGTAGGGTGGCAGAGTATCAAGCACAGTTTCTACTTCCACTTCTGGAAATCTTTCTCCAAGGTGATTTAGAATGACATGATATGCCTTAATGTAACAATAGATTGTTTTTTGCTAGGTTCTGAAATTTTCCCACTATTAGCATAATGCATATACATTTCTTTAGTCAAACAGGGTCCTAGATAATTATCGTATCAGTGTAGGTCTGACATTTGCTCAATTTATAAACTGTACAGCAGACAGTTTTGTTAAAGATTTGGATTTTTGTAGAGGTCGTAATAAAAATAGATAATTCTCATTTGCAATTCTGCTAGAGTCATGCTATTTCCTCGTAAGGCCAAAGATTAATTTAATATCTAAGTTTGCAGGACCTTAGGCCTGAAACTAAAAAAGAGAGGAATCCGTAATTTCAAATTGCAAGGAACAGGTAAAAGAGAAGTTAAGATAATATTCATGAAAATAACAAAAGAAATTTAACTGGGTTTGCATTCCTCATTACCCTATGCAGACATTGCCTGCAGTAAAGGAGAAACTCCGTACAGTGTTCTCCCCAAATAAACTATTAAAGGATCTAACCACCGTCAAACAAAAGTCATTCCTTTTTAAGGACAAAAGAAAAATTAAGTAAAAGAAGACTGAGAAAATTAGAAATTGAATAGTAAAATATTTCCATATTGAGTGAGCATGTTTTCTTTGAAAAAGGCAGAAACATTTACAATATATAATGTAATATATATTTTTTAAGGTCTTCTTTTTCAAAAGGAGAGAGAAAAGTGCACAGAGGTAGCTGAGTGGCTTAGACTCAACCTGAGTCCTGAGTTCTATTCCTGGGATCTATTCTATGACCTTATATAATCTGAATTAACTACTTTGTCATCTCCAAAATTGGCATAGAAATACTTATTTTTGAAGATAACATGTTTGTGAACTGTTATGGACATGAAAATCACCTTATCAGTGCAGAGTACTATTTTTGCCAAAACTTGTGGGGAAAAGAATCTACTACGTGGAAATTGAACAGTTTCTTATAACTTTTTTCAATATGTACAGGTAAATCAAATATCATAATCCACACATATGCCAACAAATATTATTAATTTTAATAACCACTGTTAAACTCTCCATTTCCTACACAATCCACATAGAGCCCTATATGAAACTTGTACAACTTGGACACTAAAGAGAACCAGAGATTCATATTTAACAATGATTCAAAAGAGATATGAGGAAATTATCTGCTGCTGTCAAAAGCTGAAGTCACTAAATTCTTGTCTTGTTAAATCATCTGATGGCCCTTTCCTTTTTAGTTAAATGAGGATAAGTAATAAAAACAATTTACAACTAAAAGATGCTAGGGTTTTGCAGCTGTTGAATGTCTTTTGGGGAGATTAGATTCTATAATGAGAAGATATAACCCTCATTTTATAAAAGCTGTTGCTGTCTTGGGAAAAACATCACTGAATAAGATTAGAAAACTCCTTTCCTTCATGAACCTATTATACTTGCAAGCTGATTACTTGGCATATGCTTAATGATATCTTCATAGCTGGAAAACAATAATTTGTTTCAGTGATTTTTTTCATCATTCACTAAAGTCAAATTTTGAGCTGTATATTTACTGTACTTCTTATTTAGGCAATCATTAGAATAAGAGGAAATGGACAAATCCACTTGTACGTAAATCAAGTAAGGTAGTGTTAACACGATCACCCTAAAATAAAGCTTTAGCAGGCTATTCCTATATCGTTATAGTTCAATTATATAAGGCATATCTCAGAGCTCCTTTTACCATTGCTATGGATAAAAACAAAATCCTAAAAATCAGAACATAATTTGGGAGAAATTCACCCCAGAGACTTGCCTGGGACCTCTACTGGATTGAATTTCAAACTTTGTGAGATTTCAAAATGAAGGTTGTAATTTAAAAACTGGGAAGAAAGAATTTTAAATTCTCTATTTGTGAACCCAGATCAGCTAATATGTTTGAACTTTCATCCAAGAGAAATCTTCCACTGAAGAGGTTAAATTCAGACCTCAGATGTGTAGTTACTTACCATGCATCTTGTAAATGTAAACAATGTAATGTAATGTAATCTTGTAAACAAACACACCAGATGATAGCATCCCATGCCATACCGGAGTTTAGATTACAACTGGAAACAAAATTGTTTTCCATTATTAGAATCCCCCCAGTTCCCCCAACCCTATTCTACACAGATGCCAGTTATTGATAAACAACAACTCGCTGAAAGCTTTGACTTGCATCAACATCATGTTCAAGCTGGGGAATGACAACCTCCATTGACTATGCTCTTAACTGATTTTGGTATCTGTACTACAGAGCAACCCATCTCCTGGGAGCAGAAGAACAATTAGCGATTCATATGCCCAACATCAGTGGTAGGTGGAGATTATCACACCTTCCTGAATGAAGATGAGAAAACTCAGAACTGCAATTATTTAGCAAACTCTTTCCAAGTCACAGAAAGAACTAATTTCAAGTTTCCAGCTAATGTAATGCAGACTTGGTGTTAACTCTTTGTGACCTTTGGATAAAGACAGTCACTTGTGGTTAATTTTGATCATTGGATCCAGAGAAATATGTGGCTTTAGGTAACCCAGAAGACTGCAGTATCTAAACAGATCAATTACTAGCTTTATAATCCAGAGATATAGTTCATGTTGTAGGACTACATAAAGCAAATAAATAGGACAACATTCTGCCCCAGGGTATTTTGGCTGAGTCGAGTTAAGCTAGTACATTCAGCCCTTCTTAGGTACTTCTGCAGTTTGAGGATAGTATTGTCATTTGCTGCATGTCCTAAATTTCTATCAAGTGCTGCTATGTACTTAATGTTAAACAACTATTGCAATACACCTGAGGTATGGTTGTAATTTAGTGATGAGAGAAATGATTATATAGACAGTTTGTTAAGAGTACTGAGATTGTTCAGCATAAAGGATACTACTAGATATTTATTCTTAAGAAGCTCACAGAATAAAGGCTGAAAACCAATTCTTCAGCTCACACCATTGTTTCATACTGCATGCTAAGAGCACACACTTTGCAGCAACTGCTACAACATTTGAAACTAAAATTTCATTCTCTTTGTACTCATGTACGTGTTGTTTAATCTGTTCTCTATCTTTGTAAGGTTGAATCTTGCATTCCTTATACAGTACATATTGACATCAGTGGAATTTTGGGGTAGGTATGCAAGGAATAAAAAACTAAGGGCCATAAGTTTTTAAAAGGTGCTGCAAGATGTAGATGAGTGCTTAGTTGGATTTTCAAAAGTAACAAGGTGCCTAATTCCCACTGAAATTAATCTTAAATGTTTAGGTGCTTCTGAAACTCCTACTAGGAATCTACCTGAATCTTTAAGTGCCTAAATAGCTTTAAAAATCGGGCACTGTGTCTGCAAAGAGAGCAGAACACCCAATTCTTTTCTGCTTCTGGGATAGCACATGTATGCATTACCCCATACGCAGAATTAGCGGCAAAGCCAGAGTCTAGCCACAAATGACTAATGTAAATGAAAAATAAATAAAATTCTGTCCAGTCCCCAATATAATTTAAGTCTTCAACATTTCATTCTTCTTAAAACAAGTGTTGAGTTGAGAGTGTAAGGATTAAAGATAAAACAACCCAAAAAAGCATTCACTCTCTTTGGATATGATAAATTAACATTGGAATCCCCTGGGTTGGCAGGGGCAGGAGTACTAACAAACATTCCCTCTTGAGCTGAGAATATTTATGTCAAGTTTCCTTTTATATCAAAATTTTATAGACCAAGTAAAACCCTTCTAAATGGAAGATTCCAATGTAAAGGCTGTCAGACCACTAACACTAGTGGATGCCACTATAATTAATGGGGACATTGGGACAGCAGTACAGGAAATTAAAAAGATAAAATGTCCTTTTAATGAAAAGAAATTGCAGAGATGAAAAGACTTCTTTATAAAAAAGGGAGTTTTACCCTGCAGTACTAAAAAAACCTGTAACCTTATTAAAAGGCATTTGCAAGTACAAAATGAGATGTGTTAAAAAGGTAAGAAATCTTTTCATTATAGTAATGATTAAATTTGCTAGGATGTAGCAGTAAAAAACTGGATGCAAGTGACTATCCTATGAACTTGATTTTGGGGCCTTTTCTATACTTCTCACTCAGGCAAAACCCCCAGTGAAGTCAAATTGGCCTTAAGGTTCAATACATAATGACAGCAGAGTAACACATGGCACTTCAGACTAAAGTGCTTCTTTAAATACCTGGTAGTTATTCCCTTCTCTCTAGTCTTAAAGCCATTTTACAGAGCTCAGAAATGGTGCAGACAAAAAAATAACCAAACAGAGGTTGAAATATGCTACATCGGAATCTCAACTTTGTTTACACAATTAGAAGACACTCAAATGTATATCCCAATAAATGACAAGGTCCTAGCAGCAAATTAACAGGAACAATTTTCCCATCTCAGGAGCTGTCAAGATGGGCCCTGTTGGCCAATTTATCTTACTCTAGCACATCTCTGGTGCTTGTCAATCAATATGTGAAACATTTGGTGCTGATTGCCATTTTTCTATCCACTTCCTTTTGCCTCTCATACCAGGCAATTTACTGCAAGTCAATCAAGGTTGAAGCAGACCTTGTTTAAATAAAACACTGTTGAGTTCTTTTCACACCAACAATTTCAAAGACAGAATGAGCTGTATCTTATTACATTTACATTTATACTACTTTTTCAGTTTCTCCCAAAATGCCATGCTCAAGTTATAAGTCATAACTAAACCCACCCAAAGGCTTAAGGAAGAAAACCAGTCAGTGAAGGTGGATTGAGTAGAACTGTACACATTTTCACTGTCAAAAATTCAGTCAGTCAACAGAGATGTCAAAAAGGAAAGAAAAAGTGTGCTTAAAGTAGGAGATTCTTTCTTATCCTTAGTTTGAGACAGAGCAGAAGAAAACTGAGCATGCCCAAAACTATCTGTACTTCATGACTCAAATAAACTATATTGAATGCAAGTTTCCATTAGGATTCTATCTATCTGGATGTATTACATAGCTTCAAGAGTGAGTTATAAGCTCAAGTGTCACAAAAAAGTACAATGAAATTAAAAAAAAAATAGATGTACTAACATTTCACCCTCTGCCCCCCCCCCCAAAACCAAACCCCAATACAACATTCCCACAAAAAACACCCTTACACATTTTACAGATTATTTACTCACATTGAGGTAGAAAAATTCCAAAGGGGGAGCTGTGTTAGACTAGGTCAAAAAAACAAACAAGGAGTCCTGTGGCACTTTTAAAGACTAACAAATTTATTTATCACATGAGCTTTCATGGAAGAAAATCCCACTTTGTCAGACACTTTGAAGATGGAGAACTTACAGACTGGGAGGAAAATAAATGCAGGGAAATATAAGTATAAGATCAGGTCAGGCTGTAAGAGCAAATCAAAGGGGCTGTTAAGATTCAAACACCAGGGAACAGCTTATAGAATAATAGAGGAAGGTGAGGTCAAATCACTGGTTGTAATGAGAAAAAAATACATAGTCCCTGTTTAACCCTGAGGCAATGGAGTCAAATTTACATATGAATTCTAGTTCTGCAGTTTCTCTTTGAAGCTGTGATTTGTTATTCATTTGTCTGAGCACAGCTATTGACAAGTCATCAATGGAGTGAGAAGGGAGATTGACGTTTTCCCCTGTTGGTTTTTGAATGTTGAGATTTTTTATGCCAGACTTGTGTCCATTTATTCTTTTGTGCAGAGACTGTCCTGTTTTTCTAATATATAAGGTGTGTGTGGGGCGGTATTTCTGGCACATAATGGCATAAATCACATTGGTGAATGAGCTGGTAAATGAGCCCTTGATGGAGGGGCTGGCTTGATTAGGTCCTGTGATGGTGTCCTTTGTGTAGATATAAGGACAAACTTGGCAACATGGTTTGTTGCAAGGATATGTGCCTGCTTTAATATTTCTGTTGTTAGGTCTGTAGTTGCTGCTGAGTATCTGCTTAAGGTTGGGAGGCTGACTGTATGCGAGGAGAGATCTGTCTCCCAAGGCCTGAGAGAGTAAGGGATCGTTTAGTAAAATAGGCAGAAGATCCTTGATGAGGTCTGACTTGGGGTTTGTAGGTGATGATGAGTGGCATTCTGTTGATTTCTTTCTTGGGCTTTTCCTGTAGTAGTTTGATGTCTGGCTCTGTCAATCTGTTTCTTCACTTCCGCAGGTGGTTTTGTAGTTTTGAGATGCTTGATGAAAGCTTGAGGGATGTAGGTATCCTTTTCAGATTTGAAGATATAAATTATCTTCAAGTCAGCAGCACTGTTATGGGTATCCGCATGGCCCCATAATATACCAACATTTTTATGGCCAACTTAGAACAACGTTTCCTCACGTCTCATACCAAAGCAT
The DNA here is from genome assembly GCA_007922175.1 of Pelusios castaneus. Classification (NCBI taxonomy): domain Eukaryota; kingdom Metazoa; phylum Chordata; order Testudines; family Pelomedusidae; genus Pelusios; species Pelusios castaneus. Next base: position 551,860 of record ML685876.1, read on the forward strand.
CTCTCCTCTACTTAAGCATCTTCATCATCTGGACTCATGGTAAGGATGCTCTTGAAGATTTCCATAAAGATCTCAACAACTTCCACGCCACAATCAAACTTAGCCTGGAACACTCTACCCAGGAGATCCACTTCCTGGATACTCTAGTGCAAATTAGTGATGGACACATAAACACCAACCTATACCATAAACCTACTGATCGCTATAGTTACCTACATCCCTCGAGCTTTCATCCAGGACACACCACATGATCCATTGTCTACAGCCAAGCACTAAGATATAACTGCATTTGCTCCGATGCTTCAGACAGAGACAGACACGTTCAGGATCTCTATCATGCATTCTTAAAACTACAATACCCACCTGCGGAACTGGAGAAACAGATTGACAGAGCCAGACAGGTGCCCAGAAGTCAACTGTGACAGGAGAAGCCCAAGAAAGAAAACAACAGAATGCCACTGGTCATCACCTACAACCCCAAGTCAGACCTCTACAGCACACCAAGGATCTTCAGCCTATTCTACAAGATGATCCTTCAGTCTCTCAGGCCTTGGGAGACAGAGCTCTCCTCGCTTACAGATAGCCCCCCAACCTTAAACAGATACTCACCAGCAACTACAGATCTAGCAATAGAAACATTAAAGCAGGCACATATCCTTGCAACAAAACATTGCTCACATATCTACACAAAAGACACCATCACAGGACCTAATCAAGCCAGCTATTTCCATCAAGGGCTCTTTCATCTGCTTGTCCATGAACGTAATTTATGCCATCATGTGCCAGAAATGTTCCCCCCCATCTTATATATTGGACAAACAGGAAACTATCTGCATAAAAGAATAAATGGACATGAATCTGACATCAGAAATTGCAACACTAAAAAACCAATAGGGGAACACTTCAATCTCCTTGCTCACTCCATTAATGACTTGTTAATAGCTGTGCTCAGACAAATGAATAATAAATTACAGCTTCAAAAGAGAAATTAATATGTATATTTGACTCTGTTGCCTCAGGGTTAAAAAGGGACTTCCAGAAAGCTTGTAACAAGGTCCTTCACCAAAGATTCTTGCGCAAACAAAGCAGTCATGAAATAAGAGGGAAGGTCTTCTCATGGATCAGTACTTGGTTAAAAGATAGAAAACAAAAAGGTAGGAATAAAAAGGTCTATTTTCACAACAGAGAAGGGTAAATTGCAGGGTCCCCCAAGGATCTGTGCTAGGACCTGTGTTGTTCAACATGTTCATGAATGATCTGGAAAAGGGGTGCAAGGTGAGCGGGATAATATATTTTATTGGACCAACTTCTGTTGGTGAGAGAGACAAGCTTTCAGGCTTACACAGAGATCTTCTTGAGGTCTGGGAAACAAAGGCTACGTCTATACCATGGTGCAGGTCTGCATAACTTATGTTACTCAGGTGTGTGAATAAATAACTCCCCCTTAGCAACGTAAGTTACAACAACGTAAGTGCCCGTGGGGACGGTGCTGTGTCAGTGGGAGAGTGTCTGCAGCTGACACAGCTTCTGCCACTTATGGGAGCCGCAGTAATCCAACCAATGAGGGAGGTCTCTCCCATTGGCTTCTAACGGCTCATTAGAAAGTGTAAACTCTTTAGTGTAGCCGTGTCCTAATTCAGAGTGTCACTGCAAAATACAAGCTGGAACAGATTATTCAGCATAAGTAGTTAATACGTTTTTCAAAGGACTCTTCACAGTGAAATGGCCCATTAACAGCCCTATAGTCATAGGGGGGATGTGAGGGAGAGGGAAGCAGCTGAGGATACTGTCAGAGAGAAAATAAGTTCCAAAGGGGGAGCCGTGTTAGTCTGGGTCAGCAAAACAAAGGAGGAGTCCTATGGCACTTTTAAAGACTAACAAATGTATTTATTGCATGAGCTTTCGTTGGAGATTGGATTTTCTCTCACGAAAGTTCATCCGATAAATAAATTTGTTTGTCTTTAAAAGTGCCGCAGGCCTCCTAGAGAGAAGATAGTGACCTCCATTGGTCTGACGCAGTCTGGCTGTTTTCATATTCTTCATGCAGTTGGAAATTAAGCCACAGTCTACCACTGCCTTTTAATTCCTTAGCACCAGTTATACCATATGTAGAAAGAGTTGGGGTCTTTGGTGCCACACAACAGGGAACAATCGAAGGTGATTGGAAAAATGAAGAGGCAGATCAAGGACAAGAGGAGGCTTGGTTGGGGCTTAGTCCAGCACCCTACAAACCTCAGAGGGACTATAACAAACAAAGAGTTCTGTGGCACTTTCAAAGACTAGCAAATTTATTTATTGTGTGAGCTTTCGTGGGCATAATCCCACTTCGTCAGATGAATAAAAAGGAAAATATAGCATGTTAGCTGTAAATATATAGATACAGAGAAGGATGGGTCACAAAGTTAATTGAAACAGATCTAGAGGGATAGAATGTTACCCAGATGGAAGCCATATAGTCAGAAAGATGAGCTTCAACAGTTGGCCATGTGCAAGTCAGAGATAGCATTAGTCTTCCCTTCACTCTATGTTTCTTTACCTCCATTAGTTGATATCATTATCCTACAATTAATTATTAGATTCTTTGCCAGTAACTTGGCTATATGAACATCAGATCTTTTGAGCACTCGTTTAAAGTTAGCAGTTTTGAAATTAACTTCAATAGGGCCACAGCTTTACCCCTATCTACACTAAAGACACCATCACAGGACCAAATCAAGCCACCTACTCCAACAAGGGCTCATTCACCTGCTCATCCATCAATGTGATTTATGCTATCATGTGCCGGAAATGTTCATCTGCATTATATATTGGACAAAGAGGACAGTCTCTGCGCAAAAGAATAAATGCACACAAATCAGACATCAGAAATTGCAACACTAAAAAACCAATAGGGGAACACTTCAATCTCTCTGCTCACTCCATTGACGACTTGCGAATAGCTGTGCTGAAACAGATGAATAACAAATCACAGTTTCAAAGAGAAACTGCAGAAATCGAATTTATATGCTCAGTTAACTCAGTTGCCTTGGGGTTAAACAGGGACTATGGATTTTTTCCTCTCATTACAACAGGTGATTTGACCTCACCTTCCTCTCTGTGCTGTTCCCCAGTGTTTGAATCCTAACATCTATTTTGATTTGCTCTTACAGCCTGACCTGATCCTAGTTCATACACTTCCCTGCATTTAATTTCCTCCCATTCTGTAAATTTCCCATCTTCAAAGCGCCTGATGAAGTGGGATTTTCTCCCATGAAAGCTCATGCGATAAATAAATCTGTTAGTCTTTAAAAGTGCCACAGGACTCTGTTTGTTTTTCTGCAATAGACTACAATGGCTATCCCTTTGGAGCTTTACTCATGGAATCCAAAATTGTGAGATGCGGAACATTCAACGCTTTTTTAATTCTGTGGGAACTGAGTGTAATTAGGATCATTTCATTCAGGCTCATAGCTTGCACTTTTTCTTTGTTAATTGTACCTTTAAAAAAAAAAAAAGATAAGGGAAAGGATGCCTTTTCGACTTAAGCATTAGTGAGCAACCTCCCTGTCATTCACTTTGACTCGATCCTGCCCAATAGGCCCGAGGACCTGCAAATGCTTATATGCATGCTTACCTTTACTACAGTGAGTAGTTGTACCAGAGTCAATGGAATTACTCATGGTGGTAAAAGTAAGCAGATAAGCAAATGTTTACAAGATTAGGGCCTAAGCCCTCAATTCAGAAAATTATTCTTATTTGGGACAGGTTATAAGAACATGATCGACTTCGGCACATGCTGAAGTCCCAGTGACTTCAATGGGACATATGATGGCAAAGTTGTTGCCGTTACATGCAAAAGCAAATTTGATTGCCACATTAACAATGAATCCAATTTTAATGCCTTATTTTAAAAATTGTGCAGTCAATAAATACCATAACTGCTTACAATGACAACCATAAACAATGTGATTAGAATGAAACACTAAGATACTGCAAAACTTCTTTTTACATGGAAACGCTGCATATCAATATACAATGGAAACTTCTGTAAACATTTGATATTACAAAGAAATAAAAAGCCAGTCATTTTTTCCTCAGTTACTGAGGTCCATAAACCATTTTTTCTTTTCTATTATTTCCAAGTATGTAAAGGCTTTTTAAACATGAGAAAAATGGTCCAGTAGTTTGGTATGTTAGAGACACAAAAAATGGTTGCAGAATGAAAAAAAGTATTATTGATTCATCCATCTGTTACCAATTTATAGCTGATGTAAAAATGAAAAACATGATTTTATTAAAAAGTAAGTCCCATGTAGATATCATGTAATTGCTTGAACAACTACATGAACATAAGAATTCTGCTCATTTGCTTACAAATGTAAGACCTCATATTTTCTCTATAAACAATGCACACAGTAAAAAACCTGCCAAATATGCAAAAGTACTGGAATCAAATTTTTGCTGCCTGCAAAAATAGATAAAATATACTTCATATCATATAAAGACATCCAATATAGAGTCTTGTTACGTGGTATATACATTACCTTGTAGCAACTCTTCTGACCAATCTAGGAAAGCAGTGTTAACCTTGGAAGAGTTACCTTCTACCTCTCTTTGGATGAAGAATGAAGTACATGAGTTCTGAAAGGAGTGACTATAAATAGGCTGCAGGAAAATGAGGGATCCTAAGGAAAACAGTAGTTCCAGAAATACTTTTTTAAAAAGCAATTCTATAGTTAATTCTCCCCAATTTAAGGCTCCTTCTTACTGCCAGAGTGACGTAAAAGGGCCTTCATGTAAATTATATAGGAATATGGTACCTTAAGTCTTGCTTTGTTTGACTTTTTGTTTTCAAATCAAAGCAGTGTTGTGTAAGTTAGATATTGCTACATCACATTAATCGTTACTCAGGAGGATGGAGATATTTGTTCCACTTGGTATTACAGAGACAAGGTGGGAGAGGTAATATCTTTTACTGGACCAACTTCAATTGATGAGAAAGACAAGCTTTTGAGTCATTCAGGGTTTTCTAATGGTTGACTCTCTCAACCTCATAAGGTGGTCCAACAACACATATTATGTCACCCGTCTTGTCTTTCTAATATCCTGGGACTGACATAAATACAGCTACATGTAATCTGTTAGATGGAATTATTTAAGTACAATGAAGCAATTTGTTTATTTAAAGCCACCTAGATGGAAGCTTACTGAAATAAAAATTAAAATAATCATAAAACTGGATACTATAATTCCTGATATGTAGCTTAAGTTTACATAAAGACAACAAAGAATTAGTTCCCCTTCCCCATTTTTGAAGAAGCTCCCCCTCTCTCCCATACAAAAGTATGAAGAGTCAGTTTTATGTGACATTTATGGAACAAGGGGAGAAATGAGCACTAAGGTTTTAAAACTTTTTCTATTAATTTGGTTTACATCCGTTAGACACCTGAATTTTAATCCTCAGCAAATTTTGGGAACATTCAAATACAAACACTTTGTGGCTGTCCTCTACATGCATAACAAGCTGAGGCAAACTCTTCTATCTTAGGCCTTGTACACACTACAAAGTTATCGTGCAGTAAGGCTCCTTACCGCGCGATAACAATCAAAGTGTCCACACACTAAAGCTTCTTGTTGCGCGGCAACAGCCCTCTTGCCGCGCAACATGTAAACCACCTAAACGAGGGTGGTAAGGCTTACCACGGAACACCTGTTCCGTGGTACAGCCTGTGTGGACGCTTTTTGCGCTATTGACAGCCTCCGGAAATGTCCCAGAGTGCCAAACCGGCCCACTCTGGGACATTGGAGCTGTCAAATATGTCAATTTCACTGCTCTAGTGCCCGCCATGCACTGTGAATGCTCCTTTGAGAAAGAAGCAGCACTGTGTACACAAGAAAGCGCTATATTTATAGCGCTTTCCTTGTCCCGCAATAAAAGTTATTGCGGGACAAGTCTGTAGTGTGTACATGGCCTTAATACCCTCACACTTTTGGAAAGTTTAGATCCAGACCCTAAGTTCGCAGATGTGACTGATGTCTGCTAAATATTTAAATGATTAAAATAGTATTTTCTCCAATTATAACACCATTACAACAAATAAAATAAGCACCAGCCTTTTGTAAACAAATTATTGTTTTGTCATAATGAATATCCTTTCCTTTTCATTGCTGACATTTTTAATGTCTAATACACCAATTTATTATTATGCACCCTTTTGTATTTTCAAATGTATGGGGTAGAACTTCACAGAGGGAAACAATAAATCTCAGTAAAATTATTTGATAGTTGACCACACTGAATAAACAATTGTTTTGGGGCAAAAAAAAAAAAAAATCAGACTTTTTTGCTCTAACTATGACTTTCCATTCAAGTTTCTGTAGAGATTGAACAGAATATTTGGAGTTTCTTGGGAATGCAGATGAAGATTGCAAGATGGAGAGGACAGATTTATAGAGAGGCAAACATACAGAGACCAACACATCACCTGCCAGGTGGATGAATGGAATGTTACCTTAATTTCCAAAAACAAAAATCACACAATTATCTGTCAAAAGTCCATCACATATTTTAGCAGCCCTATAATAATCCAGCCAGTCCAGGATTTGCCTCTCTAAATTTTTTTTTGACCGACTGGTTAGAGTCTGTATCTTAATTTTAGCCTAAACCTGTTATTTCAACCACTGTTAAGAGAACTGCACTTTCCTGCCTCTCCAAAGCCCCAGAGACTAATTGAGAAAATTACCTGAAGGCCATTAGTCTAAATGTTCAAATAATAAAAACTAGTTCAAAACAGATTGTATACAGAAGGATGACAGAAACAGGAATGGCTAGAAAATTTCTCTGTCAGTGTGGTTTCCTTAAGTTTTAAATGACAGTCAGTATGCGATCATGTGATGGGAAAAAATAACAGTAATAAGACAGCGAGTTTCAGTCTGAAAGGATAAATGTGTCAGAAAAGATTGCTAACGGCTGCCATTTGTGTAATATATGCCTTGCTTACAGGCACAAAACTGCATTAAGCAATAGCAACTTCGCTGTATGAATTAGTTTAGAGCAGTAGCATGATCCCCTCCTTAACTTCTGAAAAGTTATAAAGAAGCATGAGCCTGGTTAAAGCATTTATATAAACAGTACTGACATTTCCAATCCAGAAAAATGCCTTAAATGCCTTTCCCCCCACTAACACATCTTGCCGAGAGCCAATACTGTAAAGATCACTGCCACGACATTTTTCTGAAGAAACATAAATAGGGCTTTGAGTTTTCATTCTGAAGAATTTGATAGGATCCCTGATTCAGAAAGTAGGATTTTCAAGCTGCTGTCACCTCACTACATCCAAGCTATTAAACAAAAACATCAATAAAACACTGATGTACATTTTTACACTAAAAACTGGCCAAGGGAAAATATCCTTTCACTTATCTTAAATGTTTAGTATTTCAGAACTTTCAAACCCTTACGGAACTCAGTAGTCCTTACATACACAAGTAGTTTCACTGACTTGGAGGAAGCTTATCACATACATAAATTGGATTGGTTTGACTTCGGTTATTATTTCCTGCTTTTTGGGATAAGTGGTAGCCACTGTCTCAAGCTTTTTTCTTTTCCTTTGATATAACTGTATTTTTAATTGATAGCAAATTGATAGCAAATTGAGAGCCTAGGAGTGGTACCTTTACAAGTATAAGTAAGTAAATAAATACATATATGACTATTCATGTCCAAATGGGAATTTCAGGACCAATCTCTTAGAGACTACTATCTTGAGCTGTCTGTATTTGTAAAGCAAGGATTTTCTGAAGAGATTAAAATAACAATTGTTGTAGAAATAATAATTGTAGTACAGACCATATCAACGTACACAAAGGTGATATCTTATCTGGAAACTGTCCACTCTACTATGGAGGGTCCCACGCTTTGCTCTCCTATGGGGGCCAGACAACCCCTGTCTCTGAGCAGTTGGTGCCTCTGTAGGCACAGTGAGGGAGGAGGGGGAAAGGGTTCGGGTTCATCCTCTACTCTAGGTTCCAGCCTCCAGATCCTATGAATAGCAGCTATGCACTGCTGACACTGCTAGTGATGGCATTTCTTCTCCCTGGGCTATTTTCCTCTCTGTTATTTTACCTTTCTTATGGCTCTGTTCTGATTCCTCTGCTTGACTGCAACACTCCCCACACTCCGGTTAGCTCTCCTTACTCTCCAGCCCCCTCAGCCAGGAGAAGGGTTTTTGTTAGGACTCTAGCTGGGCCTTAATTGGTCTCAGGTGCTTCTAATGACCCTGAAGTAACCCCTGCTCAGTCTGCAGGGAGCAAGGGCTGGATCATTGTGGGCTTATAGATCTCCATTCTAAGACCCCCCTGCTGTCGTCTGGCTCTGCTGTCTCAGACTTAGGAGAGGAGAAAAATATTTAAACTGTAGGGATGAAATCTTAATTCCATTGAAGTCAATGAGAGTTTTGACATTAGCTTCAATAGGGCCAGAATTTCACTCAAGGAATTTGAATTGATGTTTATTGCTGCCTGCCCAGTCAGGGCACTTGCAATGAGACCACTTGAAATCAGGGTCCTCACAACGTCCAATCTCTTCTATGCTTTTAATATACTGTTAAGGAATAAAGGAATGTTCACATGGAATGCACATACTAAACAAAATATTGCTTGATTTGCTGTGAAGTGAAGATCACCTAACACCTTAATGAGACATGAGATGGTAAAAGAAAGGTTGTTAGTGGATTTGAGCTTGCATTCGGGCCCCAATAATGTATCATATGAAATTGGCTCCTCTGACCCTAGATCATTATGTGGCATCATTTGACAAGTGCTCACACATCAGAGGGAGAAGAAAAAAAAAATGAAAAGAATGAAAAACAACAACTAATTTTATTTAACTGGGCTTTTTCTGGTCTCGTCAGTAGAAAACCCAAAGCATATTGTAAAAGGGTCTTTAATGCACAAATTATAATAATTACAGGTTATTTGCATTATTATACCTAAGAGACCTAGTCATGGACCAAGGCCCCATTATGCTACGTAATGTAAAACCACAGAACATAAAGATGGTCCTTGCCTCCAGGAGACCACAATCTAAGGTTTGAGCAAGTTTCTTGTTAAGGTAAACTGTGTGTGTTTAATGTAAACAATACCTTAAATGCACAAGGTTGGAGTGCTGATTCTCTGTAACTGCACTGGAGATCATTTAATTGTAGATACCAAGAATTAAATGAAAACAAAGGAAAAATAACAAACAGACACACGTCTTCAGCAAGATGCAGCATCACCTACAATTAATGAAGTGAGGAGTGAAAAATCCAAAGTCCTCTTTTATTACTAAAAGTCATGCCCCTATCCAAAACTGACATACTGAAGTGTTCTAATAAAGTCTGTTAATAATACTACTACATCACTATCCAGTCCATTTGGGGGTTTTGTTCTTAAACACTTAAGCAAATGGGCTTGTTTGTTAATTCCAAAAGACAATTATGAAGTGCAATTAAAAATTCAAATTATGTTAATAGGCCAGAGAAAAATGACTGTTTGCAGAAATCAGTGGCAATTACTAGACATAATGGTTCTCAATTAAGCTGGAGGGTATTTTCAGTCATCATAATTCACTATCTTAAAAGTATCATAAAAATACCTAATTGTGAATTGTTAATCAAACTTACTTACAAACAATGTAACGGTCTCCCACAGAAGTAGCACTTACATCGTTAATGTTTTAAAGATTTTCTCCAGGGAATTAACTGTGAAGATATTTTTAGTAAATTGAAGGTGACTACATGGGAATGTTATCTGACAGTTCCTTTAATGTTGATTTTCATCCTAACTTTCTAGAAAAGGCTTACTGCTTTTCTTATGCAGCTTCCATTTCCCACAGGAGTATAGTCAGCATTCATGCATGTCCTTACAATTCTATTCTTAGACAATGCAGCTTACTGTATAAATTGCATTGCACATGTGATGTGAGCCAGGGGACTCTTGTTTGTCCAGCTTCAGATTTTAACTTATGATATTTTTCAGTGGAAGAAAATGGACTTGAAGAATGGAAAAATAAGAATTAAAATGGGATTAAGTAATAATAAGGATCTTTCTTTCATTTACAAATCTTAAGCTATAAAATTCCACCTGTCCCAACGGAAGATATTTTCTATATTAAAGGAACTGTGTAGTACTCAGTACAAATCACCTGTAAGACAGGTGGAATCTTAATGCCACAAGTCTGTGCATTTTAGTTATTTGCCCTCCTTATCTGCCTTAATATGCCTTTATCTCCCCCCTTATCTCCTATTATAGAGGATAAATAGGGTACAATATTCTGACATAGGCAGCAACTTTAGAGCCAGCAAAATGCACCTAGCATGTCCAAACAATGCTCTAGATTTCTTTAAAGGTAAATTTATCCTCCACTCCACTTATAGAGTATATATGAGAGCATTAACTATTAACACATTGCTGTAGGAGGGAAAAGGCAGAGGATGTCCTGCTGAGTGATCACCAGCCTCAGCTGAAGCAAGACAGGGGGTGACTGGCTTGGCTTAAGCAGATCACGCCACTCCTACATAAGTAGTTTGGGTGAGCTGCATTGGGTTACCAAAAGTCCTTTATTAGAAGGGACGTCACTTTTTTCATGTCTATACAACAAAATCAGGAGTTGCTGAGTGCTGCAAGAAAGTAGCAAGAAATACCGTTGGTGAACATAGATGAATACTGCTTATTAATTACTCATAAAATAATAATAATCAGAAGGTGGGGAGGGGCAGGGTGCAAAGAAAATAGTTATTTATTTTTGAAATACAATGTTGGCAACCAAATTGTATCCAAAGGAGATGGTGGCAGAACAATGTTTTCATGCCAGAAAGTCAGGACACTTTACTAGGTGCCCAATTAACTCAGATACCTGGGAAAGAAAAATTGGGAAGCACAAGGACTAGTTTTCACCTGACCTTTGGTATTAGTGGTTTTAATAAAGGTGCTATTTTTACATTCAACATGGCTGGCACCTCATTAGGAGAATGCCATATCAGCAGATAAATTCTGATCAAAGCACTATTTGCATGTGATTGAGCCAGTCTGCACTTACCACATGTGATTTTAACGGTTGCATGTTAAGGAGATGTTCTCTTCCTTAATGCCTTAAAGCCCTGCCGTACTATGAAAGTGGAATCCATCCATGTTTGTGTGTGCATGCACACTTAAGACTCAAGAGTTCTTTACCCTATGGGTATAAACCGATGTCTTTATACCCAAACTGCAGCAGCAAAAAATCAAATACAATACTCTGTACCTGCAGTGGAAGACAGCCATTCATCAACCAGGCTGCTAGATCTGCTCAGACTCTTTATTACCTTGACCTCATTAAAAGAGAGTGAGCCATGAACTGACGTAAGTCTGTCTCTCTAAATACTTTCCTCTTTAATTTTTTAATAGTTTGCACATGAAGGGAAAGGTTAAAGCCAATTAAAAGAGATACAAATACCATTATTATTGCCCTGACAAACTGTTAGTTATTGGATTCAGTCGTTTCAGTTTAGAAAGCCATTATTTTTGTTCCTGAATGAATTAGTAATTACACTGTTTATTGACTACTACTTCTGTGGGATTCTTAGTGGCTCCCCAACGCTCACTCCCTTTCTTACTCCTTTTTCCCTTTAATTTAAAATGATTCTTACTCTTGAGGTCCAGGCTGAATCAACTTCCAGCTTTTACAGCTGTATGAGGAAATCTACATTCAGACTAAATAGTAGTTTTAACTGCTTAGTATAGCTGCTAAACTTGTTGCAGTAAACACTTGTTTTTCTATTCCATTAAGACTATTATATGATACTGACAGATGTTTAAAAGCATTTAGTGCTGAACTGTTTAGAAAATTGAAGCAAAAGGACTGACAAATGATGATCTTTTAGTCCACAAAGCTCTTATTTCCTGTATTGGGTAGACAAAAAAAATAAAAATAAAATAATGCATGAACTAGCTATCATTTTTGTTGCTACTTCATGTTTTCTGCACAATTAGCAATAGTCCCTGTTTTGCTTACAAAAATGGAAAACTAAGGCCAAATTCTTCCTTCAGACACAACTCCCATGGACTTGTGTGTGCACAGCACTCATTGAAATGAGGGACAGAATGCGCCCATTAATGTTGTAATGATGACCAAAATTAATCTAGCCATCATTTGAAAACCAGCTTTTTCTGTACAAATATAACACAAGCACTTTCTGATACCTACTCCCATCTCCAAACTGGAAATCTTTACCAGCAGTTCAGCTATCCATTCAGTAAGGTATTTAGCATATGCCCAATTTTAAGTATGTGAGTAGTCATATTGAGGTCAATGAATCTACTCACGATCTTAAAGTTACGTAGGAATTAATTGCTTTGCTGAATTGCAGCCTACAGAAGATCAGTTACTTATCTATCCAGCATCATAGCCCTGATTCAGCGAAATACTAAATCAAGTCAGTTGTGTTCAATTTACCTTGTCACTCTCTGATGTCACCAGCCTCCACCATTTTGGTCTGTTTCTGCAACGTGTGTAGAGCCCTGCATAGACACAAATATGTGAATCCGCATCCAATCTGCATCTGCAAGAAATGGTCCCCGGATATCTGCGTTGTTTTTGCGGATGCAGATGATATGCGAATATCTGCGGATATCTACAGATTTGCAGGGCTCTAGCTCTGCACAGATACAAAATGTGGATCTGTATCCGATCTTCATACGCAGGAAATTGTCTGTGAATATCCGCATTGTATCTTCGGATGCGGATATCTGCAGATTTGCAAGGCTCTAAATATGTGCCATTTGGTTTATATAGAAGATTTGTGGGTATTTGCTCTAGTCTACCTCCAAAGCACACTATGAATATATACAGACCTTGACTCAGCAAAGCACTGACATGCATTTTTAGACTAATCTCTATAACTACGTCTTACATATCAAGAACTATTGACACACTCTTGTCCCTTTTGTCTCTTATCCCTTTTCATACAGCAAAGTTCATCACCTCTAGTAGTTACCAAGTCTTGTCAAGGGACAGCAAAAAACTGGTCCACAGCTTTTCTAATACCTCCACCATCTTGGATTATTAACAAATTAATCTGCAGGTGACTCATCTTTTAAAAATGACAGAAAACAGAACAGTTAACAAAAGCCAAATGCTTGACAATTAAAAAGTGTAGTCCCAACTCTGCTCTCAGTTACTCAAATATAAATCAGGAATAGCACCACTGAAGCCAGCTGAGTTACACTGGTGTAAAACCAATGCAAGAAAGATCAGTATCCAGTTGCCTGAATTTAAGGACCATTCAATAGAGCCAAATGGTCATTCAAAACAGGCCTTGCTTCCATCGGGTCCTTGGCAGCACTATGTATGCAGTAGACTGTACAGAACATTAAAACATAACAGGAACTATAGTATATTTCTCATTTATAAGAAAAGCTTTCTTTAACTAATAGGCTTTAAATAAAGACTCCCTCTCTTATTCATGCTCATTACATTTTGTTTTTTTCCCCTTCATCTAGATCCTTGCAATAATAAATATAATTATATCCATCTTTAATAACTTTGGTACCTTGAGCTGCAGGTGCTAGTATGCTGTATCTATTACCATATTTTAAGCCCTTTAAAAAGATTGCATTAATTCCTATGATAATTTCAAACCCATAATGCATTCTGAGCTCTGAATAGATGTTAATCACCACAGAATGACTGATTTTCCTGTATTCTAACGAAGTCAAGCTGTAACTAGTAAAAACTAACTTTTAAATTCAATATTGCCACTGCAACAGTTGATTAAAATTTTGTTAGAATAACAGTCCCCCCTGAGAGCAGTCTAAAAACTAAAACTAATCACCAACTGCTAGAACTGCTGGATTTTTTTCAACAGAGCTTATTAAAACAATTGCAAATGCTTATATTATCCATAACATTCTGTGTCTCGGAAAAATTGATATTAATACAAGTTATCCATTCATATTTATCTTTTGTCACTTTCTTTCGCTTAATATGGTAGCTAGGTCAGAGATCAGTTAGCAGAAAAGTGTTCCTTATTATTAACATGATGTTATACTTAATATTAAAGGGTACATGGCTGAGGAATGAACACAAATCGGTTTTTAAATGAAGAATAGACTAAGAAGAAAGCAATAAAAATTAACAAATATACCAACAGTCAATTCCAGATTTGTTTTATTCTTACAAGGTTTTTGTGCAGACCCAATATAGGTCTGGAGAAAATGCTGCATTATTTTTTAAAACACAGTAACATTTTAAAATGGGAAAATTCACAATCTTAACCAAAGCCAAATAGGAGTTATGAAGCACAAATACAAAATCAGGATGTGAGTGTGGGCAACAAGGATAGCTGCAGTTGTGCTGGAGCCCCAGGTATGAATAGAGTATGGTTCATGCCCTAGCTATCTACTCTCTTTTTGATCTTTGCCAGTCAGTTACTTGTGTTGATTCTGTGTACTTATCTAGCACCATTCATAGATGCACCCTGGACTATCTACTTGTGTTGATTCTGTATACTCTATATAGCACCATTCATAGATGCATCCTGGACTATTTTGTCCAAGACACATCAGTGTTTCTGAGCAGGTGCCTAGTTACCTAGGTTTCTGCAATGTATCAGAAATACATTTGAGGATGACACCAAGTTGGGGGGAATGGTAGATACTCTGGAGGGCAGGGACAGGATCCAGGGAGACTTGGACAAATTGGAACACTGGGCCGAAAGTAACCTCATGAGGTTCAACAAAGACAAGTGCAAAGTCCTGCACTTAGGACGGAAAAATCCCATGCACTGCTACAGGATGGGGACCGATCGGCTAAGTAGCAGTGCTGTAGAAAAGGACCTGGGGGTTATGGTGGACGGGAAGATGAATATGAGCCAACAGTTCAGGCCAATGGCATATTAGGCTGCATCAGTAGGAGTACTGCCAGCAGAACAAGGGATGTGATAATTCCCCTCTATTCGACACTGGTCAGGCCGCATCTGGAATACTGTGTCCAGTTTTGGGCTCCCCACTACAGAAAGGATGTGGACAAATTAGAAAGAGTCCAGCGGAGGGCAGCAAAAATGATTAGGGGGCTGGGGCACATGACTTATGAGGAGAGACTGAAGGAACTAGGCTTATTTAGTCTACAGAAGAGAAGACTGAGGGGAGATTTGATAGCAACCTTCAACTACTTGAAGGTTTGCTCCAAAGAGGAGGGAGCTAGGCTGTTCTCGAGGGTAACAGAGGAAAGAACAGGGAGCAATGGTTTCAAATTACAGCTGGGGAGGTCAAGGTTGTATATTAGGAAAAACTCTCTCACTAGGAGGGTGGTGAAGCATTGGAATGGGCTATCTAGGGAGGTGGTAGAATCTCCATCTTTGGAGATTTTTAAGGCTCGGTTAGACAAAACCCTGGCTGGGGTGATTTAGGGGGAGTGGTCCTGCTTTTTAGCAGGGGGTTGGACTAGATGACCTCGTGAGGTCCCTTCCAACCCTATGATTCTATGATTCTACTAAGTCTCTGTCTGCCCAGTGGGAATGTGAACTTGTGTGTATCTGTACATAAAAAATAACCTTAAATGGGTTGATTTTCTGCTCTTGGCAACAAGCCTTAAACATGGATTCCAAAGCAGCTGCTTAATGTATTTATTCCTAAGATTGCTGCTGTCCTTGAAATAACACAATAGAAGGTGCTACTACAAGAAGAGAGTCACAAATCTGGTCAACCCAATAATGTTCAAAAAGTTTCCAGTAGCTGCAATTCTCCCAACTGTAGCGTTTGTAAGCAACTGAAGTATTCCAACACTGTTTGGCCCATCTCAAATTAAAAGGTCACTGATTAGCCACTCAGTTGTACATTAAGTACCAGTGCAATCACACTTAGAGGTTTATAACACTCAAAATGATCTGCTACCATGGACAATGATACATGTCTGGAGTGAATTTAAGTTGATATGTTGCCATTTGATTGCTTTGCCCATCGTTTGAGAAGTGAATTGTAAATGAAATTATGGAAATTCCATCCACTTCAGCAGTATGTGCTGAATGACCCTATTAGTCAAGCTAAGAGGAGCTTTCAGCATATTGTTATCTAAAAATCTACTTTTTTTCTTCCACGACACATATCTAAGCCCGCCGTGGGTCCTGGCCCCACTCCAATGTGATGTGCTGGTATGTATTATGCTGAGTTCATTACAGGAACTATAAAACTTGGTTCTAATATGAACTTGATCAGCATGCCAGAGAAGAAGTGTTTTTATTATTAATTATTAATGTGGAGAGACTGGACACTACTCCGTAGTTACAGTTGAATTAAATTTTGCACTTAAATTATTATTTTGTTATATATGAAGAATACAGTGCAACCTCCTCAAACTTACTCTGAGTATAGAATGCATTCCCTTAGTACGTAAACCAATTCACAGATTTACATGTATGAGCTACAATTAATTAAAAACTTGGTCCTTAAAGTATCGGTTTTTTCCTAGTCCCAAATGATCTGAAACAGTGTTATGTAGACACTTCAAGCTTTTCAGAATGTTAAAATTAATTGAAATCTTATGCAGGCTATATTTAAAGAAATTAGACTGTAATGAAGCTAAATTATTAATGTTTGTTGTATGCAATTCTTATGATTACACAGGCTACCAATAGGCTCAAGTAATGTAAGCAGGATCATCATGACATCAGAGGCACCTCAGTCAAACACTGAGCTACCGCTACAGTTCATTTGCCTCCAACAATTCTATTGGTTGTACAGACTCGGTGGTATAAGGAAAGACGGACATGTGTCAAGAGTTCTTATTATAAAAGATATTTTTCATAGGTGCTTAAAATAAATATTTACTCAGGGACCTTAAAAAAGTAAATCTTTCAATTGCCTAAGCACCACACTTCACTTCTGTGGTACCTGTGACATCACCAGCATGAGCCATAGTGGGCATCAGAATGTATTAGAAACAAGTCAGTCCTAGACTGGAAAATGCCTATGAACCCTGAAGAAAAATATATGGTGATTTTCAAGGTCATCATGCACTCAATACTTCTATTCTGATAACTAAGTGGGTCTTTCAGCACAATAAAGCATATTTCTGCAAAATACTGAGCACTTCCAAGTCCTGCTAACTTTAATGGGAGTTGAGAGTGTTCACCACAAAGATTATGTCGATAAAGCAGTAGATGTATGTCATTTGCAGTCTGTCATTAAGTATATAAATGCCTGCATGTGATTTGTTAAAGGTGAGCAGAAAATTTTAAAACAAAAGTAAATCTGTATAAGGGCCAAAATACATAACAAAACCTGGATGCAAAGATAAAGATTAAACTTTTTAGAAAATAAAATATTTCAAGATTGTTTCCTCCTTCATTTACTTGCTAGAGCTTGATTTCAGGTATCTGTATTTTCCCTGTGGCAGCTGATGACAACTCTAGTGCATAAGCAGAAGAAAAATTTGCACTCCCTACAGTGCTTGGTAAGTCATCAGCTGCTGCTGGAGGGGAAATTCAGAATCCTGAACTCAAGTTTCAGCAGACAAGTAAAAGAAGAAAATATTCTAAACTATTTGGTCTTATATAGTAGCTTTAATCTATAAAAGTTAGACAATATGCACTAGTGTAACAAAGTTGCTATTTTAAGTCCCAAGCCTAGAGAACCCCTTTTGCTTTTTCCCTGGTACAAGCTGCTCTTTCAGATTGTAAAGAAAAGACACCATCAGAAACAAATACATATTAACAAGCTGATGAAATAACTTGAGATATTAAACTGCAGTAAAACTCAGTTGTACTGAGGATGATTATGGGAATCTTAGATCAGTGAGTGTTGTGGTAGTACCTTGATAACGGAAAAGAAAGTTTTTAAACAAGATTAAAGCTGAGAAACCCAGAAACAAGGAACGTGTCTCCAGGATTCTCAAGGGAAAGAACGGGAGCAAAGGAAAGTCAATCCCCTTCAATTTTTTTCATTTTCTGCCACCCTCAGCTAGCCCTGCTTTTTGTTCTTTATTTTTTCTCCCAGTTACTCTACTTGCTTCCCCAGTTCCCATAAAATTAAAAGAATCATGGAAATATAAGGGTGGAAGAAACCTCAAGAGGTCATCTAGTCCAGCTCCCTGTGCTGAGGCAGGATCAAGTATACCTAGACCAATGGTGCCCAACCTGTGGCCCACAGGGACTCTCAAAGTGGCCCACCACTCCCCTCCCACTGGCTGCAGAAGGGAGCTGCTGCCTAAGGACCCAGACAGAACACATTGCCACGTGGCTAAAAGACAGTTGCAGGCCCTTTGCTGCAGCCAAGGGAAAGGGAGATCAATGCTCTTCTCCCCCTGGCTGTATGTAGCAGGAAGTACAGCAAAGCTCTTCACCTGAGTGCTTAGGCACTGATATCCCTGCTGAAGCCAGAGGGAGGAAAGCACTGATCTCCCATTTTCCTGACTGCAGAAAGGAGCCACTGCCTAGAGACCCAGATGGAGCACATGGAGCTACAGGTCATGTGCGGTTTCCCTGCTACAACTAAGGAGATGGGAAATTAGTGAGGATGGAAGCAGCCTCCTCGCTGAACTCCTTTGTCTGGCTGCAATGTGAGGAGAGGGGGAGGGATGTTGGCAGAGACTGGTGGCCCTTCAGGGCTGTAATAATTATGTCCATGGCCCTCAAGCCAAAAAGGCTGGGAAACACTGACCTGTCCTAGACCATCCCCGATAGGTTCTGCCCAACTCTTAATGACGGGGATTCCACAACCTCCCTTGGAAAACTGTTCTGCTGCTTAACTATCTTTCTAATTTAATTATTTTTCCTAATATCTAGCTTAAATGTCCCTTGGTGCAGAGTAAGCCCATTACTTCTTGTTCTACCTTCAGTATACGTGGAGAACAATCAATCACAGTCCTCTTTGTAACAGCCCTTTACATGTTTGAAGACTGTTTTCAGTCTTTCTGCCCCAGACCCACTCTCCTTTTCTCAGGATTAAACATGCCCATTTTTCAACCTGTCAGTAGAGCTCAGGTTTTCTAAACCTTTTATCATTTTTGCAGTGGTTAAAGTATAATTTGACAGGCCCTGGAACCCTCCTAATCTCCAGGTCCCCTTCCTGTATTGTCTGGGCCCCCTTCATGCATGTGTGGGCCACAGCCCTGGTAGGCATTTGCAACCATTTCTCAGTACCACATACATCGGTTATCGCTCCATAAAAATATTTATAATTTTATATGGTGTTTATGTCTATAAGCAATTATTGTCACAAACTAGCAAACACTGCATAACACAATAAGTATTGTGATTAACAATGGTGGGACGTAGGACCTGCCAGCAGCTGGGGCAGGGCGGAACATGCATTCCGCAGGATTTTTCTATTTTTACGGGCCCCAGAACTCTGACCACTCAAATTTGTGGGCCCCGGAACTGTGTTCCGGTGCGTTCCCCCTTACTTTAACCCCTGCATTTTTGTTATTCTCCCCTGGACTGTCTCTAATTTCTTCACATCTTTCTTAAAATATGGCACCCAGATTTGGAGACACCGGTCCAGCCGAGGCCTCACAAGTGCCAAATAGATTGGGACAATTACCTCCTGTGCCTTACATACAATACTCCTGTTAATATACCACAGAAAACTGTCCATGTCTCCTTGCAACAGAGAACCCATGCCTGCCTCTACCTCCCGCATTTAAATACCTTTGGCATAGAGATACTTCCCATCTGCATGTCAGGATGTCCCATTCTCCAGCCACAACAAACTCTCTGAGCTACTGGCTTTTTATAATAATAGAATTTAGACTGTCCAAGTGTCTACCACCAAAGAAATTCTAAGGAATTAATAATACTAAGGAAATTTGGTAAAAATGGAATGAGCAAAAGAGAGTTTCTAATCTCATTCATTCGGGATTTATGCTGCTCTAACTCCACTGATTTCAACTGAGTTACTCCTGATTTACATCAAGATAACAGACCAGAATCAGATGTATAATTTCTTTATGAATTAAACACAGATTAAGACATTGGAAATAAACAAGAGGAGTAGGGGAAGGAGGAGGAGTAGCCAACTCCTCAACATGGAAAGCAGTCAGTGGAGGGATTTTCCAGCAATCAATTCTAGGACCAATACTGCTCAGTACAGAAGGAGAGGGTTGTTAATGACTCAGGAAGAAATGCTGAATATTTTTTTTTCCAGTCACGGTTAGAGGGGATTGTGAGGAATTCAAAAAGGACACAGAAAACTAAGTAACTGGCCAGCATGGTGGCAGATTGAAATCTATTATAGACATTTTCCAAAGGGGTAGCTGTGTTAGTCTATTGTAGAAAGACAACAGAGTCTTGTGGCACTTTTAAAGACTAACAGATTTATTAATCGCATGAGCTTTCGTGGGAGAAAATCCCACTTCGTCAGACGCGTCTGACGAAGTGGGATTTTCTCCCACGAAAGCTCATGCGATTAATAAATCTGTTAGTCTTTAAAAGTGCCACAAGACTCTGTTGTCTATTATAGACATGTAAAAGATAAAGTACCTTGAAGAAATAATTAAAACACTCATGGCATCCCTGTTAGTTATGAATCGGTTGTAAAGTCAAAAAACTTCTCATTGTGGCTAGCTAAATGGAGGTTTTCTGACTGAGTGTTCAGTGGTGATCAAAAAATAAAGATACTTGCTTGTCATGTGATTAAAATAATGGTAATTGCTATATATGATAAGAATATGAATAATAGCTGGTATATACACACTATAAAAATGTGATGGGAAACATCACACTCTATTTTAATTATCAGAGGTATTTATGAGGTTCTTATCAAATTGGTATCTAAGCAGTGAAACCGCATTATAATGCTGCTATATAAAATGGTGGTATGTCATCAGTACAAATAGAGTGTTCAGTTTTAGTCATCCCAAACAAAGGTGATACTCCAGAAGGAAATGGATAAAACAACTGAAATACAAAAGGTCCTGAAAAGACAAACATTATCAGGGACACTGGGAACATAGATTCTAAATGGTAGCGGTGTTAGCCTAGTTCAGCATAATAAACAAGGAGTCTGATGTTACTTTTAAAGACCAACAAATGTATTTATCATATGAACTTTTGTGGGAGAAAAATCAAGCATCAACATTAAAAAAAAAAAAAAAATCAAACTTCAAGCATCTGGCAAAGTGGGATGTTCTCCCCCGAAAGCTTATGCGATAAATAAATTTGTTTGTCTTTAAAAGTGCCATCAGACTCCTTGTTTGTTTTGGGAAGATAGAGTCTTCCAAATGAGGAGAGTTTAACAAAATTAGGGTAATTTAGCTAGTGGGCGAAGAAGAGTACGAAGAGACAAGAAGTAGTATAGTAATGAATGATACTAAGAAGGTTAAATGGGTCCCCGTTTGCTCTTTCCACCAAGAACATTGAAATTAAAGGGCATTTCAAATGATCCTAAGGAAACAACCTTCGAAAGCACATACTAACCTGTGGAATTCACTGACAAAGGACTTCTATTAGAACTATTGCTTAGCTATTAAAAGATATTAGGAAGTATCTGAAGTTATACCAGCTATTATGAGGACTACTTAAGCACCTGCTCTAGGCACCTGATCAAAGCCCACAAAATAATTGGTTTTTTTTGGTTATTTAAAAAACAAAATATATTTTACAATAAAATTAATGTTTTCACTATTTTTTTCCATAATTTTTGTTCCTTTTTCCTATTGTAAAATCAATGGGTATCTTTCCACTGACTCCAATAGATCTTGGGTCAGGCCACAAAAAGGCATAAGACTCTCAGGAAGAATTTTCCTACTCATAGGACAGTAGTGCCACATGAGTTCATTATGGATATTTTATTTCTTCTGCATTTGGCATTAGCCCTGTTAGTGATAGGATACTTAATTGTTATAGATGCCCCTTTGGTCTTGCCTGTTATGAAAAATCCTATATGTTTCACACAAAAAGGAAAAATAGAGTTCTCTTCTCTGCTACAAATATTATTTCACAATAGTTATTATTTCAAGTCATGCAGTAACAAAGTATTCTCAAAAAAAAAGTCATCATTTTGTAAAGATCCTTTCTAAAAAGCATTGCCATTTAAAAAAAATTATGGTGATTCAGTTGTTTGCTAATGTTATTCATTACATTTTAAAGTTGTAATTTCCATATTTGAAGAGAAGGAAGTGAGTGTTGAATGCATGCACACAAAACCCAAAATGTTTGTTTATCAGCATTAAAAAAAGACTATTTTTCATACTGTGCCAAAGGCAAAGAAATACCCATCAGCCCAACATGATTTCAGGATTCAAATAAGATGTGACGATACAGTGTAACTGTCAGTATCTCACTTGATTAATAATATTCCTCAAAGAATTTAGCCACCGTATTAAAAGAAATTTCGGAATAGAGTTTCTCTCGCTTTGAGGTGTTCTAAACTTTTTTCTATTTATATTTTAACACCTAACAAATGGTCCCAATGTCCTTTTTTCCCTTGAATAGCCGTGCTTATTTTATCTGAAACATGAAAAGTAGGAATGCAATTGCATTTATGCTGATGCTAAATGTTAATAGATTTGCCTAAATGCCTGCTAATAGCACCCCTAAAATTAGCTAAACTAGTAGTGCATGCCTAATGTGGTGTTCTTGTTGCTTTAGATGCTCTCTGTTTTTTCAGCAGCAACAGAAATAAAGGCATTTTTGGTGATAATTTCCATATACCCACATCTTGTACACATGCATGCAGCTAATAGTTTATATTACTGACATGGTGTCATTAAGGCTATAAATCCTAATGTTCTACTGTTTCGTTAAATTAAACATGAAATGTTTAATGTTTTGTTAAATTAAACATGAAGCTGTGACTTTGCAAGGCAACCACTCCATCCTTCTATCACCTCTTCAAATTCCTCCAGGTCACTTCTTTTGGTAGGAAAACTTCATTCCATTCATTCAGAGCATCATTCTCTTTTGAGCTATACAAATGCTGCCATGTGGTTTCAGAATATTATACATCAACAAATTTAGGGAAATTATTTCCTACAAGCTAAAACATATACTGGAACTTTTCAATTCAATAGCTCCTATAAGCTGAGGCTCTTAAAGGACTTCACAGAGAAAGATAAGCATTATTAAACACAAACAAAAACAAATATCTTAGCTGGATAAAATTTTCTTTTTTAAACTAAATGGTGTAATTCTGACAGTCAGATGATGAGTTGTGTGAAATCTGAAGGATGCAGAAGCACCATAAAGTCACAATAACCTAGTAGGCACACCATTTTATAAGTATCCTAGCACCACTGGAAATATTCTGACATTTATCATCTTCGGGATCTACACTTTTACAAAATTTCTTTTTAATAGGTGTTGAGTTTTTTTCTTTAGTGTAGAATGGATACAAAGAGAGTGCACATGCAGTAAATACTCAGATCCTCCTGATTAAAACACCTTGAAATATTCTCTCTTTACTGTTCTTGATGTTATCTTGTGTATATGCATGTCAGACTTCACTTTTAGTTCACACAACAGTCTCTCTCTTTAAAAAATGCATACAAAGGATGCATGTACAGCAAGTTTATTATAATCACTGAACTCCACTCTGAATTCCTGGGGTTCAATTTTGGTTGATTACACCACTGTAAAGTAGGAGTACATCAAATGAAATCAGTGAAGTTACATAACTACACAACTGTTCTGAGATAAGAATCAGGTCCTTATTCCACATAGATGATCTTGTTATTCTGTAAAGTTTGTTAATACAGTATTAGTAAAATGGTGTGATTTGTTAATTATATTTTAAATAATGTACAACAGTACATACACATTCACCCCTTCTGCAGTCAGTTAACGTGACTCCCTTAGACTTACCATATTGCCGTTCCATGTCTGTGAGGCAGACTAAAAAGATCCTTCTTTTAACTCCTTTCCTAGGCCCAAAATTCCTGATGAAATTTAATCAAAAGAGGAATCAAGTGTTCCTCCAGGTGCTTCTATAAATCACCGAGTGTAAGCATAATAATTGCTATATTTCTTAAGCAATGCCTGGAGCCTACTATTAAAAGAAAAAAAAGTACAATCCTTGAATCGTTCTGTAGCTGTGCTTCATTGAATGTTTAATCTGCGATCTTGCACATGCCATTCACAGTTAAATTATATCACTGGGGTGGCATGAATTTAAGACTATATATAAATAGATCAATTTGCTACCTTGTCCAGGAGTGAACTGTGTCACTTGTGGCCTTCCTCCTGGCTATTTCAGATGATCCTTTAAACAAGTTTCTCCTAGAGGATATCATTTGGGGGGTTGCTGCACAATAAAGCACATTCTGCTAGCACCATTAAGGCAGGAATCTCTAAAAGGCCAGAGAGATGCTTTTATCTTTGTTGTGAAGAGGCTAGTCATATCTTGTTAGTAACATCTCCATGCTTACCCAGGCTTTTAGGGCCTTGATAGATCAGTCCTCTTCCTTATGGGACATGCCTACAGGAATAAATTAACTCATTCTTTCCCACAGTCTTCCAGATTATGTGAACGTCACTCTCATAGTCTTGCCAGAAACCTGAACTAGCCAAACAAGGTGAGTCTGTTTAATATTTTCCTTTCTATACAAAACAGAACATGTCTAATACCTTGCAATTTTAGAGGAACTGCTTGATACACACATTTTACAATTTGGTTGGATAATTTCAGTTTCACTTGGAAGTGTGACTTTTTCTAAATCAACATTCCACTGTCAGCTCACACAAAGTACAAGGTACCATTTATACCGCATCTGGGCTTTGGAATGCACACACAAACAACTTTAACAATCTTACATGCACCATTAGACCTTCCCATCTCTCTCTCTCTCTCTCTCTCTCTCTCTCTCTCTCTCTCAATCTCTGATTCAAACATACCTGAAAGGTCCTTTAGCAATAATTAGTAAAAGGGGTCATCACAAGGGATGATACCTGTTTCCCCCAAACAACAGGACATGCGTTTTATAAATCAGAGAGAGGAATCCATTTCTGGCTTGTTCATATGAGAAGTTGACAGGAATAGTTATAGTTCTCATTGGCAAACAATCTGCAACCCACCTAAAATCACCTGAAGTGACCTCAGGGCCTGCATGAGGAATAGAATTCAGAGAGGATGATGGATTGATTAAGCTATTGTGACTGGCTATGTCAGCACATCAGCCACTTCAAGGCTGAAGCCATTTGCCTTTGACTATATGGCAGACTTGTTGATGGCTAAGCTACAACTACTCTGATGTCCTGACTATTCACATGGGTGAAAATGACCTTGACTGCTCGACTGGATTAAATTTAAGGATTTAAGAAGTGGATTTATGCAATTCTCACACTCAATTGGTTTGGATGGAAACACTTGTCAGACAAGTTTGGCAAGGGACCACTGAACTGACCTGCACTGAAAGGGCAAGAAAAAATGTGAACCGGTTTTTAACCTGGTAAACCAGGATAGTATTTTGGGGGCAGTGGGAGTGTAACACAAAGTTATATGTGATATAATGGCCACAACTCATTAGGGAGGACAGAGTACCGTATATCACTCCAGTGCTGGGGCTAACATTTGATTCTGTGACATTAGGGACTGAGTCGGGCAGATGATGGATACCATGCCTGGTGGATGGTGAGGTGTGTCCATGCTAATTGCTGTGGCTCCCAGTGGCCAGCATCCATTAAAGACTAAAAATGCCAGCTCCCAGAGTTAAACAAGACCTAGGGTTGTTCATTTGAACCTTGAGCTCATGGGGAGAGCTTGAAGCCTTTTTGGACTGAGGATCCCTGCACCCTGTCTTGTGGCCTCTGTCATTTCACCTCCCTTGTGTTGGTTGGGGGAGAGGGTTGGGTGAAGAGATTTCACAACTGAACTACATCCATGTTTGGTTTATGGTCAAAGCCCTGTAAACGCATACTGGAAGCAATTAAATGTCAGGTATGTGAGAGCTGGGCAGGGGGACATAGTGCCCCTTCTTGAGGTACAATTATCAAACTTGAGACCTGCTATTTAAAACCCATGATTGCCAGTCATTCAGTCACTTGCTTGACTAGTGTACAGTCCTATGTCCGTCTCTAAAAATTTGCCAGTTTTTCAACTCTGATTTTCTCCCCTCATTTTTGAGCATTGTTGTCCAGTTAAAAATGTTTAGCAAAGAAATAGAAGACAGGAAAACTGGTCTGACAAGGGAAGCATTCTAATGGACTAATCAAAATTCAGAAAGGATTTGTAATGTCATCAAACTTTGGCTATTGCAAGGCTTGTGGCCTAATTCACTACTGATGCAGCCGAATTTGTGTAGTTGGTACTGTTTTCTTTAAAAATTAGTGTAAAAAAATTCTAGAGTGAACAACAAACACAATAGTTCTCCTGTAAAGAGTTTCCATAGACATATGTTTAGGGACTGAAAAATAGACACAGACAAGCAGCAGTTATTTTTTAGAAGCAAACTAATACGATAAAGTTCATTTAATAGTAGCCAGGCTTTTTAAGTTGTGTTGCATTCCCTCTGTGATATGTTCATGTATAATATACAGAGCCAAAAACACACTGCAACACATCAAATGCAATAGGCTGCATCATGTGAATCCAGAATATGATATAGGGACTGATCGTGTGAAATGCTGAGCAATCTCCTGCAGGATACTGAGTGAATATAGCTTCTACTGACAGAGTTGCTGCATGTTGAATGTAATGTAGCAGTAAATCATCCAGTATGGAGAAGTCCTATGACGTTTTTAAAAAATTATGATCCTTTCTACAGAATGTTTGACGTATTCTGTAATGCTTAACAGATAAAAACATCCCTGCTACAATATTGTGCAGAAACCCAATATAAATTGCATCATTCCCTAGTAATAGCATAGACTTTTGACTTCTATAAAACAGGACTATATTTCTATATAGCACTATTGGTTTAATCCCTATTAAATTCTATGGGATATTTCCATAAGGAATTGTTAAGACCCAGTTAATTGCAAATCTCTCAATAATACTCTGAACTTGGCAAATATTAAAATGGAAAGTAATACACTATGATACCTAAGAACACTTGTTTTGGTTCCTCACCAGGCTTTCAGAAAGACTGAAGCAGAATCCACGTCCACAGGAACCATGCTGTAAGACCCAGAACATTCTAAAACAAGCCATAAGTGCATAGGCTGTCTTAGCGGGTGGACAGCGAAGGTGGCTGCCCAGGGTCCCATGGGGGGAGGGGCCCTGTACCACCTCTGGGGTGCCAGAGACCCAGCAGCAGCCCCAGTGAGGGGGCCCAGGAGGCTGTTGCAGGGGAGCCAGGAGGCCCTGGTGAGGCCTTGCAGGGGTGCTGGCAGGGGCCCCAGCAAGGTGGGGGGGAGCCAATGATGGGGCCCCACATGCAGCATGGGGGGCCCCATCCTTGACTTTTGCCCTGAGCCCTGGAACCCCTAAGACTGCCCCTGCATAAGAGTGTTAAATCAGTTTATGTAGACCTACAGTTCAGCTAGATGTAGTCAAAGTGAATACTTCATCATAATACTTGACCTTGTCTTATTAATTCAACGTTCCTAAGACATAAGCATCATCATAATTCTCTTCCTTTCTAGATGTTTCCACTGGTTTAAATAGTTATAGTACATTACACAGGTTAGTAAGCCAAAGTATAACCACACCCTTTTGTTCCATAAGCCACTGAAGTCCATATCATTCTCTGTGTTTTCATTTTTTGAACAAATGCTTCAGTGCATTTTTGTTTTAAATAAATCAATGTCAACAGCCAAGCACTCATGTGGAATCCTACAATAATAAACCAATGTGCACATGCCACAGAAGGAAATAATGCAGTAAGGAGGCATATCTCACTTTTAAACTTGCAAATGGCTATTATAGAAAAGCTTAACCAGTAAAGTTCTGATTCAGCTAAGTACTTATCCAAACTTCAGGGAGTTAAATTTGTGGATTTTGGTTTGGATTAGAAAGATAATTGGCAGTCAAAATCATGCCATATTCAGGTTTCTCTGTTTCTGACATTTCAGTTCATACCCATCTCTAGTTGTTATTAATGATGGCCAAATCTCAAAAGGTTTGGAGCTTGTGCTACTAACTGAAACTTTGCAAACATCTTGAGTCTACTAATAAATAGGGCTTGTACAATGTTAGCTATAGAACTTTGGAACTGAAGAGTCTGACCAACTATACTTATACCATCCCTGACAGATGTTTGTCTAACCTGTTATTAAAATCCTCCAACAACAGGAATCCCACACCCTCCCAAAGTAACCCTTTCTAGATCTTAATCCTTACATCTGAAAAGTTTCTGTAATATCTAATCTACATCTTCCTTTCTGCAAACTAACCTGATTATTTCTTGTCCTACCCTTGGTGGAATGTTATGACCTTAATTTTAAGGTGCCTTTGTATTATTCAAGAGGAATAGAAGTAAAAGATTAAAACAGTTATGGGCCATGATTCTATAGCAGTCCTTAATCTTATGCAACACTATCATCCTTGAGGGGGTTAAGAGTAGGTTGCTAGAAGACATAGTGTGGACTTAAACCATCTCCCTTCAAACCTTGTGGAAGCTAACAGTGACCCCTCTAAACATTACTTTCTGCTTTTTCTCACTATGCAAAATAAACTTCCCCACACTCAGGAGATAGCTAGGAGTTTTGGACCAACAGGGCTAGATGGTCATGGCTACATGATTTAGGAGGAAGTTGTATATGAGGTGGAGTGGTTTGGGAATATTAGATGGACAAATATCTCTAATCTCTTTAGTTCCCTAAAATCAGCAGGAAAGTTTCTGGATTTTGCTAACTGCATCATCCAAGGGGAGCAAATCCTGTCTCCCTGACCAGCTAATCTGAAGGAATTTATAGGAGTGTCGCCTCCATTTTCTGGCTCTTCCACACAGTGATCTCTATGGTCTTTTAGAAAGTATGGCAGAGTTTAGCTATAGTGATGCTATTCTGTAGACTAATGGAGATAGGCTTGGCAGAATTAATTTTTTTTATAATTTTGACATTTATCAATATTTATTTTAAAGCATTTTTTTCAATTTCATGCATTTAAATTTTCACAGTTGAACAAAATATTAAGTGTCTATAAGTTTTGATCATCATCGATGGAAATATTTTTTCCGTCAGTATGTGTGTTCAGTGACATTGACAAGTACAGTCATTGGCCAATGAAAATATCATTCTTACAAGATTACCAACAGACTTAATGGAGACCAATTTTGGCCTTCTGGCAGAAAAGGCAACAACTACAACAAAAAGACACCTAGCCAACCATGTAATTCTGCAAACAATGAAAAATATCTTTCTGACCCTTTTGTGGTCAGCTTATTTCTTGAGGCACAACTAGTTGGTATAAATGTCTTGGAGTAGAAGCAGCGCCCTTGTTCCAAGAGACTAAATATATTACCTACGCAATATACTCAAGCTATACTATTTAATTAAATGTAATTGCCTGGGTGATTCCTAATTCTGCCCTCTAAGGTAGTTCTTTGCTATTGCATCCAATTCCTTCCTTTTTCCCTCTTCAGTGAAAAAAACCCAAGAATTGCATGAATGCTTTAAATATTTCCCCACTAAAGTACTTTCTTTTTCATGAGTCACAAAGTATAAGGAGCGCATAATTCAAAAAGGAAGATTTATAGGTCACACATTTGCATGGTAATATTTGAAAAGATGAATTGTCTGGCAATCCAAAAGTAAAATATGGATAAGAAAAAAAAAAAAGAATCTGCTTTTTGGGTCAAATGAATGCAATATGTAATTATCCATCTTCATGATAAAGAAGAGGAAGTTCATGAATAACACAATGCCAGAATGGGTTTTGGTACTTCTCATGGTGGTCATAAAGTATAGGATATTTATTACAAAATGTAATAGAACCCCTACTACCCTCCCACACACACACGCAGAAAGAGAGAGAGAAAGAGAGATTTCCTGTAAGAAACAGGAACTCTTCCACTCTTTGATCTTATTGCCACTGTTCCTGTGAAGAAAAGTCTGAGACTGGATCAGCACATAGATTTTTGCTGATGTGGACTGAGATGTATGCACAGATTTTGCACAACCCAACCATAGACCATATGCATGGCTCTTGTCACCAATATTAGTCCCTCACTTTCAGGATAGATATAATTCATTCCTTCAAACTCTCCAAGTGTCCCTTGAGAGTTTGTAACAGACTCTGTTGGTTTCTACTGGAAGATCAGAAACCAGTAGATCTATAAATTAATTGCCATTACGAAACCTAGTTGGACAGGTGGGATATACCAGCGTACAATGAAGAATAATGAGCAGCTATGTCACCCATGCCCTGCAACCTTGTGTGCCTTACAATGCCTTGCTAAAGTAGCTCCCACCTGGGCCTCTCATAAAGCCTCCCAATATGCAAGCCTCACCCTGAATGCTTGTGTGTAATTTCAGACACACTAGACTTTCACCAGACTTGGTTATTGCAGGGTGACCCCAACACACCTCCAGCCTTAGATTTTCCCCCCAGAAATATATGTCCCGTTCTGCTCTGGTCACTCCTGAACAATGCAAGTTAATTGCTTTTTTAAGAGAACAATATACACACACAACTTGTCACCCTAAATGAACTACCTGACACTCCAATTTAAACACATTGGATTAGTTAAAACAATAAAATGAGCTTATTAACCTCAAAGATAGATTTTAAATGAACACAAGTGATGAAGGATAACAGTCGGAAATGGTTATCAGAAAAGTAAAGATAAAACTCTTTATTAGAGTCAAGCAAAATTTCTTACCACATACTTTGAGTAGATTACTGACCATGCTCTGTCCCCATAGTTGCAGTGAATGATGGGGTTGGAGTGTCAAGTCCCTTTCTTGAAAAATATTTCCAGCTGGGTACTGGGAGACAAAAAATCTGTGTGGAAGGATTTTCTCTGACAGTTTTTTCTCACCTGTTTGAACTTTTCTTTGTACCCTTTCTACCCAATGACCCTGGTTTACTACTTAAATGCAAATTAACCAGCACACACATTCCTCTGTTTAGGACAGCGCTGCTTGCCAGACTCAATTTGTGCAGGGCAATGGGGTTTGAAACATGTGGTAATAACATCATACAAGAAAAACTTAAATATTACATTCAAATATTGCCACACATATTTTATCAGAATACTGGCCAGCAAATTGTAGGATGCCTTACAAGATACACCTTATACAAAATTATTACAATAATATGCAAGGTGTGAATAGAGGGGGTACCTTCTCTCACACCAGGTGGAATCAAAGCAAAGCAGCTGACCCAATTTTTTAAATTGGGTTATACACTCGAGTTACTATTTACATCGCACCCTCTCTCTGCTAATGCCCCACAGTTCCACTCAGCCAATCAGTAGTAATAAAAACAAAACAAACAAACTACACCCAACCTACAAACCAAGCAATGGCATAACAAAGTATATCTACACTGCCAGGGCTGCATGGATCGTTACAGTGGGAACTATTAAGCAGGCTATGGAGACCTGCTCAAATAATTCTGGAAATGCTCTCTGGTCAATGCTATTAATGCACCCTCCTTCCCCCCCCTCCCCCCCCCCCCCAAAAAAAAAAAAAAAAAAGGAATAAAGCTGCATCAACCACAGGGCATCTCCCATCAATGCAGCATAGTGGAGATGCCTCCGTATGGTAACATAAGTAAGTCAACAGGAGATGCACAAGCTACCTTGACTGCCCATCGTAGTGGACACCAGGCCTAAAAATAAACAAGAGGGGACTGGGAGGACTATGGGCTGGGTGGAAAGTTGTGGGGGAGGGTGCAATAGGCCAATGAGGATCAAATTAGAAAATAATTCTGAAAGTGTAGTGTTTTCAAAATGCTGTCTAAAGCAGAGTGGTCTAGACTGAAGACTCATCTACATTGCTGTTGACTTATGCTTTCATACAGAGGCTTCTCCACTGCACTGCATCGATAGGGGATGACCTCTGGTCAACACAGCCTTATTCCTTTTGTTGGGGTGGATTAATGGCATCTACTGGAGAGCATTTCCAGCATCGATTGAATGGTTCTCACTCTCCACAGCCCATTCAATTGATCCCACTTCATTGATCTGTGCAGCCCCAGCAGTGTACACATACCCTGAGGTATATGGCCAAAGGAAAGGATGGTGCAACCTGAGGGCCACACAGCAAATCCAAGCAGCCTAAGGCACAGTATGAGAAATGCTACCAAACACAGGACAAGAACATGATAGAATTTCTGTTGCCTGGGACACAAAATTGTAAGGAACAGAGGGAAAGACAGAATCTGTAGTGAAGTAGTTAAAGACAATCCTTGAAGAAACTGCTGTAAGTTATCTTGTGGGACACATTATTTCACTCTTTTTTTTTTTTTTTTTAAAGCAAGCCTAGCTTAATACAGAAACTCTCAGTGGAATAGATCTGTAAAAAAAAAAAAAAAAAAAAAAAAAAAAACAGCGCTGTTTTTTTCCAGACAGTGCATTATCCTAAAAATCTTTCTGTTGTTCTTTTTGGTACATATCATCCTCACTTGCTGTCACATTGCATTATCATCTTTTTTTCCTGGTATCCTTCGTCTTGTCACCAAACTGTCACATGGAAG
The DNA here is from genome assembly GCA_007922175.1 of Pelusios castaneus. Taxonomy (NCBI): domain Eukaryota; kingdom Metazoa; phylum Chordata; order Testudines; family Pelomedusidae; genus Pelusios; species Pelusios castaneus. Next base: position 584,371 of record ML685876.1, read on the forward strand.
CATAGCACAGGGAAAAGAACCAGATTCTCCTTGACCTAAAAACACCTACAGATTTTGACATCTTATATTATAAGATTTGTGATTTGAAGCAGGCAGGTGGAAGCTAATGAAGGCTTTAGGAACCCAGTTATGAACTATCTATTTTGGCTGGAGCATGGATGTTATATGACTAAGTAGTTTGTGATTCCAGGATTCAGAGCTAAAGATCCTTATCTTTGGCAAGAAAAGTGTGCTAAATAGTACCAGGTTAAATGCACTGAAAAGTTGAAGATTATTTTTTAGATATTTTAACAAATTAAAAAAAAAAAATGCACACACACACACAAATGCACGCATTTACTTTATAACTATTTAATATTCACACAGAGTTTATATCAGTGGTTCCCAACCTGTGGCCTATGGCTCCCTTCCTGCTGGCTGCAGAAGGGAGCTGCTACCTAAGGATCCAAGCAGAGCACATTTCAGTGGGGCAAAAAGACTGGTGCAGGCTCCTTACTGCAGCGAAGGGGATGAGAGATCAGCACTTCCCTCCTCCTGATTGTAGCAGGGAGCACACCAAAGTGCTCCGCCTACCTTCACAGGTGCTGGGGTCCCTGCTGGAGCCAGAGGGAGCACTGATCTTTGTCCCCCTGGCTACAGAAGGGAGCCACTGCCTAGAGATCCAGGTGGAGTGTGTGGGGCTACAGAATGCATGCAGTTTCCCTGCTGCAGTCAGGGAGATGAGATCAGTGAGGAGACAGCCTCCTCACTGAACTCCTTCCATCTGGCTGCTGGGGGCAGGAGGGCTGCTGGTGGAGACTAGTGGCCCTTTGGGTTGTAAAAATTATATCTGTGGCCCTCAAGCCAAAAGGTTTGGGAACCACTGGTTTATATTATACTAGGTGGCTACATGGGCAAACTGTATTTATCCTTGGAACTATGCTTTTGAAGACAATGGAGTAAATACTGGCCCATATTACAGATATATTTAAAGTATATAAATGAATAAAATGTTTACATGCGTTTACGAACACAATTTTTAAATGTTCTAATTTAGAATTACTATTTGAGGAATTCAAAGTGCTTCATAATACTGATTAGGCCTCTCCATTCGCCAGCTGTCTAGGAAAAATAACTGCTCTTTTAAAGGGAAAACATGTGTTTCTTCTGTTCAGGTAAAACATTCATCTTCTATCCCATTGTATTTTTTCACTCCAAAGTGCCCCATATTAAATGTTCTCAAATGCTGGTATCTTTCTGATTTGTGGGTTAGGTATGTTTTTATCTTAATTTTGTAGCTGGGAAAACAGAGAGGATAAGAGATTTGCCCAAAGTCACACAGCAGCTCAGTAGGACAACAGCCAACAGGATCTGACAAGTCCTCACTTCCTGGACTTCTGCTCTAACCACACATCGGAATCACCTTTATTCTTTTATCTTTCTCTTGTGCCAAATGATTTTATTTGCTTAAAAAGAAAGGATTTTACATCAGAAAAAAGAGAGGAAATAAGAATATTAATCCCAAAGAAAGGTGTTTTCCTTTGTTATTGTTGCACCTCTCTCAGTCCATTGACCTTAAGTATTTAAAGGATGCCTATAACTTTGGTTTCCCCACAGCTATCATCTTTGGTTTGATTATACAGTGCAAACAGCGGCCTTTCCCATGGTGTCTCAAATTCGGCCTCAGACTTGCATGCAGGATTATTATATTTTAAGCTTTACTGTGACCATGCTGTAAAAACAAAGGAAGATGTGGTTTCAGTATGAAGCATAATCTAGAAGACAGTACTACTCAGACACAATGAACCTGATTTTGAGAAGCTGGATTTATTTCTATGCGACACAGTTTTTCTACAGTAGCTTTTTAGAAATATAACAGTACATCTTTCTATTTTATGGAGAAGCAGATAAGCTGTGACAGAGAATATCCTGTCTTGAATAATAAGTCTATTCAATAATTAGCATAAGAGGCAAGGAAAATTATTAGAAACACGTGAAAGGTAAATGGATTTATATGGGAAAGTAATCCCCGGTAAGAAAGTCCCTTTTAAGGTAATGATTTCAGTGTATCCTGTAGGAGCTGTCATAATGTTCAAGTGCCATTAGTCAGTCAGTCACTCTCACACACAGAGTAGAAATCTCCCCACCCCTCCTGTTATGCAAAGAAGAGCTGAGAAACATGTTTGCGTTTGGATTAGATGGTCTTAACCAGCAAAGTTCACTCTTTTTGCTATTAGCTGTTTGATAACTCCTATATTCATCACAGACATTCAAAGTCTATGGGTTTGGCAACCCGAAAGATAAGAAGAGCCATTTAAAAAAATTCCTTCAACCACCAACTGTTTTGAGAGCTGCAATGGGTGTAGCCTCCTGGTTAGGGCGTGGGGGGGTTGGAGGAGCTGGGCCTAGGCACCTGCAGCAGGGTCCCATGGCTGGGGGGAAGAGGGAGTCTGGGACCAGGAATGGGCCCCCCAGTGGTGGTGGGGAGCCTGGAGCCAGGAACAAGCCACCTGCAAGGTCCCCGGTGGCAGGAGTCGGGGGGGGGGGGGGGGCAGAGCCCAGAACCGCAAGGGGACAGGCAAAGAGCCACATGCGGCTCTGGAGCCGGAGGTTGCAGACCCCTGGTCTACACTCTACAGCAGCAGTTCTAAATCGCTGTGTCATGGCACAAAAATGTGTCACAAAGAGCAGGGAGGTGCGAGTCACACCGCTCTGCTCCCAGCTGGAGCGCCACTGCCACCAGCTTGCTGCTTCTGCTCCCAGGCTGAAGCAGGGTGAGAGGAAGCCCACGGTGGTTGGGGGCAGTCCCTAGGCTGAAGGGATCTCTGCAGCCCTGGGTGGCTCCACACACTAGTGCAGGGCTGTCCCTGGGGGGGAGTGGGGTGCAGGGCCTATCACCCTAGGTGGGGCCCCACCCCCCCCATGCTGGTGGGGAGTGCAGCAGGCCAGCCTGTTCCACCCCCCAGGGAGTTGGCCCCAGAAGCCGAGGCCGCTCGCCAGGTGGTGGGGAGCCACGGCCCCAGCCCTGGGGGGGCAGCGGGGAGCCGAGGCCACGGGCGGCAAGGACCTGAGGCCCCGGCCCTGGCGGGTGGTGGGGAGCCAAGGCCCCAGCCCTGGGGGGCAGCAGGGAGCGGAGGCCCTGGCCCCAGTTCTGGCCCCAGGCGGCGGGGAACCGAGACCGCGGTTGCCTGCCAGCGGGGAGCCGGCCCCGGGCAAGGCTGCTGCCGCCCCAGCCACAGCCGGGACCCCACACTTGCCCTGGCCCGCTACCTTCAGCTCACTGCCGAAGGCAGCGGGGAGCAGGGTGAAGCGCAGCCATGGCGCGGGCCCGCACTGCCCCACTGGGAGCTGGACAGCACAGGGCCCACGGCGATCGCCCCGTTCGCCCCCACCAATGGACGGCCCTGCCCTCGTGTCTGCCAACTCTGCTACGCCTGCTCAGAAGTGGGGCGAGAGGAGCCGGCAGCACACGCTGCTTGGGTTGGGGGTTTAACGCTGAAAACCGTGTTTTGCCAGATTTTATCACTTTGGTTGGATGGTAACAAAATCTGCCAAACCACGGTTTTCAGCACTACACCGGCAGGCTCTAGGCCTGGTAGCCTCCCAGGGCTGCAGAGATCCCCGCTGCCTTGGCACCGCCCCTAACGTGAGCGGCTGCTGCTGCGGCTTCTTCTCGCCCTGCTTCTCCCTGGGAGCAGGAGAGGCAAGCGACACACCTCTCTGCTCTTCACGACGCACATTTGTGCCATGACACAGCGGTTGAGAACTGCTGCTCTACAGAGCCATAGAGCAGCTGCACAAAAAGAAAGACCTAAACAGACTGACCTATTTCCAGACACAAAAATTATCATGTAAAATAGTACAGCTATAGTCAAAAATTATCATGTAAAATGTTCCTTTACTCAAAGATCCACTCGGTGTCAGGGTCTCCGCTGCAGCTGCTTGCTTCCCCTGCACAACCAAATGTAGCTATGATAGAGTGTAGTGGATTTTATTTTCCCTTATGCATCATCTGCAGACTTGGTAACTAAGTGGAGAAAGCCAGTGTGCATCTCAGTTGTACTTAAGCAGGGACACTACTCACTCTCCTCTGTGTGTTTGTTTGTTTTTATTACCTTGTTACAAGTAATTTAAAATAACTATAATGGAAAGAGATTAGGGAAAAAATCAGTTTGTTTACTTCATGCAGTTTTCAGCACTTTGTACGTAGCTGGTTTTATAAACCCCTCTGAACAGTTAAGTTAGTCCCTGGTCTTTTATGTTGATCCCTCTGGAGTTAGTACAACTACAGGTAGGGATTATCTGCCAAAGGAAGAAAACCACCACCAGTTGGTTATTTCTAGACTCATAAAAGACAATTACCAGACTTGTCCAGTTGCAATAAATAAAAAACTTGCTCTAAAAATGATGAGTACCCCATTACCGAAGGCAAAAATGACTCCCAAAGTTTGATTTCTCTGTCTGACTCCATTGAAAACAGCATTTATTTCTCATAGCATTCATCAAATCAGGATGGAGTTATATCTGAAATGTTTTGGTGTGGATTTTCAGTTCACTACTGAGAAAATTTTATTTGAATTTATCGTTATTGGCAAATGGAAAGTTATGCATCTAGCTTTTCTCACAAAGCCTTGAAAACAGAAATCCCTGCAACATCTTGGGTATGCTTTCAGCACCAAAAACTCAATAATCAACTAAAGAATTTTAATATTCCCATAGAACATGGCAAGGAACTCTTAAAATTATAATTTCAGTTTTTGATTAAGAAGTTACTGCTACCAATCACAGTACAGAAACAGATTCAGATTTTTAACATCCTCCTCTTTCCATTTCTGAAACTCAGAGGCATTTGTTTCATGCATTTAGAAACCTTTTCTGAGACTATGAGAGGAATCAGTAGGAATGATCTTTGATAAAATGAAAACAGAAGATCTGAAAATACGTATATCCCATCAATGGCATTTGGACTGAATTTTCCAAATATCCAGCAAAATAAAAAGGTCACCAGCATGAGTTCGACTCTGATCTCCAATATGCACATGTAAATCTTTCAGACTCAAGAATTGGCAGTCCCAATAAATTCAACAGAAATCGTTCCACCTTAGAAACTGCTAGTTTGGGACGATAATTTGTAAAACAGTTATTGCACTCATAATGCACTAATACATGCCTAGAATGGAGCACTAATCCTCTCCAGGGACCCCAAGCATTTGCAAACATGAGTATGCTTTCCAAATGCTACTGTGCCACTTAGGCTGGTGCATGCATTGGCAGTTGACTTTACTTCCTTGCTTCTCTTGTCTCCTATTCCCACAACCACCACCGTGGCTTTTCTAATGTCACTCCCAAGAACATCCTTCTGAGGTAGCAGTCTCTGCATTCTTTGCAATTACAAGGAGGGGAATGCTTCCTGCATCCTCTTCCCCCTCATTCCCCTGCACAAGAACCCCACTTTAGAGCCCTGCAAATCAGTGGCTATCCGCAGATACAATGCAGATCTCCGAAGACCGTTTCTTGCAGATGTAGATCGGATATGGATCCACATATTTGTATCCAGGCAGGGCTCTACCCCACTTCCTCTCCCCCCCACCCCTTGCAAGAGCAAGAGATAATCTGGCTCCTACCAGTGTCATGCAGCATCCTTCTCCTTCATATACCATACTTTCTGTGCTTGGCCTCCATTGTCCAGTTCCACCACAGCCTTATTTCCAAAGACTACCCCAAAATATTTCTTCATTAGATTAAAAATAGATGCATACAATATATACATGTAAGAAGCTCATGGTATTCCATTGTTATAACCCTCATCTCTCCCCTACCAGTTGTCTCTTATTGCTTGCCGTACTTATTTCAAGTGCCTCAGGACAGGGACTGGCCATTGATTTACTTGTCTGTAAAGCATTATGCATTCATATGCACTGCATACATAATAAATAAAAAATATACTATGTCCCAATAGACACCATAATATAACTCAAGGGAAAAGAGGGGAAAACAAGAATCAGGAGGACTGGCCTGATATAAGCTTGGCATTTAGTTCTTTTTAAGGTGAAGGAATTGATTAAAAAAATGGTATCTGAATTTGGCAACTATTTCAGTCTTGACACCTGTTAGGAGTAATAGTTAGAGATACAAAGAAATTAAATAGTCACACTAATTTCTATTCTCTAGCTGCTATGTCTCAGGTATCTGAAAAGGACTCACCTCCCTCTTTCTGGGTTACATTCATTGACATCCTTTTTTCCATTTCTCCCTCCCTCCTCCTAAATGTCTATGCTCTCACAGCTTACTTCCCTTGGCAAAAAAGCCTGGATGCATGCTAATCTCCACAGCTGCCTTCAAACCCATTTTATTGGATCAGCAAGTAATGGGTGTCACAAGATCAACACACCTTCAGTTTATACACTGGAAACAAATAAAGCCAATCCAGGGATCACTTGCCCTTTACAAGCTGACAAAATGAAGTTCTTAAGGTAGCTCTGGAATTTGGTCTCTTTTATAGGTGCTCAGCAGAAGTATAACATGTTTTAACAAGCAGAGTAAGAATCTGCCATTAATGCTTACCAGCTTCCAAATGTATAGTGGTGAATCACCTCTCTAGGAACTGGGGGGAAAAAATCATCATTCAGGGGCACAAAAGAACCCACAGACCCTTCTTTGCTGCTGTCTTACTGACAGAATAACAGAAGCAGACAGAGAGCTTATCTCAAAATATGAGAGCACTCTGATACAATGAATCAAAGTTAAAACAGAATTGAGCACTCAAGATAAGGCCGTGGAAATTCAGCACTGCCAGATCAGGTAGCAGAAAATCCACACAAAGTCCACAACCTTTCTTGCACATAGCAAAGCAACGAGTCTTCGACATGTTCCCACACTGCGAAGTAGATGCCAAGCAGATACAAGGGTTTGTGGTCAGTGTGTTTGTACCCAGTGCAAATCCTTGTGGATCAAGCCTGTGAGGGGAGAAGCCAGCTTCATCCTCTACTCCTCTACCCATATCCTACAGTAGCTGGCTGTGAATTGGCTACAGAAGAATGAATTAGAAGGCCTTGAAGCACTTGTTTGGACTGAGAATTCATTCCCTCAACTCCTCCTCTCCTTATGTTTCAGTGCATTTTTCTCAGTGTGAAACCCATTCAATCAGGCACTGTTTGAGAAGTCAGGATCTGGCCCACTTAGTAAAAACCTGCATAGTGCAAAACAGTGGATTTCAAACATGCACCCAATCAAACATATAGCAATACACATACTGAATACTTAATTGCAAACCAGGCAGCAAATGCTCAGGAGAAAGTCTGTCCTTCTCCCACTGCCTCTGCTATAATTTTGGTAGGTGGAGATGCTCTGTGGGTATATAGCACATCACTGAATCAAACAGACTCATGTGATCTGCAGATAGTAGCACTTTCAAGTGAAGTAATGAAGCTAACGAGGGCTGTGCTGCTTCAGCAAATCCATAGCTCTCTGCATGCAGATGCCAATATTCAGAGTTTAAACCTGGAGACCTTCAGCACCAAAAGCTCCAATCCCTATTAGGAGACTTAAATGATAGCTATTAAAGATCCTGGGTTGTAGCCTCAGTGATGACTATAGCATGTCTCTGAAGGCAGCTGTAAGGATTGCTCAGATGTCGCATATCACAAAATAACGGCAGTTTATAATTATAAAATAATTATAGAATACCAACCCCCATGGACTCCAATACTTAATCCTACTGCTAGACAAAAGCGGGCAAGAGGTGTTGAAAAACAAACTGCAATAGTGTCCACAGCCCTTTCTTGGAACAGACGGCACGTTCCCATTATGCAAAGCCTGCATGGCCAAACACAGTCCTCCCAAAGTCTAGCACTGCAATTAATGGAAATAGTGCAAAGGAGCTGCTTCTGTACAGTAGGATGGATCCACATTTACTTCAGCACAACGGTTTCAATATCTCCCCATGCTTCTGGCTGCTGCACATATTTATTTACCTGTAGTGCCATGGTGCGATTGGTCTCTCCTGAGGTTTGAATTCTGGTCCACAATATCCTGTTTCACATATATACCAGGCCCAATCCTGGCTGACATGCCGGCATTAGTCATGAAGTTATTAAATCTCCACAAATAGATCTACAATAGTTAACTGGTATCAATACAAAAGCCATCATAGTAAGTGTCTGAAGCAGAATTTACTGAGTTTTTCCGCCACATTTTGTAGGAGTTCAGACTAGATGATCACCGTAGTCCCTTCTGGCTTTACAATTTATTAATTTAATCTTTAATTAACATTTCCCATGCCTGCATAAAAATGAATATTAGCTTCCTAATAAAGTCCTTCCGCCCCCCTTCTCCTCCCACCCCACAATAGATCAACAATATTGTGGTCTGCACTTGACTCAGATTATTATTTATTTATTTATTTATTATTTTATTTGAGCTACTCATGACAAACTAATTGACTGGGTCTCAAACAAAGGAAGACTAAGATCCATTAATATTTACCTTGGAAATTCAAGAGGCAATAAAATGATGAGGAGCTGTTTTCTACAAAGTGGTTTTTCATACCAGGGTGCTTAATCTCTCAGCAAAACAAACAGTAAATTCCCCATCTTCAAAGCATCTGGGATTTTCTCCCATGAAAGCTCATGCGATAAAGAAATTTGTTAGTCTTTAAAAGTGCCACAGCATTCCTGGTTTAATCTTTCAGTTTTAGGTATCCATTAGGGAGACTTGGACAAATTGGAACAGTGGGCCGAAAGAAACCTCATGAGGTTCAACAAAGACAAGTGCAAAGTCCTGCACTTAGGACGGAAAAATCCCATGCACGGCTACAGGCTAAGTAGCAGCGCTGTAGAAAAGGACCTGGGGGTTATGGTGGATGGGAAGATGAATATGAGCCAACAGTGTGCCCTTGTTGTGAAAAAGGCCAATGGCATATTAGGCTGCATCAGTAGGAGTATTGCCAGCAGATCGAGGGATGTGATAATTCCCCTCTATTCGACACTGGTCAGGCCACATCTGGAATACTGTGTCCAGTTTTGGGCTCCCCACTACAGAAAGGATGTGGACAAATTAGAAAGAGTCCAGCGGAGGGCAACAAAAATGATTAGGGGGCTGGGGCACATGACTTATGAGGAGAGACTGAAGGAACTAGGCTTATTTAGTCTACAGAAGAGAAGACTGAGGGGAGATTTGATAGCAACCTTCAACTACTTGAAGGGGTGCTCCAAAGAGGAGGGAGCTAGGCTGTTCTCGAGTGTAACAGAGGACAGAACAAGGAGCAATGGTTTCAAATTACAGCTGGAGAGGTCAAGGTTGAATATTAGGAAAAACTTTCTCACTAGGAGGGTGGTGAAGCATTGGAATGGGCTATCTAGGGAGGTGGTAGAATCTCCATCTTTGGAGGTTTTTAAGGCTCGGTTAGACAAAACCCTGGCTGGGGTGATTTAGTGGGAGTGGTCCTGCTTTTTGGCAGGGGGTTGGACTAGATGACCTCGTGAGGTCCCTTCCAACCCTATGATTCTATGATTACATGTAAACTGGTTATAAGGGATCTCATTAGTTAGGAAGGTTTAGGATATGAATATTTCATATTGGAGGTAATATAATAATTTTAGAAAGACAGCAACTTGAAAGGAGAATACACTTATCTCTAGGTACTGGCAACTCTGAAAAACAAACAGACAGTAGCCTTGAGCAAAACCTACTGTGCAGCAAGTGGTACTGTACCTCTGACAAATTGAATTGGAATCCAAGGGAAATTAAATACCAGATTATCTGAGTTTAAGATTTCAACGCTACCTTCTGCCCTACTGAGCACATACATGATGGCTGCAGGATGTGCTTGTTAACTATTGGGAGTACGTGCAAAAGGCTGTGGGTGTGAGAAAATAATGCTAGTTACGAAAAATTTAATTTGACAGAGAACTCAAGATAAACTGCAAAATGAGCCATAACCAAGATGGTTTTATAGACAGAGTTAATAGGTGCAGATCAATGACTGTGTGATGTGAAATCATATAATGACATTTCCTTAAATTACCACTCAGTTTGGAGTGACTAGTACAGTGATCAGACTTCAGAATCTGCCTTAAGAGCTTAATAACTCGATCTCAGTATTCTTTAGCATTGTGTTCCCAGTAGTTTCTCTGTTTTTAAGTGTTGCCTAGAGTAAACAAAGGAAATTTAGACAATACTGCAAATACAGAAATAACCATATCTATTTATCTAAACACAAAACTGGCAATCTTAATTTTTAATCTATTCATTTTAGGGTCTCACATGACTCCCCTTTTCATAGTAACAGAGTGCCTCAAAATCTTCAGTGTATCCATCCTTACACCACCACTGTGAACTATGGGAGTTCTATTTTTCTCATTTTGTAGATGGGAAAGTGAGGCACACAGAGACTAAGTGGCTTGTCCAAGGTCACAGAAGGAGCCTGTGGTGGAACACGGACTTGCATTTTCCTGGTCTTAAGTTAGGGCCAGAACCAGTGTACCATCTTCCTCTTTTAAGGGCGCTCTCCGTGCACAGTGTGTGAGATGCAAGTCTGTATAAAATGAGGTTTTAATCTTTAAAAATAATCATTAGTGGACTATCAGACCTTAATCTTAGATCTCTTTCTTTAGACCCAAACCAGAAATTGTGAAACTTTAGAGATTTCACAGTTTTTGCACAGAGAATAAAAAAAAAAAGTAGTTTTGGTTTAAATTTGATTGAGCTTAAAAAAACCCATGACTGAAAGCTGTAGCACCTGAAGAAACATTTTAGTGGTGTTCGTTAAATAAAAAACAAACAGATGAACTTTTAGGACCAATTCAGCAGCCCATTCTAATTCAGCAAATGCTTAAAAATGTGCGTAACTTTGTGCTTAATGTAATGGCTTAAATGTCATCGATTTAATGTGATTTGCTGAACAGATTTAAACATGTGCTTAACTGCTCTGCTGAACCAGGGCATTAGTGCCATTCATTCTGGAAACCCATAATACAAGAACCAGGGGTCACCAAATGAAACTGATAGGTAGCAGGTTCAAAACAAATAAAAGGAAGTTCTTCTTCACACAACGCACAGTCAACTTGTGGAACTCCTTACCTGAGGAGGTTGTGAAGGCTGGGACTATAACAATATTTAAAAGGGAACTGGATAAGTTCATGGGGGCTAAGTCCATAAATGGCTATTAGCCAGAAAGGGGTTAAGAATGGTGTCCCTAGCCTCTGTTTATCAGAGGATGGAGACGGATGGCAGGAGAGTGATCACTTGATCATTGCCTGTTAGGTTCACTCCCTCTGGGGCACCTGGGCACTGGCCACTGTCGGTAGACAGATACTGGGCTAGATGGACCTCTGGTCTGACCCAGTACGGCCTTTCTTATGTTCTTATGTTCTTATGTTCTTATGTTTAGACTCTCCCCTCTCCCATCCACACGCCGCAAATTTTAAAACTAATAGAAAAAATAATTTAGATGTGACAAATTTTTTCTTGACTGTACAGTTAAACAGATAAAACAGTGCTCACTGATAATGAAGATCAGCGTGTCCCTGACAGCAAGTGTAATTAGGAGAGCCACATAATGTGCCCACTCTCAATCAAGACAGTTAAAGGTGAATATGAGAGAATTTTGTTTTGTTAGAAAGACAACAGAGTCTTGTGGCACTTTTAAAGACTAACAGATTTATTAATCGCATGAGCTTTCGTGGGAGAAAATCCCACTTCGTCAGACGCTTTGAAGATAGGAAAGTTACAGAGTGGGAGGAAATTTAATGCAGGGGAGTGTATTTTCCCCTTTTTCCCCCTTGCCTCAATAAAACATCTTTATCCTTCCTTTTTTTTTTTTTTTTTAGCTTTGTCAGAAGTTGAAGGCCTACTGTAAATCAGTGGCAACTCTAACCTAAATCTTTAAGAAAGAATGGCACTATTAAAGAGTTCTCAACTCATTTAAGGTAATAAAATAAGTCACACTGGATACAGTCACTCAGTTACTTTTTACCCAACTGCATGATGGCTATGTTTTATCATCTCTGCTCTCAGCTTGCCACAATTTTCCCCCCTCTAAGAAGCAGTCAGATTTGACACATGGCATACATCCTAATTCAATAGAATGAGGCCAAGAGGCAATAATTTTGAGGTAAGATAAAAAATGGTTACTAACCTTTTGCAGCAGTTGTTCTTACAGATGTGTTGCTCATGTCCATTCCATGCTATGTGTGTGCGTGCTGTGTGCACGGTTGCTGAAGACTTTTTCTTTAGGGGTATCCATAGGGCCGGCCCCAATGCCCTCTGGAGCTGTGTGCATATGCGCCGTTACAAGAGGCACAGATAGCCCCACAGCTACTTCTTGCTGTAACTGTGGGCCATGAAATGAATATGAGCAATGCATCTCGAAGAACAAGTTAAGAAGGTTAGTAACTTTTTTTTCTTTCTTCATGTGCATGCTCAAGTCCATTCCATGCTAGATTAGGCTGACCAGATGTCATTGATTTATGGGGACAGACCCCGATTTAGGTACTCTGTCCCTGGCAATAACCTATCCCTGGAAATATCCCCAGTTAGATGTGTCACCAAACAGTAGCTTAAAAATGAGGCAAAATTGTAATAAACAAATGTGACACAAATAATAAAATGTAACCTCTGCTCTACAGTTCAGATTTTACTCGTACTCAGAGCTGCCCGTAGGGTGTGAGGGGCCTGGGGCAAATCACACGGAGTGAACCCCCTTTAACATTTTAATACAGGTGAAGTTTGGGGCTGCCATATTGTTGATTTCACTGCAAAGCTAGAGCAGTGAAATTGACAAGTAAGCCTGCATGTAAGGCCCAGCTCCTGGCTCCATGACCAGACAAATCACTGGGCTGTCTATCTGGCTTTCTGGGCACCAGGCTTTGAACCTGGGAGGGGGGCTGCCACCAGCACAATCTGTAGGTGGCTGCTGCCAGGCTGGAAGCCCGGGAGCTGGGCAGCTGCAGCTCATGCTGAGCTGAGGCGAAGGAGGCTGATGCACCCGCCCGGGACCCTGGAATGCAGGAAAACCACAGGTGGCTGCCAGCCATCTTCAAGCCGGCATGCTGGAGGCTGATGCCTGGCTCTGAGCCTGGGTGCAGGAGGCTGTCCCCTAGCTCCCAGCTCTGAGCCAGTGCGCATGGGTGGCTGCCACCCAGCTTTCAGGGCATGGAAGGCTACCATCGGGCTCCCAGCCAGGGCACGGAAAGCCGCTGACTGGCATCCAGGGACTCAAGTGGTTGCTGCCTGCCTCGCCGCTGGGACCAGGTAGGACATGGGCACTTGCCACCCATTGAATTTGAATTTATTCAGGGAATCCCACAGATTAAACTTGTACCTCCCGAGCAAAGCTTGCTGATTGGCGATACATATTTGGAGGCAACCTGTGGAATAAACCTTTCTTTCAAAAAGGTCCAGTTTCTGTGTGTCCTTTTTTGGTGAGGTAGCACTCAACAGGCCCTGCCTGTCCCTCTCATTCACTGCAGATACCATCAACGGTCCCACACCAAGGGTGTGTGTGGAAGTAAAGGTAGCTGAACCCACGCACTGGCACACTTGTACATAATACTTCTTCTATGCTCTTTTTGATGTAGGGGCCAGAGAAGACAGATTTTGCCAAAAGGCCTTAACTGGCCCCATCACTGTCTCATTAATGAGAAGGTCTACCTTGGCTAGTGCTGCTGTAGCCAGGATATCTTTCAGGCTATGCAAAAGTTCCCTGAGCTCCTCTATTTCCAAGCCTAGGTTTGAAGTGGCCTGGTGGGCCCTGAAAGCATGCTAGGGAAGTAAGTTGCTGGGTTCAGCCACAGCTTCCTCTGGAGGGACAAGAAGGTGATTTGTACCAGAGAAGGGACTCCTTCCTCTTCTTCCACCTCGACTATGTCCCCTGGAGTCATCTCCTGGATTTCAGTACCAGAGACAGTACCAGAATCTAGATCCAGAGGTGAGTGGGAAGGGACGATAGCCCGTCTCTCTGAGAATGAGCAGTGTATGGGAGGTCCTGGTACTGAGGGAAACCCTCAGGAGTTCCAGTAAAGCCACTGCATTGGCCAGTGACCCTTCAGTCAAGAGCCCACTGGAGAGCTGGCCCTGAAGCCCGACATAGATTGGGTGCCTTTGGTGGCCATTTGGTGGCACATATGATTCCCCTTCAGATTCCAGGGAGAATTCCTCTCCCACTGACCATGGTGAAACAGTGCCTCCTTCTGCCTCCTTCCAATGCCAGGGTTCCAGGAACCGATGGCATGCCAGGGATCAGGATGCTGAAGTCAGGTGGGGCTTGCCACTGGAAGGTGCCTAAGGCCCTCATACCAGGAAGGGACTCCCTTCTCCTAGAGGTTGTTGGCACCAGATGCCCCTTTGGGGTTGGGAGAACTGGCATAAGGTTACAGTCATTTGCTGCCTGGAAGGCCTCTGGCATCAGTGGGACCACCAGACCACTAGTACTGGAGTGAATTTCCAGTGTTGACACAGGGTCCTGCACCGGACTCAATAGTCTGGGCAGAATTGATAGTGCTGACATGGGCTTCAGCACAGCAGAATGGCCCAGCTCGGGTCTTACTCCCTTTCCCCGCTTGACTCTTGACCCTTCTCTGCTGGCAAGCACCCTCTATCAGTGTGCTGCTTTTTGTGTTTCTTCATCAGCATCAAAGATGAAGAATGGTGCTGAGATTAACTCAGTGCCACTGATGCGCTTCACATTGATGCTGACACATTCCCCATAGAATTGGAGTGACTCGGCCCTTAGATAGGTCTGAGGACAGCTTTCTTGAGAATAGCTTTAGACTGATGTCCTGGTCCTTTTCTGTGCTGGGTTTGAAGTCCCAACAGATTTGTCCTTTGTATGAGATTCCAGCAGTTGGCATGTGGGTCACTCACAGGCACAGGGTTTGAAGTTTGGGGACCGGGGCATGTCTGTTCCCTGGGGTGAGAAGTCCCTTGACAACAGGAACTAAAGACATTAACTCTATACACAGTATGACAAAGAAGTCACTGGGAAAGAAGCCTTACTGGAGCAAGAAGGGGCCGTTCCAGCAACCATCATGGCCATTAAGAAAGAACAGAGTGTGCAGGACCAGCAGTGCCCTTTACATTGGAGCGTATACACGCGACTCCAGAGGGCACTGGAGTTGGCCCTACTATGGATACCACTAAGGGAAAAATCTTAGCAACTGTACATGCAGCATGCACTCACTTTGCATGGAATGGACATGAGCAAGCACTCAAAGAAGAGTTAATTTACCATCTTCAAAGAAAACAATCGTCAGATGTTGAATCTGAAACTTACTGGCTAATTTGAAATACAAATATTTTAGCTACAGTGATGCACACGTAGTGATGAAAGCCCCCATCTCTTTGCAATAGCACCAAGATATTCCAAATGATTTCAGGGCAATTAAGATTTGAGGCCTATCTGCCTGCTTGCAGCTTTTGTATAATAGATAAGTGGATTCTCACATTACTTCTAATGTAGAAAATATTGTATGTGCTTCTATGAGCCCCTAATGTAATCTGGGGATGGAAGGAATTTTGGACTGTACTGCCCAGCGATATTACTTGGGTAAACAAATTCCTTCTTCTCTCTAGCAGGCATATGCCATGGAATATAATTTATTTATTTTTTCAGTAACAGACATTTCTTTGGGAGACTGGCAGTTTTCTTCACTTCCATCTTAAAAAAATTCTTTTTACTGTCACACTGTCAGATTTCCCTATCTAACTGCACCCACTGGTTAGTGATCATATTGAATATAACAGCATAAATACCTTTAGATCTACAGCTGAGTGGCCAATGTACTTTTCTATTTGATAGCTACATCCTGGGTTTTTCCTTAGGTAGCCATGTGTATGTTCATCGAAGTGTATTAGTGTGAATTTGTCTTCAAAGAGGTTTAGTGTTGTGTTACTTCCAGCACCAACCCCTCTTTCAAACAAAGGACAATTAAATATGTGAATAAAAATTAAATAGATACATATGCTTTAACTAACATATAGGAACAGAAGTAGGTGCCTGTCAATGTTCCTATTGCAAACTCAGTATTTTCAGGACTTACCACTACAATATTTTTCTTTTAAAACAAGTATTTGATTTTAGCACTGAGAAAAGTGTCAAATGGACACCACTTGAGTCCTCTGTTTATCTACAGCACAGCCAAGCCTGTCAACACTTGAGCGCTCTAATTAGGGACACTTGGAGATCAAAACCAGAGACACACATTCAAAGTCTTTTGAAATACATTGAATAAGGGAGTTTAATGGAGGGACAGGGCAGAAACATAGAAATAGTTTACTGAAAAACAAAGCCTGCCTGAAAGTAATGATTACCTTTACAAAACATATTTTTGGTCCCAGATTTTATATTTAACTCCAGATTTTGGCCATCTGAAGGAGCCATCAGACAGCAGAAGTGAACTAATGAAATTAGCAACAAGTTGGCTGAATGAACATAATTTTCAAGGAAATACTCTCCAGGCTTACTACAAGTTACCTCTTCCCTGCTCCTGACAAATGGAAGGCATTAACTACACAACTACACTTGGCCTTTCCTAGGTATGTAGGTTCAGAGGGGAAAGGAGGCGATCCATCCCCTGGGTCCCTGGCCAGGGCCTGGATTGGGCTCTTGCCACCACTGGCCTGTGACCCGGCCCTGGCCCTGGCGCAGGCCGCATTGGGGCACTGATGGTGGCCAGGCCTCAGATCCCCAGCCCCAGCGAGGGCTACATCAGGCGCCGGCCAGGGCCCTGATCCCTGGCCCTGGTGGGGGCCGGATTGGGCTGGTGGAGGCCAGGCCCCAGGCCCTGGCTCAGGCTGGATTGGAGAGGCGGCGGCAGCCGGGCCCCGGATCCCTTGCCCCGCTGGAGCCGGATCCGGCTAGTGGTGGCTGGGCCCTGGGTCCCTGCCAGACTCAGGACATGGGCACTGGGATTCAGATCATGTGCCCTGTGTACCCAGAATCAGCGACGCCACTGATGTAGGCACAGAGCTTCATGCAATTTTGCTCAGCCTCTGGATAGGCTGAGAGGTAAACCTCATTGCTACTCAGCTAAACAGCCACTATGTGCAAGCAATTACTGACTGAATCTGGGCTGGTGTCTACAGTCACTTGAACTGATGAGCATCAATTTGGGACATGGCAGAGTACATCAGAAATGGGAGGTTACTCACCTTGGTGCAGTAACTGAACTTCTTCGAGATGAGAGTCCCCGTGGGTGCTCCACCTGAGGTGCTTAGCAAGCAGTGCCCCTAATTGGATGGCTGGGCTTCGGAGCCTGCTCCTCTTACTACTGTCAAGACTGATTGTCCCAGACTAGCGTCTGCTCGAGTCATACTGTCTATTGCATAGTGTTTAATAAAGGATTGCGGTGAGGCCCAAGTCGCTGCCCTGCAGATCTCGACAATTGAGATGTTGCGTGAAAAGGCCGTTGTCGTGGCCATGGCCCTGGTAGAGTGGGCTCTTAGGTTAGATGGTGGAGAGAGGCCCCTTGTGCCATAGGCTTCCCGAATGCACACAGTTATAAGCTTTGAGATTCTCTGAGAAGAGAGAACTGAGCCTTTACACCTGTTGGCAATTGCAATAAACAGTCTGTCAGATTTTCTGAATGACTTTGTTCTTTCTAGGTAGAAAGCTATTGCTCGCCTGACGTCCAGAGTGTGGAGACGAGCTTCGTCCGGATTGGAGTGCGGTTTCGGAAAAAATACAGGTAAGTCGATAGATTGATTCATATGGAATGCTGTAGCAATCTTGGGGATGAACTTTGGGTGAGGTCTCATTGTCACCTTATCCTTATGAAAAACTGTGAAAAGGGGTTCTGACATAAGTGCCCCTAATTCACTCACTCTCCTGGCCGAGGTGATGGCTACCAAGAAGGTGACCTTCATTGAGAGATGTAGTAATGAGCAATTTGCTAGGGGTTCAAAAGGAGGTCCAGTAAGTGTTTGAAGGACCAGCGGGAGGTCCCAACTAGGAGGTGGTAGTTCTACCTCAGGATAGAGGTTCTGCAAACCTGCCATGAACCTCTTTACCAAAGGGTTCGAGAAAGTAGTTCCGCTTTCTGTACTGGAGTGGAAAGTTGAGATAGCTGCCAGGTGAACTTTAATAGTACTATTTGTCAATTTTGATTTTTTTAGAAGGAGCAAGTATTCCAGTATAATCGGGACCGAGACGCGGAGCAGTTCAATGCCCTTTGGTATACACCACTCCATGAACCTCCTCCATTTCATCAGGTAAGTACGTCTGGTTGATGCTTTTCTGCTATTTAATAGCACCTCTTTAACTGGTTCTGAGCATTCTAGCTCAGTCCGTGTGAACCATGGAGCAACCATGCCGTGAGGTGTAGCTTTTGAATGTTCTGGTGCAGGGTCTCGCCGCTGTTCTGCGACAACAAGTCCCGTATGAGTGGAAGAGGCATCGGCGGTTGAGCGGACATTTGTAAGAGGAGGGTGAACCACGGTCGCCGTGGCCATGCCGGGGCTATCATTATTACTGTTGCCCGGTCGTGTCTTATCTTGATTAAAGTCCTTTGCATAAGTGGTAGCGGAGGAAAGGCATATAGTAGGCCTACTGACCATGAGGGGAGAAATGCATCTCCTCGTGATGTTTTGCCAATTCCTGCTCTGGAGCAAAACTGGTGGCACTTTCGATTTTGGTATGTGGCAAAAAGATCTATCACTGGGTGGCCCCAGCGTTGACAGATAGTCCCCCACACTGTTTGGCTCAGCTCCCATTCGTGATCCATGGGGAATGATCTGCTGAGTTTGTCTGCTATTATGTTCCGATTGCCAAACTGGCAAATAAGTCGCTGATATGATCACTCTGTGGATCACACACCATTTCCACAGTTTTAGGGCCTCCACACAGAGGGAAGGGGATCTTGCTCCTCCCTGTCTGTTTATGTAGTACATACAGGCTATGTTGTCTGTCATAATCTTTGTGTGGGTATTTTTGATTTTCTGGAGGAAATATACACACGCTCTGCGAACTGCCCTTAGCTCGAGAATGTTGATGTGCAGGCGGGACTCCCACATGGACCATTTTCCCTGCGCCGTGTCGGTGCCGAGGCATGCTCCCCATCCCATGAGAGAGGCGTCTGTCGACATCCATACTGTGGGTGTCTTCTGGTGAAAGGGGACCCCTGTGAGGAGGTTTCGAGGTGACTTCCACCATTCCAGGGATTGTTTTATATTCCCTGGTACTGCAAATGCTTTGTGGCATGGATGTCGGTGAGGTCTGAAGAGTCTTGAGAACCAAAGTTGAAATGTTCTCATGTGAAGGCGAGCATTTGCGACCACCGATGTCGTGGCTGCCATGTGGCCCAAGAGTCTCATACATGTCAGAGTGTCCACTGTAGGGGCAGTGCATATGGTGTTTACGAGGGTCTTGATTGCCTCGTATCTGTCGTGGGGAAGAAAGGCTCTTGCTCTTTGAGAGTCTAACCTTGCCCCAATGAAGTCTATGATCTGAGACGGTGTCGTAATTGATTTTTGCCAGTTGATGAGGAGTCCCAATGTCTGGAAAAGCCGAATAGTCCGTTGCAGATCGTGCAATGCCTTCCGTGGAGAGCCTGCCCTCAGGAGGCAGTCGTCTAAGTAAGGGAACAACATGATGCCCTGTTTCCTTAAACAGGCCGCTACTACTGAGAACAGCTTCGAAAAAGTCCTTGGGGCCGTTGAAAGGCCGAAAGGTAGGACCGTATACTGATAATGCGCGTCTCTGATTATGAATCTCAAGAATCTTCGGTGAGATGGGTGTATCGAGATATGAAAATATGCGTCTTGTAGGTCGAGGGATGTAAACCAATCGTTTAGATCTAAGGCAGGAATGATAGATGTTAGTGTATTCATTCTGAATCTTTGGTATGTAATGAACTTGTTTAACCTTCTGAGATCGAGGATAGGTCTCCACCCTCCTGATTTTTTCTTTATGAGGAAGTAAGGGGAATAGAAGCCCTTGCCCTTGTGCTGGCATGGGACTTCCTCTATTGCTCCTAGCTGTAATAGTCGTTGTACTTCTTGTTGGAGCAATTGTTCATGAGATGTGTCCCTGAATAGGGACGGGGAAGGGGAATTGTGGGTTGGAGGTGTTTTGAATGGAATGGTGTACCTGGTGTTGACAATCTCCAGTACCCATTTGTCCGATGTAATGGACTTCCATTCGTGGTAGAAGGTCTTCAGTCGATGTTGAAAATTGATTACCTGCCTCTGATCTTCGTTGATGTTTAACGATCCCTCGACCAACGTTTCAAAATTGCGGCTTGGTTGGGGGGTTCTGAGGTGTGGTAGAATGCCCCCTGTTCTGCCTGCGTCGCTGTGTTCGGTATCTGCCCCTTGAGTACTCTTGTGTCCTGAAATTCTGTCTGGTGTAGTTATACTGGAATCTCAGATTGTATGGTTGGTACCTTTGTGGACGTGTCCTCGTCATATTGGGGTAGATACCAAAATTCTTTAGCGTGGCACTATCGTCCTTTGATGAGTGCATGGTCTCGTTTGTTTTCTCGTAGAAAAGCTTCCTCCTGTCGAAAGGGAGATCTTCAATTGTGGTCTGCAACTGACGAGGGAGGTCAGCCGAGTGAAGCCAGGCGGATCTTCTCATAACCACTCCTGTGGCCATGGCTCTCGCTGCAGTATCTGCTGTGTCCAAGGCCGCCTGTAGAGCCGTACGCGATATCAGTTGGCCCTCTAATTATGGAGTGGAACTGTTTTCTCTTGGATTCTGGGATGTCATCGATGAAATCTGCCAGTTTTAAATAATTTGCATGGTTATAATTTGCCAGTAATGCGGTATAATTTGAAATACACATCTGCAAGGAGGAGGATGTATATACTCTTTTTCCAAATAAATCCAATTTTTTATCCTCATTATTGTGTGGCGCAATTTTGTTGTATAGTTGTTTATTTCTTCGACTGGCTGCTTCCACTACCAGCGAATTCGGTACAGGGTGAGTGAACAAGTACTCTGAATCTTTGGCTGAGATATAATACCTCCTGTCTGCTCTCTAATTAGTCGGAGGGGCTGATGCAGGACTCTGCCAAATTACATCTGCTGGCTCTATCAACGCATTGTTCATAGGAAGGGCCAGTCTTGTTGATGGTTTAGTGTTCATGATGCTGAGTAGCTTGTGCTGGGACTCGAGGAGTTCCTGGGATGAGATCTCTAAGGATTCTGCCACTCTCTTGAATAAGTCTTGAAACTGTCTAGCATCATCAGATGACTCTGATGACGTTGATGGAATGATGAAATCATCCACCACAGGGGATACTTCCTGGGGTGAGAGCAGGTAAGTATCCTCCGCCTGATCATCCTCGTCCTGTGACTGTGATGGAGGAGAACTGATTATTTCCTCCCCTGTGTATTGTGGATCTCTGTTCTGTATTTTTGGTATTGTATGGGCAGGTTGTCGACGATGGTACGGCCAGGCAGGGGGGTAAACTGGTCGAGGGCCATACCAGCTTGGATCATACTGTAAGTATGGTGCTCTCTCGTGATAGGGCATCATGAATCCCTGTCCATAAAAAGGATCATAGGGGTGCAGGTCCCCTCCTGCCTCTCCGTCACTTGATGAGTCCGGTGGAGAAGAGCTCTGCTGTTGCTGTGCCTCTCTAACATAGTTTGTAGTCAGACTGGGGGAGGGAGAGCTATCCCTTCCTGCTACAGCATGCTTCTTCTTCTGTGTCCTTTTTCTCGCAGGAGCCGGTGCCGAGGCAGCCTGCTGAGGAGCTGTCCACGGTGCTGAAGGCTGCGGCGCCGTGGTTGCAGCTTGCTGTGTCAGCTCCAGCTGATCTTGCTTAGGAGCGGGAGCCTGCGGTTCCGGGCGGTCTGCCGCCACTGTTTCCTGGCTCCTGTTATCCTCCGGTGCCGAGCCTCCCTGCGGTGCTGAGGCTCTTGTCGGTGCCGGCCCTGGGACTGCCCTCTGAGTTTCGGGCATTTTGTCCTGCCGGTCAGAGCTGCTGCTTGCAGCCGCGGCTTTTTCAACTCTGAGCCGCTTTTTGTGCCCGAGGAGCCTAACGCCTCTTTGGCACTTGTCCTTCCCGGTGAGGCAGAGAGTTGTTTCCGTCTCTTCTGCTCTCCCTGTGGGGGTGAATGGTGTCTCTTCCCCGGGTGCTGGGTTGGGGAGAGAGATCGTCCGCGACCTGGTTCTGGTGAAGGTCGTAGTGATTTCTCCATCAGCATTAACTTGACTCTCAGGTCCCTGTCTTTTTTGGCCCTGGAGCTCAAGTTTCTACAGTGGGGACATTTGTCTGAAATATGTCCCTCACCCAGACATTTAATACAGACAGCGTGGCCGTCTGAAGCCGGTATCGCGTCCCGGCATTGCTTGCACCGTTTAAAGCCCGGCGAAGCCGGCATTTTAAAGAGGGTGCGAGGTTTTTTGTTTTTTTTTTTTTTTTTAAGAGACAAGCTAAGTAACAAGCAAGGAGTTATTTAAGGGTGAATTTTTGGTCTCTAAACGTAAAGATGTAATCTGAGGGGACAATTACGCTGAGGGGATTTGTTCCCGATTAGTGTCTCCGGCGGTAGAGAAGGGAATGGGTGGTTGGAGCCGCGCGTTCTAATAATAGCAGGGGACGCCGCGAGACAGCTGTCTCGTGCGCGCAGCTCCAACGGCAACTACTTTCAAATCTCCCGCTAGTGGGCTCGGCGCGCGCCATCGCACCTCAGGTGGAGCACCCATGGGGACTCCTCTCGAGGGAGAAGAGCTCATTTCCTGGACAGAAAGTGATTAAAAGAGTGAAAACTTAGACAAAAGCTCAGAAAATATATTTTTTTTAAATCCATTAAAAAAAAAAGAGAGAAGGTGGAGCAAGAAAACCGAAGAACATAACTCATCTAAGAATAAAGCTAGATGCTCCAGAGAAGGCCGTAAGTGCTGTAAACACAACATAGCAACACAGATTATTGTGAGCACATCAGCTGTTGGCTGCGCTCTCTCACAGCTCCCCAATGAATACAATTCTAGTTCAAGGTCTCAGCCCTGATCATTCAAATTTTTCCATGGGATCGGCCACAGGTACTTGATAAGTCACCTGAGTAACTATGACTTCCCATGACAATCTCCCAGAACAATTTCCAGAGGGGTAGCTATGTTAGTCTATCATGAATCTGATGAAGTGGGATTTGAGACACAAAAGCTCATGCAATAAATTTGTTAGTCTTTAAAAGTGCCACAGAACTCCTCCTTTGTTTTGGTTTTATCAGAACAATCAAATTGTTGACAAAAAGGAGGACCATGGCCTCTAGAGACAGAACTTTTAAAAGAGCTCCTCTTAGATTTGGAAACTTATTCCCACAAGAGATAAGAATAGCCAGTGAACAAATCATTTTCAGAACATTTTCTGGGGACAAGAATTTGGCATACAGAATCTCAATGTAAGAAAGAGCATTTAAACCAACCAAACTGAAACCCATGTTTTTACTTAATTCTGTTTTGAAATAAAAATTTGCAAGTGTTGTTTATAGAGAGAGAAAAATGGCCAGATTGTCTCCTGGACCAATGAGCTGTACCACTAGGCAAGAAAGATGCAGCATCCAAGACCCAGTTCTGGCTCCCTAATTCTGAGGAGCACATGAGCCCCAGCGCACCGTAGATCTGCTGCTAAATTGTGCTACTGACAGAATCCTTAATAGGCCCTCCTGCACTGGATGATGGACGAGCAAAGCAGAACTCCACCATGCCCATCTCTCACCTCCAACATGCCCCCTTACACCAGGACAGGCTGGACAGGGGGACAAGGATTAGGTTGAGGCCTGGTTGCACCAGCAGGGAGTTTACCTATGCTAAGGAAATTCCTTTTGGGGCATTTGCTGCTAGATTTTACCTCTGTGTACCACCTGAATTGTACAAAAGGATTGTAATCTACTGTGAAAATCTGGCCCGGAGCCGTTCAAAGTTTTAAAACAGTAAATTAATGCAAATGATTAAGAATTGGTTAACTGCACATAAATAGCAATATATTTTTATAAGTCATTCTGTGAAAGTACTGATATGAATATCCTTATATGGATGGACAGTAAGGCCAGAATACCAACACATACTAGTGCCTAAAATAGACAGAGATACATAATAATGGCTCTGACATTGTGGTACATGTGCTAATGATACTACATTAACTGCAGTCAAGTGTTATGCAAGCTGATTAAAAAAAAGTATAGTTTTGGAATAAGAATGAATTACAATTGCATTGATTAAAATTACATAGGTGTATGCCAAGTAGTTCTGAGTTTTCAGTGTGGCATGTTAGTTCCTGTAGTTTGAGAACCACTGCTCTACATGAGATCCCCCACAGCCTCACATAAAAATCTTCTTTATAGAAAACACTAACCATAACACAAACCCAGCCTGTAAAGGCTTTGAGGAGCCATTATGTTTAGCTGAGTGAAAAATTAGCCCTTTTGGGGTTGGGGAGGAGGGGAGATGGGAGATTTACACAACAACTTTTATGGGTCCTAAGGATCCATTATGGTCAATCAAGTAAATAATACATGGTTAAAAACTTGTGTAAATACTCCTTTGGAGGTATATGTGGTCTATTGTGCCCACTCATCTATATTTCTACAGAAAATTTTTTCCTCTACATTTATTATCAATAGTGCTTAGGGTTTCCCATCAAGCAAAAGAATTTCAGTTTAAATAACATAATTCACCCCACTGAGCTATCCTGTACAAAAAAATGCTGTAGCAGTCTTCAGACGTGGAAAGACTTATTGTGTATCAATTTTTCTGTCTCACACACACACACACACACACACACACACAAATTATAGAAGTAGATCTAGTGTTAAATCCAGGTTTGATTGCTTTATTGGGATTAGAGAAGTTTGATATTTTCTTTTAATGTAATTGTCTTTTTTTAACCGCATTTACTTTATCGGAATCTGACCTTTGAATGTATTTATAAAAAGTTACTACTGACCATCCCAAAAGACAATTGACAAATTCTGCTGTATTGTATACCCCATGCCACTCTATTGAGGTTCAGGGGATATATTTCATAGCTGAATTTGTTCCAATGATACTATTTCACTGTCAGATATTATTACTACTACTCTCACATGATCTTTTAGGTCCCAGTCCTGCTTTCCTAGCACATATTAATAGCCCATTGACTTTGGGGCTAGTGTGGTGCAGGGAAGAATGCTGGGCTCACTGGAATGAAATTTGCATGTATGACGTAAATCCAACATTGGCAAAGGAAAGGATAGGCTTTTTCCAACTCCAAATTTTAATGTGCCAACTTCTGGCTGCTGTAAAACCAAAGGCAGAGCCATAAGAATAACTGGTGAAGAGGACAGGGGAAAAGGGTATGACGACAAATTCATCTTGCTATTCTTGGAGTTTTAAAGACTTCCATAGGTGTCTCCTCCACTAACATCAGCTCATAGTGTAGTTTAGCAGTCAAAGGAGAGAAGCTTTTACACAGAGCACCAAGATGTTTAAGGATAATGTTGTCATGTCTTTTCCATTATATTTGCTTTTTTTTTTTTTTTGCGCATTTTAGGGCCAAAAAGAGATTGTTTCAGGATATTGCAATTTTTACACTCTCTCTGAAAATATGACTGTACCCGATTATTACACTGTCTCTGAAAATGCCCCCCAGTTGTACACAAATGGTTGATCTCTTGTTGATCTGTAATCTTAGTTAGAGGACCATACAAACCTGAAACAGCTACAGTGGATACTGAACAACGGAAGCAAAGAAAAGACTACGACTGGTCATAGCACTGAGTACAAGGGAGAAGATGTAGCAAGGATGAGTAGAAAATGATGACTTTTGCATGAGGAGAATAGAAACTATCTGTATTTTCCACCAATGAGTCATGTGACTGAATGAGGCTGAATTCAATTAGTATATGGTTTCATAAGCTTTGTAATCTATTCATACACACACAATTTGTGCTTGCTCAAGACTGCTAAATACCAAAGTGGCCAATTGACTATTGCATCCTTTTATCTAGTGGCTGCTCTGGTACATTTTATTAAACAGGCCCTGTCATCTTCTGTTTTCCTAGTTGTGTCCTCATTCATATCAGACTCTAGGTCTCTCCAAAGTATAAAAAAAAATGGAACAACTTGAGCCTAGCAGATCTTTTTCTGATTCTTTATTTTTTTATAAAAAAAAAAGAAAGAAAGGAAAAGAAAAAATACTTTTCTATATTTTAGGTCGACTACCAGGGGAGTCTGCTTTAGTCAAAAAACAAAGCAAAATGTTCAATGTTGACTTGAGTGGGACAGTGGCTAATTTCACTTCTGCTTACTTCTTGGTTAAAAGACTTTGCTTTTCTTTTGACATCAGTGCACAGGAAATGAAGATATTCTACACTGAGATTTATGAAACCAATAGTTACTAATTTCTTGGTGAAAAGATCAAAAAAGTACCCAAAAGGCAAATGTAGGAATTTGGTTTGCCTCTTTAATTGCTTTAATTTTTGTTTCACTGCTCCCGAGTATTTTTGTTTTTACATCTTTAGCTTCAAGTGTCATAAACCCTGGTATGTGGCACTTATGTTAAAAAGGATGAAGAATGTCGGGACATAAACAATATGAATAAATGATATAAATGAGCATCTTGACTGAAATAATCTCTATCTCCACTCAACTGAAAGAGGATGAAATTCCTTCACAACTACACAAAGGAATCACAGAATCATAAAAACATAAGGCTGGAAGGGACCTCAGGACATCATGAAATCCAGTCCCCTTGGCTGAGGCAGGACCAAGTAAGCCTAGACCATCTCCAACAGGTGTTTGTCTAACCTGTTCCTAAAAACCTTCAATTATAGGGATTCCAAAACCTCCCGTGGAAGCCTATCCCAGAGTTTAATTACCCTTTGAGTAAGAAAGTTTTTCTTAATATCTAACCTAAATTCCCTTGATGCAGATTAAGCCCATTACTTCTTGTCCAACTTCAGTGAACATAGAGAACAGTTGATCATTGTCTTCTTTATAAAAGGCCTTAACATAGTCGAAGACTCAACAGGAATCCTCTCAGAGCCCAGCATTTCTTTAAAATAATAAAATTTTAAGAATCTAGTTCCTACCAAGGTGTTTTGATTATTAAGAAGGAGCCTTTAGCAAAAGGAAATGGTCCCAAAAGCAAGAGGTAAAAGACAAGGTAGAGGGGTAAAGAAGGGCAAATGCTATGCTTTAAAACATGTCAACTGCCTGAATAAAGTTGTCTTGATACCCCCAAAAGCAAATATTTTTATTATTATTAACAACAACATCAACGACTCCAATCCAGCCCCATCTTTTGCTGCTGCTTATTTTTTTCTGAACTGCTAAAAAATGATATTTTTAATCCTTTAAAAAAAATCAGTATAATTCAGAATACCCAGGGAAAACTGGAAAGTTTTGAACTGTACCAATCTAGTTGTAGTAAAGGCAAAAACACTGAGATAAACAATATGCTCTGGAAAAAAACAGATTTGGGTGATTTTGCATACAATGGTATTAGTTTTCAGCACACATTGCTTCAATTTAAAAGGAAACTGGCTATTTTCATATCACAATTTATCTTTGCTCTTAGAAGTTACAAAAGTCAATACAAACACAACATCCAGAACATTAATCACAACACTAGCCTATCTCAACTGGGGAGTTTGTTTATTTCCTTTCTTGGAATCATTAAGCTCTCGTGTCACCATTCTAGTCATAAAATTCCATTATCAGAAAGCAGGACTTTCATACATAGGCTAAAAATCTGAACTTGAAAATGATTTCTGCATATGTCAAACAGATGGAACTATTTGAGAAGCTGAAAACTTCATAGATACTAGAATTTTTAAATTTTATTTTATTTTCAGGAAGTTATTGCTTCTATTTAAGAACTATTTGGTCTATTTGTGAATCTTTCCTATTAAAGACCATTACAACATTTTTCTTGGAGATATTTGAAATTACCCTTTTCATCTGATATGTGTGTCAACCGTTTCTACTAAACATGCCCCATATTAGTAATTTGTTAGCTTGCTTGAATCACAGTCGAAAACCCTTCAGCCTTGGTTTGCAGCAATAAATTCAACTGACAGTTGAAATTTGGAACACTCACTTAATATTGATTCTGAACGTAATAACAAGCGACATGACCTTTTGGAGGGTGTAAAATATGGCTGCCACAACATCTGTGCCACATTTCTTGCTGTTTAGTAATATGCTGTAACAGCATGAAGCTGGCATTAAAGCTAAGCTTTATTATCAAGCAGATCACTCCATCTCACAGGCTTCATTAAAAAAATGCTTTCAGCTTCTGGAGCTGGTATAGACTATAATGCACATCACTGTTTCTGAGACCTAATTTACCCTGCAGTAAGAAAAGAAAAAAATATTTGACTACTTAAAAAAATCTGTCAGACATAGTAAATTCCATCAGACTAAAAACCAACACAAGTCTTCCTGATGGTGATGAGGAGGGATTCTGCATAAAGTAACCTAGCCAAACATCTATGGAGTTGATACCATTCACTGTGTGCGAGAAAATGCCCTCGCCTCCTTATTTCCACTCCATAAAAGAGAAAAGAATAACACCACTTCTTCTATCCGACCTCCAAAACCCCACTCTAATTTACAGTGGTTAAAGTATAATTTGACGGGCCTCAGGAACCCTCTTAATCTCCGGGCTCCCTTCCCGTATTGTCTGGGCCCCCTTCATGCATGTGTGGGCCCCAGACCAAATAGGCATTTGCAACCACTTCTCAGTACCACATGCATTGGTTATCGCTCCATAAAAATATTTATAATTTTATATGGTATTTATATCTATAGCAATTATTATCACAAACTAGCAAACATTGCATAACACAATAAGTATTGTGATTAACAACAGTGGGGCATAGGACCTGCCAGCAGTCAGGGCAGGGCGGAACATGCGTTCCGCCAGATTTTTCTATTTTTAGGGGCCCTGGAACTCTGGCTCCCTAAAATTTGGGGGCCCCGGAACTGCATTCCAGTGCGTTTCCCCTTACTTTTACCCCTGCTAATTGAGCATTATTACCCCAGGATACCATGAACTACATTTTGCTGGGGTGGATACAAAAAATGTTTGCATCTGATATTTTTTCAGTGTTTTTCTTTGAAGTCCTAATATCTTTAAGATATACTCCAAGTAGCAGAACAGCTTTAAAAATTTAATTTATGCAGATTAAAAATTGTCTAAAAAAGCTAACAACATTTCAACAGGAGAATTCTCGGTCACAGAATACACAAAAAAGAAAAATCTCAATGCAGTGTGAAGATCATTTTAAGTATCTTTTGACTTCTACTGTATATACTGAAATAAAAATATCCCCTTTATCCTTATAGCTATTTCCTGATGAACCTTAAAACAATGCAGGATATTTTTACCAACGTACTTTAATTCCAGGGTTTGTAATACAGTTTCTGCACTTCCAAATACCTTGTAACAGTTAAAAATGGTTTAGCTCTTATCTTTAGGAGGGAAATATTGCAATTCTTTATAGTTTACAGTTAAATATAATTTCAAAATAAAAGACTTGTCAGCACTTTAAAAAGAGATGTAACATACAGAACAAGGAAAATGCTTCCGTTAATTTGCTTGTTATTAGGCCATCCACTGCAACCCTTGCTATTGTGTATAGCTGCATTGGTCTGATACAGTGGCAATCTATACCAAGCCCATTATTAATTTTTATGTACCAAGAACTGCCGTTGGTCTGATTCTTAGTAAATGTTTTATCCAAAGAAATGCCAACGATGGCAGGTAATAGAAGAGAATTCAACTTCCAAGCATCACTGCTAAACAAGAGGAGCAGCTATGATTTAAATTATAACCCTTGGGATACAAAGAGGGAATATCTATTTGTTACAAGCTTCAGCCACCACTGTGCATCAGTTCTGATACACAGTTAATAAAGCTAGATGTAAATCTGCCTGAGAATAAAGACAAAATGATTCTTTAAAGAAAACTATATTAATAAGCACACTTAAAAACTTATGCCTTTGGGTGTATTCATGTATCTGAATTAAAGGATAAGCTAATATATTAAAGGCCTATTTTTGCCTAGCCCTTAGATCAGCTGTGCACAACCACAGGCAGTGGTAAAAATACTAGCAATCTGAATATACTAACCCTCCCACTGTTGCAATAATAAGTGAGGCTTCGATGACAGTAGTGCAGTAATGGGAGATTGCCTGAAAAAAGTTTTGTGTGGACGAGAGGAGAGAATGAGTAACTAAAAGGGGAACAATTTTCAATGGCCTTGAATATAAAGGAATTTCAGGTTCATTTGAACCAGATGGAGAATGAAGTAGTACACTTTTTCAACTTTTTGACTGACATTTCATATGCTTCCCATCTCATAATTAGCTATTACCATAAAGGAATAAGTTCTATGAAAGGTCAAAGAAGAAGAAAAGGGCTTTAATCAGAGGCCTCATGAGCCCAGGTGTTTGGTCTTTCCCAAAGCTTCCAGGTCACACAGGGTGTTTTGAAACTTTGCCAGTTTAATTTATTCCAATTTTGCACAACTTAACTGCATGATATTTTCCCCTTGAAGAGAAGTCTTAAAAGTCCCATATGGTGGAATCAATTAAGGGATCAGAGATAGCCATGTGCTCAATGCTCTGGAGAGGATTTGTCACTATGGAATTGTATCTGACTTGAGAGTTTAACACCACAACAGTTGTAAGTGGCATATCCAGAAAACAACAAGATTAGTCCATAGAGGCTGAAACCTACTCTTTTACTGTACAACTAAACAATTACCTGCCCTGTTTACTAAGATGCTGATGTGGCCTTGTTCCTGGCACTCTTTGAGGGAAGCAGAAAGGGTAAAATCATCAGAAAAAGCCAAGGTAAACAGCCACGAATTGGATTACTCCTACATACTCATCTGAGGTAGGATTCCAAACTAATCTGATTATATGTATATTATGAGCCACTAAGCATCTTTCTGCAGCAATTACCAAGCTTTCACACATAAAAGAGGGCATTTTCTTTAGCAGTGGGCTAATCCATCAAGTGTTTAGCTTCAAAGGGAAAGTTAAAAAAAAAAAAAAAAGAGAGCGAGAGAGAGAATGACTGAAGTGGGTTTATAAAGCAGTGATATTTCTTTTTTATTGAACTAGGGAGGATTATTTTCAACTTTTAAACATACTGAAACAGTTTCTGAATATAATACAATTTCATTTTTAAACTGCTTCTTTGGACAGTCAGAACTTGGCGCCAAGTCACATTATTTTAGGTTTCCAAAAAGCTTCAGAACAGCTATATACACTACTATCTGCGTTTCTGATATAGACCTTGGTACTGAGGGCTTTGATTGTTTGGGTTGACACGATAATTATCTTTCTATATTTTTTAAATTATGGCTCAAATTGGTTAGGGAACTTTTGAGTTATATATAAAACTAAACCTAAAATGTAATTTATTTTGTGTAATTTCAAGACAAAACATGACTGAAAATAAAGAACTGAGATGACAGATAGATATGCAAGCATACTTATACATTCTCTTCCATACACCAGTATGTGCTAAGGGCTTGATTTTTACAAAAATGGCAAACTAACATGTTAACGGATTGTAAGAATGGATATGGGCAAAAATGGCATGTCTAGGGCTGATGCAGTGGGCATATTCCAAGTGCTAGATGTTCAACACTTGGAGGACAAGTGGAGTTGTTTGCTTTTCATTTTGAATACTATTTTTACTTTCTGAGGAAGCTTGACTGAGATTTCATTAAGTTCTCCCATCTTTGCCCTCCACACCAATTGAACTGTCAGTCCAATTCTGTTTTCTAGCAATCAGTTGTATATTGACTCCAAAAGAGACAACAAATTAGATGGCTAGTTATTTAACGTCCAAGTCTTGTTAAGTGGTATGCATGGTCCTTACTCTTGAGCAGAGGTATGATGATTTCTACAGGACTCTGTATTGGAGTATGGCCTATGCATGAAGATCCCATTGCAAGTTTAGGGTAGTAAGTACTTCTCTAAATTAGCTGAGTGTATAACAACAACTGGGGTGCAAACCATCTAGGCCCTAACACATCCAGGCACATTTCCACTGCTTTCAAAACTATAGTAGCATGCTTGTAAAACTCTTTTGCCACTCAGATTTTTCTAAGGCTAGATACCTTGGCCTAATTCTGATCTCAGTTATGCTGGAGCAACTCTCGTGACTTTACTTTCACCAGTGAAACTTAGAGTAGAATATGACCAAATGCAGCATCAACTTTTGCCACAGAATCATAGAACAATAGGGATGGAAGGGACCTCACGAGGTCATCTAGTCCAACCCCCTGCTAAAAAGCAGGACCACTCCCACTAAATCACCCCAGCCAGGGTTTTGTCCAACCGGGCCTTAAAAATCTCCAAAGATGGAGATTCTACCACCTCCCTAGGTAGCCCATTCTAATGCTTCACCACCCCCCTACAGAGAAAGTTTTTCCTAATATCCAACCTCAACCTCCCCAGCTGTAATTTGAAACCATTGCTCCTTGTTCTGTCCTCTTTTACCATCAAGAACAGCCTAGCTCCCTCCTCTTTGGAGCACCCCTTCAAGTAGTTCAAGGTTACTATCAAATCTCCCCTCAGTCTTCTCTTCTGTAGACTAAATAAGCCTAGTTCCTTCAGTCTCTCCTCATAAGTCATGTGCCCCAGCCCCCTAATCATTTTTGTTGCCCTCCGCTGGACTCTTTCTAATTTGTCCACATCCTTTCTGTAGTGAGGAGCCCAAAACTGGACACACTATTCCAGATGCGGCCTGACCAGTGTCGAATAGAGGGGAATTATCACATCCCTCGATCTGCTGGCAATACTCCTACTGATGCAGCCTAATATGCCATTGGCCTTTTTGGCAACAAGGGCACACTGTTGGTTCATATTCATCTTCCCATCCACCATAACCCCCAGGTCCTTTTCTATAGCACTGCTACTTAGCCGATCGGTCCCCAGCCTGTAGCAGTGCATGGGATTTTTCCGTCCTAAGTGCAGGACTTTGCACTTGTCTTTTTTGAACCTCATGAGGTTTCTTTTGGCCCAGTGTTCCAATTTGTCCAAGTCTCCCTGGATCCTGTCCCTGCCCTCCAGAGTATCTACCATTCCCCCCAGCTTAGTGTCATCCGCGAACTTACTAAGCATGCAGTCTATCGCATCATCAAGATCATTAATGATGATGTTGAATAGAAGCCATATTAACTTATATTTTATATTATTATTATATACAGATGCAAATCCAGTAAATTGGCCCCTTACAAGTGCATGTGTATATACACATACATACACTCTCATGAACACACTTTTAAACAGCTACCTTAGTTTATTTGACTTTAAATATAAAGTGCTGTTTGTGCAGAAACTACTCTCTATAATATTTTACTAAGTATCAGCCTTCTCTATTATATTACATTTTCTATGACTATGTAAGATAGGACTTTGAGTAAAAAGAGTTGCATTGTTTTGGTAATGTTAGTAAACCTAATGCAATGACAATGGCTTTGAAATAGATAGGATTTTGCACTTGTAAAAATTCAGATGTATGCATGCAGACACATGAACAGATTGTTGTACCCAGAATTCATTCGGCATTGCCGTCTCAAATTGAGTCGGAACACAGTCACAAACACAAAGGGTATGTCTACACAAGCAATTTAGGTTGTTTTAAGAATGCTTAAGTCGACCTAAATTACTCCATGTCCACACCAGGCTTTCATTAAGTTGACTTAATAACTACCGCCTGTTAGGTCAACTTAAGGTCTAAGGCGACCTTATTAAGTCAACCTAACACGGGTGTGGACACCCTAGGTTGACTTAATTCCTTAAGTCAACCTAGGGCTGGGGAAGGGAGCCCCAGGGGCTCCCGGGGAAGACAACAGCTGGCAACTCTCTTCCCCAGGGCTCCCCTGTCCCAGGAACTGCCGACAGCTGTCTTCCCCAGTGCTCCACGGACAGGGGAACCTCTGGGGATCCCCAGTCCCAGGAGCCGCCGGCGGCTGTCTTTCCCGACGCTCCCTGGACAGGGGAACCTCCAAGGGGGAGCCCGGGCAGCTCCCTTCTTGCCTGAACCAACGTGGGTCCCAGCAAGGAGTGCGGCTCCCTTCTTGCCAGGACCCGCGGGTCCCAGCGAGAAAGGAGCCATGGGTCCCTTCTGCTGGGAAGCCTTCTAAGTAGGGAGCCAAGGCTCTGTCTACACTTGAAAAGTTAAGTTGACTTGTTAAGTCGACTTAACTTTTTAAGTGTAGACATAGCCAAAGATGGTAGGCACAGTATAAAATACACTTATGGATAGGTCTGATTTTAGAGGGGATTGACCATTAGAAATAAAAAAAAAAGTCTTGCCTGAAAGAAGAAGGCAGCCAGGATCTTATTAACTACATGGGTGTTGCTGGTGCTGGGCCCCAAATCCCAGATCCAGCACCCCAAGTCCTGTTGGTAGTGCAGGCTCAGAGAGCCTGTGACTGCCCTGAGCTCCCCCCATCCAGTCCCAACCCCGGCCTGGGACCCAGGGCTGGGCCACGGCAGGATCCGGCCCTGACCCCAGTCGGGGATCTGGGGCCAGGCTGCCAGTGGCAGCAGGATCCGGCCCTGACCCCAGCCGGGCATAGGCATTGCTGGCCCTGAGCTCCCCCCACAATTCCTCTTCCCCCAAAAGCAATAGAAATCTTAACCTAAAGCAAGGCGGGGTAAGCTACACAATAAAATAAGTCACATGTAAATAGACAATCAAAATGCACATATGAAATTATGAATTAAAGATTAATAAAGACATTAAGATGAACACTGACCATTACACATGAAACTAGATTTTATGACCAAAAATATAACAAATACATATAACTGGAAGCTAAATCTTTTTGGTTTATATCTCCTCAATCACATATGTTTTATTAGGTGACAGTCAAGTATTTCCAATAAACTAATTCCAGTAACCTTTTAACTGTGCTAGTATTAGAGTTCTTAGGAACCATATATCCCTCTATGCTGATATAGAGATATATAAAAAACAAGAAAATAGCTAAAAATTCCATATGTAACACACTCCATACATAAGGCACTCAGGCAAATGAGTAGCCCTATTGAGTTCATCAGACTACTACCATACATGGACTTAGATATGAGCGTTAATACTTGCAAGATTAGGACTTACATGTACAGCAGAAGTTGACTTTGTATTCATTTTTTGTATTGACTGAACAAATCTTAGTAATGCTATTAGCATGTCCAGCAGTAGCATGAACAACTGAGATCCTGATAATTGGAATACACGTCATACCTCATTCATATCATTATGGAATTTGGTTCATCATATACAAGGTCATATATGAGATCTTTGTACTATCAATGGCTATGTCTACACTAGCACTTTAGGTCGACTAAACTTTTTCTAGTGTGGACATAGCCAATGATAGCATCAGGGCCATCCTTGGGGTGGGCGAACGGGGCGATTGCCCCGGGCCCCACGGTTACATGCACCCCCGCTGCCCCACTACAAGTGGAGCACGCAGGACCAGGGGAGGGGCAGCCTGCCCAACACCCCTGGCCAGGGCCACATGCGGCCAGGAGGGATCCCTGGCCGTGGCCTCGACCGGGGTTGGCTCTTGGTGGGGGCCTTCGGTTCCCCAGTTGGGGCACCAGCTGTGGCAGCCTGGGATCCTGGCTGCGGCTGGGGCAGCGGAAGCTGGGGCCGGGGGTGGGCTCAGCTTCCCGGCCCTGGGCCGCAGCTCCAGCTCCCTGCCCCCTGCGGCTACGGCTATGGCTCCCTGCCCCCTGCGGCCCTGGCTCCCTGGCGTTGGCTTCGGGGGCTGGCTCCCCGGGGGTTAACTGGGGTCCATGGGGGGCGGAGCGGGCCGGCCTGCCGCAGTCCCCACCAGCATGGAGGGGCGGGACCCCGCCTCGGCCGATTGGCCCCGCTCCCCGCTAGGGACGGCCCTGAATAGCATAACTATGATTTCATTCAGATTCTCACAATACAGCATTAGATATCTTACTTAAAGCTCTAGTTCCTGGGGACAGAAATGATTACTTAAGAATCTCGGCATTAAACAGAGAAAGACTAAGTTTCTAATCCTCACAGTTACAGGGAAAAAGCTTGAAGGAAGTAACCCAAGTGTGCTCGCAAGGCTCACAAACAAGAAAGCTACCCAAAAGAAGCCTCTTAATTATTTTTTAAATAATGATTTTATGGCCTAACTCAGATTTTTTTTTTTTTTTTTTTTTTTTTTTAACATTAGTGGTGGCAGCACTGATTTAAACTCCCTTTCCTTTTTAAGCCTATAACTTTTATTGGTATAAAGAAAGACAGAAGTCTCAGAGTAATCTAGGTAAGACACCAGCATTGCATATTCACAGTGAAACAGGTTCCAATCATTTACAAAATATGAGTTCTCTCTCAGAAACATTCCTACTGACAATGAAAATCAGCATGTTCTTTGCATATTTTAAGACATTACACTTTTTTCTCCAAATCATTCTTCCCATTTTGGGCTGTTACAAAGCCCAGCTGTATCCCAGCCACAATGGAGCCATTTGAATAACTAGGAGGACTGAAGAAATGTTCTAACTGCTCACTAGACTATTTGCAGAGGCTGTGCTGCTGAAAGTGCAAATATAAAACCAACTCCTGTCATCTTCTTTCGATGTTGAGCATCCAACATGACTTACTATGAAAGTGCCAAGATGTTCACCCCAGGCTTTGGATTAATTTATCTCCCAAAGTGCTATCATTCTATGTCTGCACCAGACAGACTTCACTGGAAACATTCACTGAGGAGTTCATCTGCATACCTATTTGCATGTGACTATCTATCAGTCATAGGGAAAAAAAATTGTCA
Source organism: Pelusios castaneus (assembly GCA_007922175.1). Classification (NCBI taxonomy): domain Eukaryota; kingdom Metazoa; phylum Chordata; order Testudines; family Pelomedusidae; genus Pelusios; species Pelusios castaneus. The sequence continues at coordinate 621,113 of ML685876.1, forward strand.
CACACAGTAGGCTTGGTTGAGCTCCCCAGTGACACAAACAGAATGAACATTTATCTCAAGATCATAAATATGCATTCTGGCAATGTTTAGCCCAGTGTGTAGGTAATAGACTGAATATGGCTAAAACTATTCCAACTCAATCCTCACAGCTCCACAGTTTCCAAATGTCCTTTTACAATTACAAAATTACTCCATCTAGATGTAAAGAATCAGGCAAATGGTATATTTGTAAACATTATTTCTTGTACAGCTGAAAACATACGCATATGGCCAAGAAAATAATTCCAAGCAACTTACTACTTAAAAGTATATAACTTACATATCAAATTCCAAAGGGGCAGCCATGTTAGTCTAGTTCAGCAAAATAAAGGAGGAGTCCTGTGGCACTTTTAAAGATTAACAAATTTATTTATTGCATATTCCCCATCTTCAAGTGTCTGACGAAGTGGGATTTTCTCCTACGAAAGCTCATATGCGATAGATAAATTTGTTAGTCTTTAAAAGTGCCGCAGACTTCCTTGTTTGTTTTACATATCAATGCCAACCAGCCATGCTAAAGCATAAATAATCAGGTGAAATATGCATATATGATTAGAAAATATACCACAGTTATTTTACACATGCTCATGCCTGATTTTGGAATTTTATTCTTTCTGTCTCTGACAGACCATGTCTAAGTGTACCTGCTCTGATAAATTAGAGTTTCAAGAAGTACAGTGCAATATTGTGAGAGCTGCATTCCGGCTATATCTGACCTCAGCTGATTGGACTGTCTTTCTAGTAAGAAAACTGGGATTAACAATATGTTCTTTGCCAGCAACTCATCAGAGAATGCACAAAACAGAGATGTGAGAACAGAAGGAAAATCTCCTCTCTTTAAATTAAAGCTTCCCAAGATCAACAAGTTTGTGAGCCTGGGGAAAGCTTAAATAAAGTAAATAGAAAAATGTAAAAGAGAGGGAGAATATTGAGGAGGAGCAACACACACACACACACACACACACACACACACACAGAGAGAGAGAGAGAGAGAGAGAGAGAGAGAGAGTCCTGAAATGCGCCCAGGAAAAGCCAGAAGTCATTTATCATTAATTCGTGGAATCTGCTATACTAAGGACAGCAAATGCCAACTCCTCTTCTTGCCCCCATCTCTCTGCTATGTTACAAAAATCAAGCATTTCAAAGTGATATATCATGACATCATCACCCATTCTTCATGTAAGCTAGATTTTCAGGCAGTTTCTTTCCCCAGATCCAGCTGGCTCCAATGGATTTGCAGGTGTGAAAGAGTTCATATAAGTGCTAGCACATACAGATATCTAGCACATACAGATATTTGTGCTCAGGAAATGTAAAGTGCAAGTTCATACATGCACTATTTTGTACTAGAGGAAGTGGGGGCCAAGGGGAAGAAATTCTTGTTCTTTGACTCTGATATTCCAGTCATAGCTCATGCAGTTTATCTCACATATTCCAACCTCACAACACACAATTAAAAAAAAGCACATTTTAATAGCATTGCTGGCAACCGCATTTGTATCTACTTGACATTTACTGATAATCTGGTGGGTTCAGTGGTACAATTTGTGGTTGCAGAAGCACAAAGCTAATGAGGGAACAAAGAAGCAGTAATATTGTTTGGTTTGCTCTCCAGGATGCAATGTTGTGATCCACAGCTAGAAGCAACTGTACACAGAAGAATCAAGAAATGAATGATCAGGGTTCAAGTGCTGTACAGGGGCAAAAATATTACAAATTCAGTATTTTACTCTCAAACCTCAAAAATGGTCACCTTTCCCCCCCTCCAGTTTATAACTGACCACCAGAATTTGAGTGTAAACCTCAATGTTTCTAGTAAAAATATGCTATGTTAGTTCCTACTCTCCACCTGTGGCTACATTTCACTGGCTTTGAGAGTTGTACAGGGTTTGGGAGATATCCTTATTACTTTTAATTAGCCCTCTGCTTCAGACCTGATTTATTAAGTCTTTCATTGCACAATGCAGAATTAATGTTCTGTGTAGCATTTCCTTTTTACCTGTAGAATTGGCACTGCAGAGCTGCTGGTTGCCAGTAGGTGCTGCAGGACCCAACAGAGCACAGCTCCCCAGTAGAGGACAGTGCCAGAGGGAGGAGAATTGAGCTGGAGGGTTCTGGACAGTGCAGTTCCTGGCATAGCCCAAAGGAAGGAAGTGGCATGTGGCAAATGCCAAACAAGTCTGGGACCCACCATAAAGCTGTTTCTCTCGCTGGATCCCTGGTGGCGCTGGTGGAGGAGGAGGTGCAAGTGTCTGGTCTGGGGAGGTGCCTCTAGTTGGGCTTTGTTGTGGGGCGGGGGAGAGAGACAGAAAAACAGAAACTTGGTTGTCAGAGAAGTTTCTTTAACAATTCTCTATACATGGGACAATCTTGTGGTTGCTGTTGTTGTCTGTATTGTTACAGATAGAGTTTGAAATAAATTACCAAGATAATTGAAAGTGGCATGATCACAATCTTATTTCGACAAATAAAATATGCAAATTTTTGCAGAATTTTATAATATGTGCAGAATTTTAAATTTCTTTTGTCACAGAATTCCCCCAGGAGTAATTAACTGATGCCACAAAATCTGGACTGGAATGTTACTGAAAGGACCTGCAAGAGAACATATTGAGAAGAAACAAGGTAACTTCTCTCTATCAGCAACATACCTTGATTATTGGGTACAATGGAAAAGAAATAAAGGAAAACTTGCATGACAGTTCAATTGAGTTTTGATGAAATATCTGATTTTATAAAGTTGCCTGGGTGTGACAGTAGTTCGTTAAAGCAGAATGGCAATGACTTTAAAATGGTTTGATGTTGAATTATGAGTAGTAAAACTGTAGTGGAATTTTGATTGTCTTGCAACCTCAATGTAAACTTAATGAAGCATCTTTAGTTGGATGCTTTAAAACTGGGTCAAAGTGAAAACTGAATGCAGACGCTACTTTATAATAGATTGAATAACTTGTGACAGCACATCCATAAAAAGCACCACACAAGAACTGAGCCCAGCATGTCAGAATATTATTGATGAATTAGAGATCAATACAAGACAAACAAGTGTACACGTTTCGTTTGTTGTTACCTGCTTCACCAGGTATCTGGGGCAAAATGCATCTCCCTTGCCACCCTGTCCGCTAGGTGGTGTATTCCCCCCACCACCTTGAATACCAATTGAATGTCAAATGTTTAAAAAAAAAAAAAAACACCACTGCCTTTCGGTGCAATAAACATTCAGTCACTAAAGGATAATTGTGTATATATCAGTAACATACATTTCAATGTATTCTGTCTTCCCTCTCTAACAAAACCTCTAAACATCTTTGCCTGATAAAAAAATGTAGTAAGCTTCCTACAATAAACTTCAATGCCTTGCCCCGCCTCTCCCCCAAAATTAAAGGGACCTTGTGAGCTTGTTTTTCCAATGTCCATAGTAGTGCAAACCCAACCGTTTTTCTACTTCCTTCCAGGATATCCAAGAATAATTTTTTTTCTTTTGAATCCAGAAATTAGATGGTCACCATGGCTTTGATTTCCCAACCCAGTAGGCATTGTGGGAATCAAATTACAGTTCTGAAGAAACAGAAGATCCTCAGGCTAGCTCCAAGCATGTTGAGGCACTACAGCTGTTAATTTCCCCCCGCCCCCCCCATTATGCACGCTGGCTACTGTTGTACTCACAGTTTATTGATGAAAAAGATAACAAGATGAAATTACACAAAATGGATTTCAATTATTTTGGTTTTTGAAAACCCAGCAAATGAAAAATGACTACAGCTCAATACTGACCAAATAAATTCTAGTTAATATATCTTTGGCTCACCAGATATGAACTTATACCCTCTAAAATTCATATATAATAGAAACAATAGTTTATACTAAGAATTGTTAGCTCTATAAAACATGGCAAGAAATAATTAACATCTGATAGTGACCTCCGATCAACGGAGAAGTGGGTTGGTAATCTCAATCAAGTTACTTACACGAGTAGCTACATCCACAAAGCCCAATCCCTATAGATTGTAAGAAGTGGCATTCTTATTGGTTGTTTTATCAAAGAGGACATGGAATGACTGATCAATGGAGAGCAAACTATTGTCTTGCACTTGAAAAATGGTTTCTTCAGAACATAGTTGACACATGCTGGGGAGACAGTATTTTTGGGAAGCTGCACTGCCACTACTCATAAGATCTGATCCAGTAGCCCCTGAATTCAATGGGCATTGAATCTATGCCCTTAGTGAACTTGGTCTACAGATTAAGAGAGGGCTTTATCTCAAGGTCTAGCAATTGAAATATATAAATAAAGCAAGAAAAAAGAGTAGGGTTGTTTATATATTATCTTTGAGTTATACGCGGGCAGTTTTTACTTCCAATGGTATCGACTAATTAGTCAATGTGAGTATTTTATTCAGTCAACATAGCATCTATCCACATTAAAAAATTCACTGTATAATGCAATACAATGTACTATGGAAAATACCTTTACTACATGGCTACCATGACATTTAAACTTTACAGAAAAAATAAAACAGGACTCAAATGTCACATGACAAAATAGGCCAGATTTGTTAAGAACAATTAATAGAATAATAGAAACAATGGTTTATACTAATGGTTCATAATAACGGTTTATACTATTTCCATTTAAAAAATCTGAATAAACCTAGATTACTTCCACATCTATCTTCATCTACTTTTGAACTACTGATTACTAAATTTCTGTTTGTAGAAAATCTGGTTCTTATGTATCTAATATTACAAACTGACATAAGAATATTGAAATAGAGAAATGCCCACCAGAAATACTCATTACTTTTTTTTTAATAAGAGAAGGAAAAATGTCACTTTTCCTTGAAAAAAGTGAAATGTCACAGTGTCATTTCTTTAATCCATGCAGCCCATTCCAATGTGATTTTTTTGCTTCACAAGTCTGAAGAGATACTGGTTTATGCAGATACTATAATTGTTTGAAAAAATTTTGTGCTATTTCATTACCTTGGAGTTGCGAGTGGTAAGCTGCTGATGTATCTCTTAACAAAATGGTACCCAAACTAGAACTGAGGAGAGGCCATCCAGCCATTTTCCTGGTCTATGCATGCCAATCAGCAATTCAATGAATACTTTCCTCAGTGATACAGAACTCATGATGACATGTCTGAGACTGAATTTAGGCTCCACTCCCACACTGTGATCTGCAAAGGTGTAGCAATCCACCCTGAGTAGGGATTTGCCTGAGCACTGCAGTATGCCAGCATGAATCACAATGTCGGATGACAGCTGTAGTGATATATAATTTTGTATACTAAAGACTTGACCAATCCTGTGTTAATATTTGTCTTTTTCATAATCTCATTTCTGTGAGTCTCTATGTGAGATCTTTCAGAATCAATCAATCATACAAATGATTTTTAGTTATTATATAGGGCTTCTGACTTGTAGGATCTCACTGTGGTACACATGTGCCTCCTTGTGTACAAGATCAGAATCTTTTTGTCCAGCACTATCAGTTGGGGCCACACCTACACTCTGTGTCCTCTCATGGATGGTCTGGTCTAGCTCCAGGTGGCAGCTTTGCAGCTTTCTGATAAAGGAATACTTTTAAATGTTGAAGATGGGTGGTTGGGAAGGAAAGATGACCACCTTCATCCATGCTGTTAAGAGGGAAACAGTGACTAGCCAGCGTCTGGATATCAATTGTTGATCTAATGGTCAAAAGAGCAACGAAATAAGCTTATTTTAAAAGAGTGATTTTACATGAGTAAATCTCTTGGGTTTGCGGGATCTGGGTTTTAGTTACCAAAAAAAAAAAAGAAAAACAAAGAAACTCCACATTTCTTTGATATTTAGAGAAATGATTTTGGAAAGATTTTGTTGCAAAGGACTGTGAAACCAGTTTGTGACCTTTTTGGAAAGGAGCAACGAGAGGGAAACATTCTAAATACTTACATTTTGGAGGAACTAAAAGGTCATGGTGTTATGCCATTTCTGTCTTGTCATGAGTGGAGTTGGAACAACAAGCTGCACTTAATTACTACAGAAATTAATAGGGCAAACTCCTGGCTCTATTTAGGCATAATAAAGAATGTACATAAGAGAACACTGGGAAAAACAGTGTGGCTTTTTTCACTCTTATTCTGGAGGGCCTGTACAGCCACTGTCGAGCATAGGACAGTTAAAAAGGGAAGAATTGGGGGCATATTTTAAAATGCATGCACCAGACCTCCTGGTATGCCTCATTGGATAGAAAAGGAGGAATAGAGCTGTGTATTCCCCCAAAGTTTATGAATGGGAGAGTAAGGAGTGGGTTGGACCAAAGCATTCTGAATTTCTGTAAGGTAACATGGAACTGTTGAATACATTGCACTGCAGAATGCATTTTATCCCATCACAACAATAGGATTAATAAGGAAGCAGCATTTTAAAAAAAGTAAGGTTCTTAGAATTAATCACTTGTTCCCCGCCCTATCCCGGATATATTTTTTTTTTCTTAAAACACTTTAATATTAGGGTGTACAAGAGGCTAAAAGCCATAACTCAGTCTCATAAATGGTGTATTAACATCCATTTTAAGATGGTCTCGGGAGAACAAATGAAACAAATAGAAGTAAATTTAAATAATATCTACATAACAGATGAAATTTGCACATTGAATTGATTTTACGTGACATTATCCAGAATGAACAGTTATTTATGGTTTATAGTATTATTTTGCAGCAATTTTGGGGAGTGTTTTTCACAATTACACAAGTTACATATCCGTTACTAGAATTAATAATTACATTGGTGTGATTAGAACTGATGGACACTATATATTATAAAGATTAGAAGATCCTTTTAAGAGCTAACATTATACCTAACAGTTTAACAATCATTTATCATTACTAGGCAAAAAGCCTCAACATCCCACCCCCCCAAAAAAGCAACCACAGGTTAAAGCAAGCTACAAGGTTTGGGGTCCTCCTCCCTTTGTATTTCTTTTTCTATATTTTGAAAGAAAAATCTAATAAAATGGAGTCTCACCAGACCTAAGTACATCAGTCATTATAAAGCAACAAACAACAATTTTTAAATACATAAAACTAGCAGGAAGAGGAAGAAACTCCCTCTTTACTATTCGCTCAATTGTGCCTGCAATGCTAACGAGCAGTCCAGTTTATCTCACTCGTAGAGTAAAGCATGCATTTTATTCTCAGCCTCTCTCTCTAACTCTAAAAAACATCAGCACTCTGCCTGAGACAACTGAGGTCTTCTGCAGAAGGGAGGAAACCTTCTCCCCATCATATAAACAATATCTGCTTTCATACCCCCACCCTCATTTCCCTCCCTTGCAGAGAGACTCAGCATGTGGTTCCTGTGGAATTAGTTGTAGAAGAACTCCCCTGCTGACAGCAAAATGCCAACCGCACGTCCTGCACATGTAATGTGTCTGACATTTCCACATCTCACCAGGTTAACATTTTTTGACAAGTGCTTAAAAATATATATCTTTAAATGTATGTGCATTTTATTGCTGCTTTCAAATCTCCATTTTATAATGCTTAATTTTAAAAAAGTATATATTACTCATGAAATCACCTGTGTTTTGATTTAAGTAGATGTAAGTGGTTTCTGAGAACTGATTTGAGAATCAATTGGTACATTTCAGTTGATGGATACTATAAAATGTTCAAATCTTTCACAACAGAGTTGTTAAACAGTGAAAGGACAGAGTGTGATGGAGACATCAGCTTGGCCTGTCTTGATTAAATTTTAACCCTCTATATTTCTTCATCTCTAGTCCGCCTCACACTTAGAGGGAATTCCACAAAACTTTGAAGCCTTAAAGTGTTATTCTCTTTCACTCCTTTCAGTTACACAACAGATGTCACCATTACCAGCCAGAACTTTTCATAACTCCTAAGGCTTATGGAGATCAGATCTTTGAAGTGATAACTGACGACACCATTCTTTTTTTTTTTTTTCCATAAGGGAAGGAAGTGAGAGAATAATTTTGGTAACTGGAAAACCTAATCAGGTCAGAGGTCACAAAGGGGTGGGAGGGTTTGACATATGGGAAAGGAGTTATGGGTGGTTCAGGTCCCCAGCAGCTAGGGGCTGGGTTGAAGCCAGAAGTCATTGAGGAACATGAAGGGCTATTGAAGCAGAAGCTGCCCAAGACAGATGAGTCCATTTATACAAGGAAGGGGGAAGAGATGGGAGTCAGATACCTGAATCATATTAGGGGAAAACCAAGGGGGTGCTATTGAGATTGACCAGCCAGACAGGTTAGCACCCTGAGAATTGTTTATAGCAGCAATCACTAGATGACATTTTTACACCCAGTCTTACAAGTTATTTTTCTTGTGCATGAACAAGCACAGTCTTTGAAGAAACGCATAATTGTAGTTAATTTTGTTAGTTGGGTTCTTTTTGGGATGTGGCAGTATCTATTGTAAACTCTATCTTATTCTGTCTATCCAGTGTTAATTTTTGTTTCTTTGTAGAAACCAGACACAGTGGCTTAGGGAAAAAATGGTTTGCCAGCATGTTGTGTGTGTCCTCTGTTCAAGGACTAGGGGATAGAGTGTAAATAAACAAATTACAGAGAGAAAACACTTTGCCTCTACGTTACTGGAAGTCTGTGGTGGAAAACTGCCAAGTTCCGATATCTGCTACAACCTGGTAGTCTATTCTTGTATTACCATAGAGAACATTGTGTTAATATTTCTTAGACCTCTGAAAAGGCTCTGGACAGTAGGTGGAATAGATTCAGTGTCAACTAAGCCCAGCTATACTAATATAGTAATGGGTACAGCAGAGACGAGATAGAATGGAAAACCATGCAAGCTCAGCAAAGCTATATTACAACGGGCATGTGGTCTGCTACGGTGGGAAAGAGATTTTATTGAAAAGGGCCCACCAAAAGGTAAAGCTCTGTGGTAAGCCTCTGGGTAAAACAAAATTTACTGCCAATATGTATATTTATTGATTTACACATCTAATTTATAGGTATTTCAAATAGGAATTTGAAAGATCAAATTTCTCATTAACTATACAATACGTCTCAATATTAATGATATCCACAATGAGAATAATAGGTCACTCATGTTAATTAAGAATTATGAATTAGCAAGTGATTCATAAAAATAAATTACTATAAGTTCTTTAATCACTGGAAACATTTTTCAAAATCAAATGCTCCTTGGTAATATACTCCAGTGCATAGAGATGTAGAGTTCCATAAGAGGGAGGCACTTCCATCTCAGTTACAGAACATCTGTATTTTCCAGGTAAAATATAGGACAGATTACTAGAATGTCTTTGAGTTGTATCTGCAGAGGATTACTACAGAAACTAAGTTTCTTACAACAGATATGATTTTCCTTCGCATCCAGCCCTGGAGGCTGTACCTAACAGGGCCGTCCTTTGGGGGGGGAGGCGAATGAGGCAATTGCCCCGGGCCTCGCAGTTATGTGGGCCCCACGCTGTCCCGCTCTCAGGGGGACAGTGCAGGGCCCATGCTGCAACTCCCCTGCTCCCTCCACGGCCACGTTTTGCCCTGCCCCCCCCTGCCTTTGGCAGTGAGCCAAAGGCGGAGGGGCGGGGTAAGGCAGGAGGCTTCCCCCAGCCTCTAGCCCTGGGCTGGCCCGCCCCCCAGGGCGGAGCAGGCCAGCCCAAGGGCGGGGCAGTTGAGCCTCTCGGCCAGCCAGCCTGCCTCACATGGTCGGCTGGCCCGGTGCCAGCCCCAGCCGGTGGCTCAAAGTGCGGCCTGGAGGGGGGCTGCTGAGGTCCCCGGCGCCGGCCAGCTCCTCAGGGCCAGCTCCCAGCGCCAGCCTCAGGGCTGAGGCCATGGCCGGCTCCCGCTGGTGGCCCTCCACCACCCTCCAGTGTGGGGTGGGGTGAGAGCTGCCCCAGGCCAATTGGCCCGGGGCCCCGCTCCCCCCTAGGGACGGCCCTGGCACCTATAGAGGGGGAAGGACCATTTTGGCTGTATCCACAGCTGGGAGCCTTTTCCTGAGTCCCCCTTCCTCCACATCCTAGAGTTGAAATTTTAAAAAATGTAAAATAGATGGCTAAGGAAACGGACACATTATGGAAAATTTTCAGCAGGCCTGCTCAAAACTGCACCAACAGCATTTGAAACAGCATCTGTCTGAGTAAGCAAAACAAATACAGGCCAATCTTGTGAGCACAGTTTTAAAGAAACCTGCAAAAATCTGATCATAAGGAGTGCATTGCAGAAGAACACTAGGCTAGTTTCCTAACATTCTTGATTATTTTCCTTGCTGTCTTCACCTTTCTTTTTTAGAAAGGAACTTCCTCTCCAACATTTGCTCTCGTCTCCAATATTCATTCTGCTTGATAGAGGTGGTTTAATCTAGAAGCTCTTATGCATGAAAAATCCTCTGCTGCTTTAGAAAGGTTGTTTGTACATTAGATAGGAAGCAGTATATGATGTATTTGTCATGAATTACCAGTTCAGGTCTTACATTATGCTGCAGCATAAGCAAAATGCTATGCTATTCAGAACACATACTCTATGTGCCTGATGCTTTCTCATCTGGTGTTACTGGGTACAATAAGGTCATTCTCATTCCTAAAAGTTGCTCTACACTGTACAATGGATTACAACGTCACATTAAGAAAGACATTCCTAGGGGTTCTAAATTTTCCCAAAGAATCATGTCATGTGATGGAATGACTTTCCTTTTCTTTCACAGACAAAAATCATAAATGTCATGCAACATCAATTTAAAGTAACTCTTTAAAAGGGAATGCTTCATAGGACCTCTTGCTAATTGTATATTAAAATGGTTGCTTTGTTAGTGAGCACAGTAGAAAAGTTTCCAGAGGCAGAAGGCTGGATAATAGTTATGAGGTTGATCCCTTATCTCACTGTTCATGGACAACTTGAAGTTACCATTATCTTGGTTTACTGACTCTCCTACGCACGTGCCTTGTTCACTCAAAAGCAGAGGGTGGAGAATGGATGTGCTTTAATCTCCTTTAGGGTACAACCTCAAGGATACATGGGGAGAACATGTGTTGTCCATTGAACCTCTTAAAATGTGCTCTGCAAATCAAATGTTCCTTTTCATAACATCTCTAACTAGTGTTTGCTGAGTCTCCAGGACAGAAAAACCTCAAAGATACAAAACACCAGAGTTATGAACTGACTGGTCAATCAAACACCCTGTGAAACTGGAAGTAAGCAATAAGGTAGCAGCGAAGGGAAGGGTTGGGGAGGGGTGAGAAAGCAAATACTGTACCGTGCCTCTATTGCATCTTACCATCAGTGCACTGTTTCTGTAAGCCAAGGGTGATGTTTCACCCCCTGCCACCCGACCCAACTGGGAGGGGAAACCTGTTTTCACCACCAACCCCCTCGGGAGTCTGGAAAGAAAGCAGCTGCAGGGATCTGATGGTGCTGAAAAGAACTTAAGGTTGCAGCCAAAGCATGGTTGGAGTTGGAGTGGGAGTCAGCTGTGCTCTGAAGGAGTTTTAAATGGCCAGACTATATGCACCAACGTGGCCCAAACTTTGTCCATGGCTGCACTCCTGATCATGCCAGCACCTTTGGGAGTGTCAGGAGTAGGGGTGGGAGGGGGACTGGCACCAACCCCGTGCCACCTGATGCCTCTGGAGCATGGCAAGCAGTAAACTTAGCAGACAAAGCCCTGAGGAGAGGCAGCTGAGAGCTGGGGCTTGCAGTGCCAAAGATGCAGGGCAGCCCATCCACCCCTAGTTCAGCCCAAAGGCAAGAAACAGGAATTAGGCAGGGAGCTGCTTGCAAACCAGGCAGTGGTGCCAGGTGCCACCTTTGCAGAGATCTCTGCCAGCCTCAGCTGGAAGACGCTGACTGCAGAGTACTGCACCATGATGTTTTGTTCAGAGTTACAACCAATCTCCATTCCTGAAGTGTTCGTAGCTTTGGGGGTCTACTGTATTTTGAGAAGAATTTCTCCCTTTAGCAATCATTTCCCTCTCTAACCATTCCCTTGCCAGTCTGGCAGCCCCTCTCCCCATCCCTTACCTGACCTACTTATCAAGTCCTAAGTGTTAGAGGTCATTGTTATATCAGGGTGAAGTATTAACATTAAAAAAAAATACACAGAAGTGTTTGACTGGAAATCCTCCGTGATGCAAATGTGCCGTGTTTTTGTCCCATATACCACCATTCCTTCAGTGGGGGAAGGGAGGGAGAACGTCTTCACTTCAAGGTTAGCTCAGGCTCCTACGCTGGTGTTGCCCCAGCCCCTTCCATCCACACACAGAGAAAACCTTCTCACCCAAGCTTTAAACAAAGGGCAATCTAGGCCAGACAGAGGTGGGGAGAGTAGCACTCCGGTGCTGCTTGCACTCAGTCATGTAACTCATCCACCTTTCAGTGAGGACTTTGGTTAAATTGCTCAAGATAGTCCTTACAGACCTCCCCACAATTCCTTAAGTGTTCCCTGAAGGACAGAAGTTCTCACACAATTCACTGGGAAAGCATTATAGAGCAACCGAGCTTATTGCAACACTAAGAACTACAGGATGTGCCCCCACAGGTCCTCACAGCATACATACACAGGTGAGTGTGGCAGCAGTTAAGACACAGTTACACAGGAACAACTTTGCACTGTGGCTGTTACATTGGGAGGAGACTAATTTGGTGCTCAAAGCTAGGTGCCAATCACCTGAGTTAACTCTGCAGTGAAGATATGACCTAGGACAGGGGTGTCAAACTCATTTGCTATGGTGGGCCATATTTGACTTAAATGTGCTTTAAGTTGGCCGTACATACCATAAATTGAAATATTACAGCACTCGTGTGGCATCGCAGAGTGCTGGGTATGTGAGACTGCGCTCTGCACTACCACACACTCTTTGGCTATGTCTACACTGGCAAGTTAGTTCGAATTAAGGAAGCTTACTTCGAACTAATTTAAGCCTTGGCCACACTAGGCTTTCATTAGTTCGAATTAAGGGCTTCCTTAATTCGAACTAATACATTCGATTATACCTTTCAAGCTAACTCTTAATTCAAACTAGTTAGTTCGAATTAAGTCAATGGGGCCATGTTAGTTCGAACTAACCAGCACATTGAGCTTAATGCAACTGACTAATTCAAACTAACTGACACCCCTGACCTAGGAGGTTCCTTCCTCCACTTTTCAGTCTCTAAGTGCAGCACTCCACGTCCCATTTTGATTTCAACCTCCCTAGACACCCCTCACAAGTCAATGTGATTAACCTTTGATTTTCTGTCTATTGCTCTTGGCTACAGGTTGTAAGATTACCCCCTCATGATGGATGCCTCTTGTTCCTATGTTAGCTGCTCACAGAGATATTATGGATTTACTGTTTTTTAAAAAAAGAACTCAGCAAAATTTTCCTTCCAACAAAAAACAAATAATCGACAGACACCAGGTCCTCTGTCAATTGCCAGCATGACTGTGATTGTCCTCAGCATCTGTGCAGGGTAAGAGGGGTCTCCTAGCACCATTTTCCCCCCACTCTTCCCTGGATGTTTGCACTAGAGTCAGGACAATGCAGCCCATTGAATCTCAAGATCAATGTTATCTCCTTTCCTTTCCTTACAGGCTTCATTACACTGTAAAATTTATGTCTCATGCTTTGCACCTGAGGCAGCAGCATTTTAGTTTCACCTACCTGTTATAGGGACAGATCAGATGAAAAGTCAGATAAACAAAGTGCACCCAAAATGAAGATTAGTTTCTGATAACATTTATCATAATTAGCTTCACTTACAGGCTAAATGTTTCTATTAACCTATGGCGCTTTGAAAATATGGATTTCATCCTTCCACACTTTAAATATTTGATTTCAAATCAAGTAGGGGATATCACTCTGATGGCTGAGTCACTACCGGAAAAAATCAATTAAAGTGCATACAGTCAATTTTACCAAATTTGCATAGGATAGTCCAATACTATCGGAGTACAATGTTGTTACTATGATACCTGCTGGTACAATATTGCAAAGACTGTGACCAGTTTTTTAGCGCTTTTGAAGTATATCACTTCACAAATATGGTATCTTTGGTATTTAAAAGACACCGATAGTTTCAAAAGTGACTTGTGATTTTCCTCAGTCTTCTTTTTGGTTGCAGAACTTGAAATCCTCAAAAGGGTCTTGATTTTCCAAGTGCAGATGGATGCTCAGCAGCCTACAATGGAGGCATCCCAAACCATAAATCATTTTTTAAAATCTTACCCAGAAATTTCTGATGATGAAATATGACTTTTTGCTTGTTGGGAGCTTATTTTTGTCTCCTTCTCAGAAAAAAAATGACACTATCTCTAGCTGAACAGGTTTCTTCCCTCAAAGAATATAGCCATATCTTATTAAAACACTGTAGATTTAACTAAAGAGGCTAAAACACAAATGTGAATGCCTTTAAGGTTTTTTTCTAGGCATTTCCTTAGTTTTGTGACAATGTTTTCAAGGTAAAAACAATGATGCCATTCTTAATGCTTTAAACTCTTAGGCTATGTCTACACTTACTAAAGTTAGTTTGAATTACTTAATTCAAACTAACTAATTTGAGCTAATTTTAGTTAGTTCAAATTAACTTAATTCGAACTAGAAAAATTTAGTTCGAACTAAGCAAGTGCCATTCATGGCACTTGCTTAGTTCGAATTAGCGAATTGCATTTCAATGGGCCAGTTAGTTCGAACTAAGCAATTAGTTCGAACTAACACGGCCACATTGGTTAATTTGAACTAACTAGTTCGAATTAACCCTAAGTTCGAATAGCATAGTCAAATTTATTAGTTCGAATTAAGGAAGCCCTTAATTCAACCTAATGAAAGCCTAGTGTAGCCATGGCTTTAGTTAGTTTGAATTAAGCTTCCTTAATTCGAACTAACTTGCCAGTGTAGACATAGTATATCAAAGTAGATTAGAATGAGCAGGGTGCCATGGGAGAGCATATTAAAATCTATTCATAAATTCTGTATGTCCTATGTGACAACACAAATTAAAATATATTAAAATACAATTGTGAAAAAATGCAAGGGAGACACATTGATCAGACAACTTCATTAAATACTGCTGAAAGAAATGAGGGCAGAAAAGCACATGGTCATGTAAGAGCATCAAACAGTTCACAAGTGCTCTGGAGGATGAACAGAGCCTCCTTGGTAAGTCCAGACTGATCACATTTTACCTTCATAGAGTGAGGTATGTCAATTTGTAAGATTCATTGTTAACTAGGCAAGAGAGACGTTCACCTGCCTGGAAAGATTTCCAGTGGCTCAGGCATCAAAATGATCTTGTTATGGGGCACATCTATAAAATACAATAGCACTCACCCTCCTGGGGAAGGGACAGGCAGCCAGAGAACACAAACGAGTAGCCTAGTGCAAAATGAATAAGCAAGTTTGGGGCAAAAGGAAGAGTCTGATCTTTTGTATAAATGGCACATTCCCTGGCTGAACTGTTGTGGAATTCCTTGGTCCCTGAAGCCATACAACAAAGACACAGGAACATTTAGATCAGTGTAGCTGGGGCATAGAGAAGCGAGGTAGCAGTTAATTTTCCATACTAAATGAAATAGAACCCTATTTATATATTTTCATTTTATCAGCTCCTTTTCTTACTTTATTTTAAATTACTGACTATCATCCAGGTAACCAATTAGTACAGCATTAGCATCAGGAGAAATTTAGATGCCAATTTGTAAAAAGGCTGTTGACTGTTTCCTCCCTTGTCAGAGAGACTATTTAAAGAGAGAGATAAGCACTTGCATTTCCTACACAGTGTCACAAGAAGTGAGATAAGAAGTGCACCTGAGTGCCACACACTCTTGATTTCTTGGGCTTCCTGAAAATGAACATGTAGGGTAGTCAATGCTATTAATAGTCAGAGCAAATCATATAAAATATCACAATCTACCCTAAAAATAAAAATGTCTGTTAACTTCTTCAAAAAGGAAGCAAAGGAGGAAAATTATCCATGTGCTTAAAATTATTCCTTTTTCTCCATCCCAAAACACAGACAGTATTTATATGAATGATTGCCACTTTGAAGATACTTGGTCTTTCTCAGTTTGCTTGTGAAGAAATCCAGTATCCACTCTTTGTTATGAAGGCTCTAGCAGTCAGAGTTTTGTTTTGT
This sequence comes from Pelusios castaneus, assembly GCA_007922175.1. Taxonomy (NCBI): domain Eukaryota; kingdom Metazoa; phylum Chordata; order Testudines; family Pelomedusidae; genus Pelusios; species Pelusios castaneus. The sequence goes on from ML685876.1 coordinate 637,245, forward strand.
CTTTTAAGAGCAGAAATTCAGCATGAATCTTCTCTGGGCTTCAATGGGACTGCATGGACGAGGGCCAAAAGCACTAGAATATATACTTCAGAGAACAACTGGTGAAGAAGGATGACCTGATAAATCTTTTCCCTATTTATATTGTCTAACATTTTTTGAAATGAGATGCCCTGACGCATTAAGGAACTTTAGCATTTGCCCATCAATAAGCATGTAAATTGTCCAACTGCCTACTCATGTGCTTAAAGTTAGGCATGGCCCTGATGAATCAGTACCAGAGGATAGACAAGGGTGTAGGTTACAAATGTATTTACAATTTGAGGGCATTCCTGTTTTGGATAAAAAGAACATCCTAGCTTATTTGGACCACTTAATTTCAGAATTCTGTACTATGTGTTGTATCTGCAAAACCAGAAATACCCCAACGTTTCTCTGATTCCCACCACACACACCAAAAATGCAAAATGCTCCCTATTGTTGAAAAACAGGAATAACAGATCATTATTTAAATCCAGGTTACCTGCCAGACCTGCTAATTTCTTTTTTCACACCACAGAGAGTTTGGCTGTTGTAGTGTAGCTCTAGCTCTGCTTAAACCTATCAAGCTGATAGTTGCCCTAATTTAACTCCATTACTCTTTTGTCTTGTCAACAAGAGTGTAGTCATTTCCCCGAAGTAAAAAGCAAACTCTCTTCCTTCTCTTTGAGGTTTATTTCAAACAATTTTCTTTCTTCTTAATGAGACTGATCCATATGTTTGCTGTTGCATATTGTGTTCAGTTAATGGGAAGATTTTCAAACACTATGAAAAAGCTTCTTTCATTTTTCCCTCTCTCAGCTTTGTGTTCTTTTGAATAGCTTTTTAAACTATTGCATTAGATACAATGTTCTGAATCCAAGATGTTTTATTTCTGAATATGCTTTCTTTCCTGTCCCATGCACCCAATCTACCATGCCAGACAATATGCCTAGATCGCTTTCCTGCTCATTTCTCCAGTCCTCATTTTGTCTACATCAAATTGTAAGAGATTAAGCTTTTTTAAAGCTGTTTTGATCAGGCATCCGGCTTCGGACATCGTACATTAGCTGGTGTATTGGATCTGCCACTAAGGTATTATTAGGCAACAATTATAGGACTTTTAAACTTTTGTTGTTACTGTTTCCCATTAAGTCAACTTATGGTCAGTATTTGAAGGAAGAAAATAGATCCACTCTGTGGTTTTTTGTCTGTGAACCAATGAAAAGTTTAAGATAAAATCCTGTGTCTTAACTGACAAAATAGATTTCTTAAACACCAGGAGTATATGTAACAATATGATACCAAAGAAACAAGAGACTGAATGCAGAAACTGCTGCAACTACACAACTAATGAATGACAAAAACCATTGAACTTTGTTGACATACCCTCCTCCACTCATTTATTTGTGCCAACACTTCGTCATATACACTGCACTATATCATTATGGATTGATATGACCACTCTTCACTGAAAGATAATGATAACGGGGCCCATGAGTTTCACCTTTAGGACTTCAGAGGGCTGGTTTCTCACTATCTTGAGCCTTGGGCAGTCATTTACATCTATGCAAAGTGGGTGCAACATTCTCTAAGTATCTCATACTTTGCACAGGTTTATTTAGACAGAGACCCCTTATTGTTGACTCTGGTCTGCTCTCCAAAATTCAGTGAAGTATAACACCTTTGGTGCCACAAAATGAAGAGAGGCAAAGGCAAACTAATCTGTGGCCCGCTGACTGGAGCCCAGATGGCCAAAGACCCATCCTCAGCGTAAAGTGCAGTGGCTTGATGGTTGTTCTACCTTACATCCAAGAGAGCTCCCAAAATCACTGTGGTATAAGGAAGGCATAGCTAAGCCAATCCTCTTCTTTCTGTGCCAGGATTCAGAAGTGAGAGTGGCCTAGGAGCTGCTATGTTGGCCTTACATGACTAGAGTTTTGTCTATGCATGGAAATTCTCCAGTGACAATATGAACTGGGTTGGTAAGGGAATTAAGGCTGTTTTCTATCCCCAGAAAAGAGAAAGCTACCTTAGTGGATCAGGAAATCTTTCCCAGAGTATTTTTTAAATTAAATATTAATGACTCTGGTCAGAAATATACATGTCTGGACATAGAAACCCACACAGATTTATTCCCATGATTTTACATGGGAGAATTCATGATAGAACCTGATTGTTTTGGTTTATAATTATGGATAAATAACACCAAATAATTTAGACCCAATGGAGTTTTGCTTTTAATTTAGAAAACTGTCCTGATCTCGTATATACCACTATTACCTTCTATATCCTACAATCTAAAACCCCTGCCAGTCTTATCTCTTCCTCAGTCTTTTGACTTCTCCCACATGTCTTTGCCTACCGCAGCCTGATGGCATCACAACTCACTGGGAAAGGCCCCTTGAGCTGTCCAGACCCACCTCTCTGTCCAATCCCCTTGACTGAGGCTGAATGGGGTTTTAGGTTTCATGGGCTCCTTAACTTTCAGCACCACTCCTTAGCAGTTACAGAGAACTCACTTCCTGTTGGGGATGTCTATGTGTGTAGTAACCAACGGAAGACTTTGTTATGCAATAAGCTTAGCTAGTAGGCGATGTCACCATCAATCAGCCCTGACCAAAAGTTAACCCTTGTATAAGCAAAACAGAGCTGTTACTATCAGCTCAGTCCAAGGACTTACCCTGTACCCATAGGAATAGGAGACATAAATTGCAAGCTCTGTAAAAATAAAAAGATAAGACCAGGGCAACGGAACGTAGTAAATAAGTAGAGAAGATAACCAGATGTGCATACCATCTCCCTATTCAGGAAAAGAAAAGTGTATAAAAGCCAGTAGTAAACCCTGCTAAGCTGGAACTTTATCATTGCGGCAGCAGCTTTGTATGCCCCCACGAGACATCGCTCCCTAAGCTCCGTGTCCTCAGTCATCTAGTTGGGGTTCCCGTTTGCTGACGGGCAGTAAGCATTGGTCTTTCCTGTTTTTCCTTTACTGGTATTCTAATAAATGTTGTTTGTTTTTACCCTTTACCCTGCCTCCCAGTGTTGTGCCTATCAAACACACTGAACCGTAGGGCCCTAGCTATCTTTGTAGCTGGTGTCTCCTTACAATGTGAAATTAACAAAACAGCAGTAATCTTAATAAAACAAAATTTAGTAAAAATAGAGAGAATGAAATTAAGAAAAACACCCAAGCTGGTTAACATATTTGGGTTTGTACTTCTCATAAACAACTAAATGATGCATTCTTAGCTTAGGTGAATAATTACTTCACTTGAAATCAATCCCCTCTCTGATCAGATTGGTATTTGGTCAGCCAGGAAGGCTGCCAACTCTTAGCTGTCTCCAGGCCCTGTTTAGCAAGTCCCTGCATGTTAGGAAGCTTGCATGCCCAGACACACTTCCCCTGATCTAGGGCAGGTATGCCTGTCTTCCAAAGAGATTTCTCCAATTACCTATTCACACCATGGAAGTTGGTAAGACAATTTCATCCTCCACTTTCTAGGGGATGGCCCACTAAGTATGAGAAGAGGCTTAACAATGATTAACGGCTATCTTTTGATTGGTTCACAATCTTTTCTCAGATATGGTCTTTCACAGAGCTCTTTGGCTGAACATATCTAATTTTGGTTAGATCTCTTATTCAAACTCTGTAATCTTTTTTTAAATTTTTAAATTTAAAAAATATTTTTAACAGCTATGGAACAAGAACTCAAAAAGATGAGGAAATTTGTTAACTGGAGCAAAGGCAGTTTTATGTGAAATCTAGTAGCACAGCAGGTTTTCCACCATAGATTGAAACTCAAGGAAGAGTGGCTTTAGCTACTGAGACTATGCTTTGTCTGCTAGAAAGATTGCTGCTGCTGTGGCCATTACGCAGTGTGTACTCTGCAGAGCCACTGAATGAATGGTGTGTGAAGGAAGGTCAGCCAATTGAGCCACAGACACGTATGGAGGCATAGATTCAGTTGTTAGATCTATGGTTTATTTATTGTAAAATAATTCATATTATTTTACTCCCTATTTTATTCATTGTAGACTAATTTATATTATTTTAATATCTAATTACCCCTGTAAGGTGGACACAGAACATTACAATAAAGAAATTATAAATAGTTTCCTTGGGTGAGATCCTGACTCCCTCCTCACCCACCCACCTTCCACCCCCAATTACAGCTCCTTGATGCCGGGTTAGATGGTGACTATTGACTGCCACCACTCTTGATACTCTGCAGTTAGAAAACAAAGACTATGGCTCTCAGCACGAGGTCTGAAGTAATATCCAGGACTTCTTGAGGGACCATTCTCAATAGTACAATCTCTGAAATCCACAGCTGATGCCTTAGTCTTGATCCTGCCAATCTGTACACAGTGCTTGTCTTTAAGCATGTGAGTAGTCTCACAGAAGCCACTGGGGATTATTTATGTGCTCAAAATTAAGCATATGTATAAATGTGGATTAAAAAGCAAAGATTAGATAGATTTGATTTAGAAAGGTAAACTGACAGAATAGTGAAAAGGATAAAATGAATTTTAAAAAATGACCATTTTACAGGCTCAGTAAGATCTTGAAAAACTAGATGTCTTAATAAAAATGTTTTCATCCTCAAGCACAAAATATGAATTGATGAAGGAACTACTGGGTGAAATTCTATGGCCTGCGTTATGTAGAAGGATAAACTAGATGATCATAATGGTGCCTTCTGACCTTAAAGTCTATAAATCTATGAAAACACAGAACACTAGCTGACAGTCTCCTGCAAGTTAATGTCTGAGTTTAAAGGACTTTTCTTTCTTTCTTTCTTTCTTTCTTTCTTTCTTTCTTTCTTTCTTTC
>ML685876.1:642104-689375 GCA_007922175.1 Pelusios castaneus
TTCTTTCTTTCTTTCTTTCTTTCTTTCTTTCTTTCTTTCTTTCTTTCCAAAATTGTGTTACATTAGCATTCTTGATTTGGATGAGATTGTACTTTTTGATTCATCTTCCTAAAGCTCAATTCTGTATGATGTTGGAATGTAAGACTATCTGTGGTACATTCTGCAGCATTGTGGTTTCTTCAGCTCTAAGGGACATACTTGGAAAATCCAGCAGCAACCCAGTGGTATAGTGTCTGCCAGAGGATTGTATTTGGGAGTTCTGAACTGGATTTAAAGTTCCACTTGGAATAGAGAGCTAATTAGACTGTGGTTCTGTATTTGTGATAAGAATATTAGAATCTGAGGAAATGTTTTCCAGAGCACACAAAATTCAGTGATACTTGTTGCTCTGTACTTTGGTCCACTGTAAAGCAAGTTCCTTCTTTGTAATAGGAACAGGACAGAGGTGGGGACAGGAAGAAATTTATTTTTAAAAGATGTTTCTTATATACAAACTTTTCCCCTTTGTTTAAAAACTTGGAAGTGCTCAAGGTGAAATTAACCAAAATGTTTACTCAGTTTTTTCGATTTAATATTGTGTCAACCTATCAGATATGCAGATTTAAACAGCATTTACTAAGTCTTTATTGTTAATAAAACTTATACCACATGCATTACTATGTTTAATCAAGAATAATTCTGGGGCTCTAACACATATGCTCAGTTGTAACCTTGAGAAAACAGATTTCAGCATGACACCAGTCAAGTGACTCCATTGCTGATGCTCTACATTTTACAGTAAATGTCACTGTTCGCCAGATTTAGCACATGCATAACCTGTTTGTAAATCAGAAAAATTGTTTCAAAGCTCTCCCATTCAATGATGAAATCACATTTTCTTGGAAACGCCAAGCATGTCATCAATCTCTGTCAGAAAGTCATCAGTGAACAATAAAGTAAAGTGTCACCACATGTCATTAATGAGAACTCCTCTAGTCTTCCTGACTGTCCCAGTCAAGACATGAAGCAGTAACAGCACAGCACATCAAAGGAAAATAATGTGAAATAGGTATTAAAGAAATTGTTGACATTCTAGCATAAAAACACCTGGAAAATTGAAATTTAAAAATAAAGAGCTGTCTCTTCTATATTTTTAAGTGCTCTTGGGAACTGCTGTATATTCTGTGATGTTTTGTTTGCCTTTGATACCTGTTCTTAGAAATATTTACTAGAATCTAAATGTAAATCTTGCATTTATCCTCAGTGATGGAGAAGTTTAAATAATGGGTAGCCTCACAAGAGATAACATTTTTTTCAGTATAGAAATATTTTTCTCCTGAAAAAAGTTAAAGCACAATCATACTAGCAAATTAATTTATCACATTACTGATTACAATGTGTGCCACTCGCATTCTTAGACAACAGAAAAACGTATAGATCCAAGCAGTACTCTGTCCTCCTATTACCTACACTGAATGGCAAAATACATTTATCAAGATCTTATTAATTGCTAGAGCAAAATATAAGGGGGAGTGGGTACTTGTTTTGTGACTCATGAAAGCTGGGGGCTGCAGCTATTTAGTTAAAGTCATCCATAACCTCAGGGGAAAGAAGATAAAAGTTGTATCTATTGCATGAAACCTGCATTCATTTGGAAAAAAATCATCTTAGAGCAAATCCAAGCAAAACCGTAATCAGCAACATCCTTTAATTCGGCTAAAATCCTCTCAGCATTATGAGTGTATAAAGTCTTAAATCTGGCACACAATGCTCAACAATTATGAACATTAATGAATGAATGCCCATAAAGCAAGTTTACACATGGTGGTACCAAATAAAAAGTTACATCACGAGAAGATAAGGTGCACAGAACTTCTCCTAGTTAAATGCAAGATTTTAACAACTAACTCTAATTCAAGATTTGGTTTGTGTTGTGTCCATCATGCAAAAAGATCCTGTCCTTTTTCAGGAGATCAACAATGGTAATATCAGGAGTGTGCACAAGCTGTAAAATATGCCATAGATTAAATAGACAAATATTACGGAGATAAGTAGGTTGAGATGGTCTTATATTGGAGTAACTTCTGTAAGCAAAGGAGACAAGCTTCTGAGCAACACAAAGCTATTTTGCAGATAGAGACAGACAGACGGATAGTATCAAAGGAGCCATATGTCTGTAGAAATGTGAGAAAATTCTGCGTGGCCAACAGGTTCTTAGATTTATTAGTTATGACATCAAAAATCTCTTGACCAGCCAATGGCTCATTCAACGTAGGGCCTGAGGCATAATTGGGATTTATGCTGTTAAAAATAAATCACACAGTTGGAGGTTATCAAGTTGCTGACTATAATCAAAATTCTGAAAACAGTAAAAACTCAGTATCTACCGAATAAATCATCTTCCTACTCCAGAAAGGAAATTAGAGAAACTGCTATTTTTGATTAAGCAGATAGGAAGTCTTCTTATGTCGTGGCATAAATGGAATACCATATGATATGCACATTTTAATGAGACACTTTTTTTTTGTTTAAAACATTGTTTACAGTTTCCATGGTTTTTAAAAAAAAAAAAAAGTTCTAAAACTTCTCTTACAAAGAAATCTGCAACTGTCAAGTATTGGTTTTGAAGACCTAATAAAGCTTGACTCTGGGTTTCTCCCCACCTTTTAAGCACATCTCTGAGAAATTATGTCTACCTTAATAATGCTTGGCAACCACTCAAGAGAATCCTGGCTAAAATGTAAAGCCAATATTTTCTAGGGCCAGTTGCTAGGACGCAGTGATCCACACAATAGGCATTTATCCCAATGAAAGAAAAAAAACAGAGTCCTGCCATCAGATGGCCCTCTCTAATGGAAAAGGCTTCAGCTACAAGAATCAGGGCCTACCCAACCTGAATGTCATTGAATGTGCTATGATTTTTCCTCAAGGTCCCTACAGATTCCAAGAGATTCATAGAAGTCCAGGACCGAGGTTCTGTTCCTTTACACAGATCTGCCTTCCTGTGGCTTCACTGGAGATATATTACCAGGACTTCCATTAGACACTCCTGCCTTTGGGATCCTCATGTTTCCTTGCATATTATTATCTGATTATCTCAGATGAAGGAGATCACAGAACAGTTAATACAGGATCAGATTGCATCTGCTTTCTGCCAGCCTTCCTGCTGCTATGTGTGGAGTGGTGATGGCAGTTTTGGAGCTCCAACCTCAAAATGGGGCTAAGGCAAGTGGGGACTTCTACAGAAGTATCTGAACTGCTCCCTCAATATAAAATGAGGCAGCTCCATGCAGAGGTGACCCCCACACTTAAAATACTGGGGAAACAATTACTTCTTAGTAGTTAGTAAATAAGAATGGGGGATTTGCAAAAAGAGGATAACTAAAGAATGAACACACCTACTACTATCAACTGTAAAAACATATAATCCAGTGCCTTAAACATTTTGAGTAAAGTGCTCACCAGTTCTTCAGCAATGGGGTTACTCCCTAGCCGGTGAATCAGAGAATAATTTTAATCAAATAATAGAGTAATTATACCACAAGACAAAAAAGGATGTTATTTAAATCCTTGTGGGCTTCTGAAGCTTACTCATCAATGCATTTCTGAGTGACAACTGAGTTACTTAAATATACAAGTGGTGGCATGTAAAACCTGTGGACAGTTTGTCTATTCTGTCAAAGACAGACAAATCCTGACCGAGCTGCAGGACAAAACAATTTGCTAAAACATGAGCTCAGGCAGATCGTTCAGACTCAAGGGAACTAAATATTATATGCTTCAGAGGCTTCTGGAACAACAAAAAAGCTACATATAAACTTTGCTGGGAAACATCACACAGGAAAGGCAGATGCTGTCCTAACAACTACATTCCTGAAAATCTGATGGTATCTGCAAACCATGGTTGTGGATTGGATGAGGATACAAATTTTGTGCCCATGCAGGGCTCTACTAATGACAAGTCCACCCACTAAAACCTCTCTGCTAAATATGCTTTGCTTCCACATGGAGCAAAAAAGCAACAAGAACAATGTACGTACTACAGAAGTGAAAACCAGAGTTATTCTTTAGGAGTAATATGTGAGCTGCTTTAAATTCAATATAGCTGTGCTAGCCTTTGATTAGTTTTCACCCCAGTCGGTCCTGTAATTGTTGAGTCCCTTAACTGGCTGAATAGAGCCCAGTGCTCAGGCTGTATTGGACTCATTTTAGATAAACGCACAGTTTTGTGGAGAAGGACATTATGTTGAAACAGATGCTGGAGTATATTTAACGCTTAGTTCATACACCTACATTTTATATTGTGTATATTTACTTTAGATTAATTATATCCTCTGCTACTTAACATGATCACCCAGGAAATCAGGACTGATGCTCTGGTTCAGATTTATTGTCCTTTGTCTTCATTTGCATGTGCATTTTGGAAGAATAAACATCTGTTCATATGCTAACAATCATAGATTCCAAGGCCAAAAGGGACCACACAGGCCATTGAACTTCCCCCAAATCATTCCTAGAGCATGTGCTTTAAAAAAGTCACTGCTTTTGATTTAAAAATCATCACTGATGGAGAATCTCCAAAAATCTTAGAAAACTGTTCCAAAGGTTAATTACGCTCACCATTAAAAAATTACCGCTTATTTCCAGTCTGACTTAGTCTAGTTTCAACTTTCAGCCACGGGATCATGTTATACCTTTTTCGCTGCCATTATTAAATATTTGTTCCCCATGTAGGAATTTATGGCCTGAAATCAAGTCACCAGTACTACTACTTTTTTTGGTAAACTAAACAGATTGAGCTCTTTGAATCTCTCACTTTAAGGCAGGGGTCGGCAACCTTTGCCAAGCCCCGTGCAGATCCCACCTCCCTAACTCTCAGCCAATGCTGGAAGCCCCCTTCACTGAAAAAAAAGGAGCAGCCACCTGAAAATTTGGCAGTGGCTATGGCTGGAGTGGGGGTGGGGCACTTCCCATGCATGCCACTGACCAGGTGGCTTCTTTCTGTGACTCGTCCTGAGCGGCTCCTCTTGGCGGTATGCCTGCAGACAGGGGTCCCCAGACACATTGCAGAAAGAAGCTGCTGGGTGTGGCTCCTTTTGGCAGCGGCATGCCATGGAGAGGAGCAGCTTCTTTCCACAGCAAGCCTGGGGCATGGGCATGGCGAGGACCCCGGTGCCTCAGGCTATGTACACACGATCACTTTATTGCACGGTAAGGCTCCTTACCACGCAATAAAGCCCGTCGCGTACACACGATCAAGTTCCTTGTTGTGCAGCAAAACCTCTTGCCGCACAAGTTAAACCACTCAGAACGAGAGTGGTAGCTTTATCGCAGAACAGCTGTTCCACAGTAATGCTCGTGTGTACTCATTTTGCGGAATAGACAGCCTCCAGAAATGTCCCAGAGTGCCAATCGAGGCCACTGTGGGACATTGGAGCTGTCAAATATGTCAATTTCACTGCTCTAGCTGAGCCCCCCGCTTAAGCGCCACAGCGCCTGCTGGCACCCGAAGCCCGAGAGCTGAGCTGGGGGGCTGGCTTGAACCCTCGCCGGTTCGGGCCAGCCCCCAGCTCAGCCTCGGGGCTTCGGATGACAGCGGGGGCTGGCAACGCAGCCCCCGCTGCCACTGGAAGCCCTGCAGCTGGGCTAGAGGGCTGGCTGTGGACAGTGCATGGTGGGCACTATATTGCGGGACAAGGAAAGCACTATAAATATAGCACTTTCTCGTGTACACACGTGCTGCTTCTTTCACAAAGGAGCATTCACCGTGTGAATGCTCTTCTTTTGCAAAGGAAAAGCTATATATCCTTTTGCAAAGGAGAGCTATATTTATAGTGCTTTCCTTGTCCCGCAATAACTTATTGCGGGACAAGTTTCTCGTGTGTACATAGCCTCAGCCACCCTGAAAGAAGGTGCATGGGGGGGGCTTTGGGTGACAAGATCAGCAATTTCTGTGCTAGCTCAGAGGGTGCCATGTGCCTCTCTGAATGGCTCCTGTGCCACTGTTGGCACATGTGCCGGGGGCTGCTTACCCCTGCTATCAGGCATGTTTTCTAATCTTTTAATTATTCTCAAGATTGTCCTCTGAACCCTGTCCAATTAATCAACATCCTGTCTGAATTGCAGGCACCAGAACTGGACACAGTATTCCACCAGTGGTTGCAAATAGTACCAAACAGAGAGGTAAAATAACATCTCTATTCTTATTTGAAATACCCTGGTATATACATCCCAGGATTATATTAGCCCTTTTGACCACAGTGTCTATGAGCTCCCCATGATAAACCCCCATCCTGTAAGTATGGTCTACATTCTTTGTTCCTTGAGGTATTCATTTACGTTTAGCCATATTAAAATACATATAGTTTACTTGTGCCCAGTTTACCAAGGTATCCAGATTGTTCTGAATCAGTGACCTGTCCTCTTCTTCATTTATCACTCCCCCATATCCCTTTAATAGACTAACATGCACATAGATAAACAAGTGGTAGCATTCACTATGGAAACACACTTGGGGACCAAGGGCTTTGTGGCTGTAAATGTTAATTTCTTTTGCACATGTTCACTGTGGGGTTTGTGCAACTCTTACACTTCTTTTGCAGGATCCAAAGGGGTAACCGTGTTAGTCTAGTTCAGCAAAAGAAACAAGGAGTCCTGTGGTACTTTTAAAGACTAACAATTTACTTATCACATGAGCTTTCGTGGGAGAAATCCCTCTTCATCAGACACTTTGATGATGTGGAACTTACAGAATGGGAATAAAATAAATGCAAAGAAGTGTAAGACATAGGATCAGTTCACACTGTAACAGCAAATCAGAGCAGTTGTTAAGATTCATACACTGAGGTCAAATCACCCCTTGTAATGAGAAAAATATCTGTACTCCCTATTTAGACCTGAACCTGTGGTCTCAAATCTGCATATGAATTCCAATTCTGCAGTTTTTCATTGAAGCCTTCATTTGTTTGCAGGCATCTGTACCTACCAGGAGCAAGAAATTTTGAGTGTACCCAAATGAAGATTGGATAAAGGCACATGTATTGTTTAAAATTTTTCTCTTTCTTTCTTTCTTTCTTTCTTTCTTTCTTTCTTTCTTTCTTTCTTTCTTTCTTTCTTTCTTTCAAAAACACTTCTGCTTTAATTAATTCTTGTGACAAAGATCTTGCACTGTTTTGGTTATTAGGTTGATAGATAGCAAACATCTAGAAGAGAATAAGGTGTTAAGTGATAGTCAGCATGGATTTGTCAAGAACAAATCACATCAAACCAACCTGATAACTTTCTATGACAGAGTAACAAGCCTTGTGGATAGAGGGGAAGTGGTATATGTGGTATATCTAGACTTTAGTAAGGCTTTTGATATGGTCTTGCATCACCTTCTCATTAGCAAACTAGGGAAGTACAACCTGGATGGAGCTACTATAAGATGTATCCAAAACTGGTTGGGTAACCGCTCCCAAAGAATAGTTATCAATGGTTCACAGTCATGCTGGAAGGGCATAATGAGCGGGGTACTGCAGGGATCGATTCTGGGTCAGGTTCTTTTCAATATTTTCATCAATGATTTAGATGATGACATAGAGAGCACATTTATTAAGTTTGCTGAGGATACCAAGCTGGGAGGGGGTTGCTAGCGCTTTGGAGGATAGGATCACAATTCAGAATGATTTGGACAAACTGGTGAAATGGTCTAAGGTTAATAGGATGAAATTCAATAAAGATGAGTGCAAAGTACTCCACTTAGGAAAGGACAATCCATTGTAAATGGGCAATGACTGCCTAGGAAGGAGTACTGTGGAAAGGGATCTGGGTGTCATAGTGGACCACAAGCTAAATATGAGTCAACAGTGTAACACTTTTGCAAAAAAAGGAAACACCATTCTGGGATGTATTAACAGGAGTATTGTAAGTAAGACATGAGAAGTAATTCTTCCGCTCTACTCCGCCCTGATTAGGCCACAAATGGAGTATTGTGTCCAGTTCTGGACACCTCATTTCAGGAAAGATGTGGACAAATTGGAGAAAGTACAGAGAAGAACACCACAAATGATTAAAGGTCTGGAAAAGAAGGTTACTCACCTCCGGTGCAGTAAACAAGGTTCTTCAAGATGAGTGTCCCTGTGCCGCTCCACTCTAGGTGTGTCAGCGTGCTTCGCATCACGGATCGGAGATTTGTCAGCAGAGTCCGTAGCGGGGGCCGCGCATGAGCCTTTAGTGTCTCATAGGTCCATTGGCGGTCGTCCATTGCACACGCGCGGCCCCCAACCCCTAGTTCCTTCTCTACCGTTGAGTAACAGATACTCCAAAGTAGAGGGATGTAGTGGGAGTAGTGGAGCAGCACAGGGACATCATCTCAAAGAACCTTGTTTACTGTACTGGAGGTGAGTAACATTCTTTTTCCCTTCGAGAAGTGTCCCCGTGGTGCTCCACTGTAGGTGAGTATAAAGCAGCATCCCTAGTTGGCGGTGGGATCTTCAGTTTTATTGTGTTGTACGGATTTTAGTACAGATCCCCCTACTGCTACCTTATTCCTAGCCGCTTGTTCGATAGTATAGTGTTTTATGAATGTGTCTGCTGAGGACCATGTGGCCGCCTTACATATATCCCTTATGGAGAGACATTGTCCAGGAATGCTAGGGAAGTGATAACTGCTCTAATAGAATGTAATTTTATATTTGTTGGTGGATCTGTGTTTGATTGTGAATATGCTGTGCGGATGCACGAGGAGATCCATTTTGATAATCTCTGTTTTGAGATCGGTTGTCCTTTGTTCCTTTTGGTGATGGATACAAATAGTTTGGGAGTTTTCCTAAACTGTTTTGTTCTATTTAGGTAAAAAGCAATGGTTCATTGGACGTCCAGTGTGCGTGTAACATCGCTTTGTGATCACTGGTGTATGGCTTTGGATGGAATGTAGGTAAGTGTATTGTTTAATGTGGAAGGATGAATTAATTTTGGGTAGGAACTTCAAATGTGGTCTCAGTGAGACTTTGTCCTCATGGAATACTGTAAATGGAGGGTGTGCCATTAATGCTACACGAGTTCACTGACTTGTTTAGCTGGTGTGATTGCTATTAGAAAACCAACGTTCATTGACATGTGCATTAGGGAGCATGTTGCTAGCAGCTCGAATGGGGCCTTCATGATGGTTTTTAACACTAAAGTGAGGTTCCATGGCTGAATAGGGGTTTGCACACTTGGGTATATGTTTTGGATTCCAACATGAATTGTTTAACTATCAGGTGTGCAAAGATGGTTGTTCCGTAAATTGGTTTATGGAATGTTGAGATTGCAGCCAAGTACACTTTGAGTATGTTTATAGATACTTTTGTCTCTTTCAGTGCTAATAGGTAGTCCAACAGTTTTGGGATGTCCACTGAAAAATGGTCTATTTTCCTTTCTTGACACCATCTAAGAATCTATTCCATTTTTGTAGGTAAGTTTTCCTGGTTGTGGGCTTTCTACTATTTAGTAGCATTGATCTTCATAAGAAATGGGACTAAAAGCACTCATTATTTTCAAATTCATGTAACTGTAGACCCCTATAATTACACATCTCAAATGACATGAAAACTGAATGAGGTAGTTTCAATGTTCTCTTTCAATTTTCAAGTCCAATGATTCAATACCTATACGTCCTAATTTTAAAAGCCAGAAATTCACCTAGAATTGTGTCCTTGATATATATTGCCATTAAAGGTTTCTTTCAGGCCTGATCAGTCCACCCAGGTATGTCAAATCATGTAGGATATCAAAATCTTCCCCCTTTCCTGTAAAGATTTATCCGGCAAATACAAGCTATTTGAAGAGTATATTTCTATAGTATTATCCAATGAGTATGGCACATACCCATTTACTGATCATATTAAAGCTGTGACTAAATCCTATTCTTTCTTCCTTCCTTTGTAGCATTCAAAATCCATCCCATCCTTAGTGCCAACCTTATTCTTTCCAAAATTACCTCTAGCCCAGATTACTGTAACCTCCTTTTCTCTGACATTCCCAACACCTAACTTACTTCCCTCTGGCCTATCTAAAATGTCACCGCCAAATTCATCTTCCTTGCTATGAAAAGGAAGAGTCCCCATCCCATTCTCAACAGATCATACACACCTGGGATCAGTGTCCAAACTTACCCCGTCCTAATGTTTATTAATTATAATTATTGGTTTGGTACTGTGGTAGAACCCACAGTTCTAAATCAACATTAGGTCCCCATTCTACTAAGTGCTGTACAAACACAAAAGCTGTCATGATGCCTCACCCCCACAACTTCCAGTCTAATTGGTTTTATTGGTACTTCAAAAAAGAATAGCACCACATAAACATTTCTCCCATGAGTTGGTCACCTCTAGAATTACCCTCAAGGAGCTTCCATATCCCAGCTCCATAGTTCTCTCTCCCAAGAAGGCTGCTCCCACTTGTTTTATATCTGTGGAGGAGTTAAAAAGCTAAACTTGCCACAATAAATCATCAAGAAGCTTTTGTTCCAACAACTGCTAAAAGGTAGGGTTAGATTTGCCCATCACTATGACCTTTAACTTTCCTTGCAAGCTCATGGCTTTCTGGGTCACTTTCAGGCTCCTTGTCCTTACTTCCAAGTTTCCACATAGCTCTGCCCCACCTATACCTGATTCCTGATTTCCCACCATTAATCTGCTGAGTTCCTGTACTCCTGCACTCCTGCAGCACTCTCCATACTTCTTGTTCCCTTCTCCCAAGCTGACGACTACATCTAGAAAGTCCTATGAGATCCTTCAGGACACCCAAACTCCCTCTCATTCTTCATATCCCTACTCACCATTTAACTTTCCTCACACTTGCTAAACAACTAGAAGCAAATTAATTCTTTTAAAACAAAAAACATAATTTATAAATGTACTTATACCTAAAAATAAGCCCCTATGAAGAAATATGCCATGTACTGTGCTTTAATACCAAAAGTTAAACCTCAGATCGTGGGGAACATGCAACAACCAAAGTAGGGGATTGCTTGTCAGAGTAAAGTTCCCTTTAGCCATTACGGTAGCAATGAGGGCCTGATGAACCCTGAAACAGTCAGGTGAACGAGGCTCTGGTAAAGACTGGGTAGTAGTGGAGTCTTCATCACCTATGGCGGATGAACCCTTCAAGTCAACAGTAATGATGGCCATATAGCTGAAGGCGAAGTACATATAGTTAGGAAAACAGCCTCAGTTCCTGTACTTCTAGTCCCCCTGTCCCATGGTGGCCAAGTAAATAGGAACATATGATCCGGTATAGCACATGCCATAGGAGATTGTCACAACAGACGTTTCCTGTCTTTGTAAACTAATGATAATGATGATGATGATTGTGCTAAACGTTTTTTACCTATCCCTCCCGCTAGTTCCCTTGCCTGTTATCTCCCCCAAATCCATTTCTTTTGATGATCCACTTGGACTGTATATGTTTTGGGACAGGCGTCATTCCTCTTCACGATGCAATTCACCATCCAAAACCATCACACGTAGAAATATTAAATTTTAAAGTTACAGATCTTGTACAAAACTGCTCAGAAAGTGGTTATGAAAATGGTTTATGTAATGATCATAAATTAGTCTGTCCACCAAAACAGACTTTATAGGAAACCTATAGCAAATTACTTTTATAGACATTTCACACTCCAAACCAGGGCTTCTTCCTGTCCTTGAGCTGACAACCATATTTTTTTCCCCTCTTCTAATATTTTTATTTCATTGACCCCTATTGTTGACTCAGTATGACCCTTAATTTAACTCTTCTGTGTAACCTTTCTTTCAACAACAGAAGAAACGGTTACTTACCTGTAACTGGTGTTCTTTGAGATGTGTTGCTCATGTACATTCCAACTCAACTGTGCACGCGCTGCATGCACGGATCACCAGAAAGATTTTCCCCTAGTCCCTGCAGGGTTGACTGTGGCCATGGGGGGCGCTCCACTGACCTCTATATATAGTTCAGTGGGCCCTACTTCCCCCCAGTTCCTTCTTGCCAGAATTCTGACTGGGGGGAGGTGGGTGGGTGTTCCTTGCCACTCTCCTGAGCAGTTCCTAGTGAGCCCTGCTATCATCAGGGAGAGGTGCTAGGGTGGCTCCCGCTACTGCCTCATATGGTGGGGAGGAAGAGGACTCTCCCTGGGCCTCCTCTGGTGACTTTCGGGCAGGTGCAGGCCCTGGGGCTCTTTCCCCTGCACGGCTTCTGGCCTCCCCAGAGTCGAGGTCCGAATCCCTCCTTAAGTCCGGAGGGGCGCTTGCTGTCTGTGATGGTAACTGCCTGGGTCCTCCTGACAGAGAACACCCCGTCATTGAGCCTTGCGACTGGTGGTAGGCCCAGGGCACCCAAAAGGGCCATTGTGGAGGCATCTGCCACTGTGGCCACTGTGCCTGTTGGACCGGGAGACCACTGAACCTTCCTCTGACCCTGAGGACTGCTGGCTGCATGGAAACCATGGGAGAACAGAGCTCGGCAATGCTGGGGACCGGTACCGTATGCTGTCTGGCGCTGCCTAAGAATTGGCGCCGATGGTCTTTGGTGCCGTGGGGACTGGTACCACAGGGCACCAGCTGCTGCCACTATCATAGGCGGTACCGGGGAGTGGTGACATTCTTGTCTGGTGCCGGTCTTCTCTGGGCGGTGGTCCCTCCTGGGTGACTGTAAACTGCTTTTCTGAGGCGCTGGAGCTTGTGCCGGTACTGGTATTGGTGCCGGTGTCTGGTACCGTGGGGACGGCGGTATTAGAGGAATTGGTTTCCCTCTTGAGGACACTGATGACCTCGGTGATGGAGCTGGCTCCCATGCAGGGGCGCTGGTGGCAGAAGGCGGTGCCATGTTTCCAATTAGTTCTCTGGCCGCCTTGAATGTCTCAGGGGTGGAGGGGAGCTGTAAATCCGTCTCCAGGATGCCCTGCGTCGGAGAAGGCTCCGAGACCAGACTTGACGGACCTGGGATCAGGGCCAGAGTCGATGGTACTGTGATTGCGGTACCGAGGTTGAGTACCCCATCTTGGGCCGCACTTTAGACCCTGCCCAGGCCAGTTTGGGTGAAGGGAAACATCCTCTCTCTGCCCTCCTCTTCTTTGATGGCACGGGGGCATGAGATCGGTGCTGGTGGTGCTCCTTCGCTGAGGACAACGGTACCACGGAGTGGCGGTGCCGGGGTTCTTTGCCAGAGTCTCCACTTTTTCCCACCACCGGAGCACTCTGTACCGAGCCAGTTCTACTGGAGCTGGAATCTCCTGTCTCTGCTTGGCGAAGGGCCTCCTCCATCATTAAGAGCTTCAACCTCTGTTCCCTGTCCTTTTGGGTCCGGGGTTTCAAGCTTTTGCAAATCTTACACCTGTCCCGCAAGTGCGACTCCCCGAGGCACTTTAGACACAACGAATGAGGGGCGTCACGGGGCATAAACTTGCTGCAGGACAGGCAGGTTTTGACGCTGGGCACGCCCGGCTTTCTGGCCTGCGGCAATGGAAAGCCCCAAGACTGATTCTCTCTAACAACTATACAAACAGAATTGAACTGAACAAGACTAACTAAGTAACTAATGGGACTGGATTAGGAACGGGGAAATAGTTGGCTACAAGAGCAAGCAGTTGTTCCAGCAACCATCAGGGAGGTGAGAAGGAACTGGGGGGAAGAAGGGCTGACTGGGCTATATATAGAGGTTAGTGGAGCACCCCCGGTGGCCACAGCCAACCCTGCAGGGACTAGGGGAAAAACTTTCTGGCAATCTGTGCACACGGTGTGTGCACACCTGAGTTGGAATTGACATGAGCAATCACTCGAAGAAGAACCATATTTTAGAAGACCAGAAGACTGCAGAAATTGAACAGATGCCACTCTGCACTTTCAGTTCCAGTAGGCACCACAGAGAACAGCAGCATGTTAATTTTTCTGTACCTGTTATATTTTGGAAACAATTGGCTCCACCCTGTCTTAAAATCTGACCTTGCACCACTTGATTTTCTCTCCCTATCTTTCTGCATAGCTATGTAATTTAGTAAAATGATAATTTAAGTATTATTATTCTAAATGATCTCTCTAATTGGCAGTTGCAGTATTCAGGCTGTCTCAATTATATTAGTCTTCAAAGGCCATTTTACTTGCATATCTTTTAATAATGTGGCAAGTTTACAAAGTTTTACTCATTAAGGGATAGACTGTGGCACTAGGATGTGTAGCTCATAGTAAGGGACAGTGTGAGGCTGCACTGGTGTTCTGAAAATACCAGAGGCATAAGACGACTTCTGGAGCTCCAGCATGTGAAGAGGGTGCACGCGTATAGTACCTTTTGTAACAGGGAGTTTATCTCCTCTGTGCAGAGACAGCTTTGCTTGCTGTGTGCAATGGGAAAGATTACTGGACTTGTCTTCTCTGGGATACTGGCCACACCCAGGGAACTAGGAAAGGAGAAATCCTTTACTCACCAGAGCACAGGGGTTGCAACCGTGCCTGCTTCTCATGGAGATCTGCCTAGTATTTAAACCCTCCCTCATACTGAGCTACCACACAAGGACCAGGTAGAATCTGACTCAGATTCCAAACACCACAAGCTATGAGTGAGCATGATTAAACTCCAAAGATGTCCATGTATGCTCCTTGAGTACAGGTGCACCAGGATTCAATCCTCACATTTCAATATGTCAGTTGTACCATGGAAACTTGCTGAATTGCAGACTTGAAATCTGCACCAAGTATATTTGGAGATTTTACCCTACTTCTCTGCAAAAATTTAATAGCCCATGCTATACTTGGCAATCCTATTTTCATAAACAGCACTGTAATGATGTGCTACAGAACATGTTATAAAGTATTACACAGTATTTTTACACATAATGAAAAGTAACCTACAGTCAATGAACCAAATGAACAAAGTACCGTTTGCCATGCATTAGCTTTGTTTTTCACTGGTTGTTCACTTATATGCCAATTTGCAAATTTCAGTAATTCCAAAGTTTCTGAAAGTCATTATAGTTAGATAGTTTCTATTGAATTATATAACAAATATCCAGATAATTAATAAAAAAAATCTAGGTAATTAATAATTACTGCAACATTACTACATTAAGGGTTCAGGACTTCACTTGAAAAGCTAAAGATAATTGTCCTTGTTAATTATTGACAAACACATAGGAATTCTTAAATAGCAGAAATACGAAATAAAAACATGTGCAAATGGCTTAGGCTCAGTTACTATTATCTCTATCCTTTAACTCCCTCTGGCTCTGACTCAGAAAAACATTCTTAGTCAGGAAAGGATATTTAAGCAAGTGCTTAACATTAGCTACATGCTTAAGAGTTTTCCTGAATCAGGACCTCTGTGTACTGGAAGACATAAACCAGAACCATGTCCTTCTGTCTTTACCCAGGCAAAACATCTATTGATTACAAGATTTAGCTGCATGGGCAGATTGGGTAAAAATGTGAGAGAAATATGTTTGTCAATCTGTCTCTAGTCTACCTCATATAACTGCATTGCAGATTTTTCATAAATTTACTATTTCAATTCATATCGGTCAAGGGAAATTAATGCTTTTAACACTTCCAGCTGAATTCTAACTATTCATAAGAAATACAGAACATACATATTTGATATTCATATCAATTTCATTTAATATCATCCTTATTATCTCATCAAGAATTTGCTTCATTATGGAAAGTATAAAACAACCTAGAGAATGGGAGAATCTACGTATTACACTGACAAGTTCCAGTTAGTCGAGTTCAGCAAAACAAACAAGGATTCATGTGGCACTTTTAAAGACTAACACGTTTATTTATCACATAAGCCCACGAAAGCTCATGCAATCAATAAACTTGTTAGTCTTTAAAAGTGCCACAGGACTCCTTGTTTGTTTTACATGTTACATTGTTGATCATATGCAGTACTTTAGGCTGGCAGCCCTCATATCAAGTGTATACAATGGGTCATATTGCTAAATTAAAATTAACTAAATTAAATTAGCAATGTGACGCTCAAACTACTATTCAAGCTATTGGTCTTGTTAGATTTATTCTTACAAGAATTCTAACACAAAACAGTCCACAGGTTAGGAAGAAAATACAGAGCTATAATTACAGATATACACTCAGGCAAAGAATGTACAACGGTGAAATCTGTAACAATGTGTATAGTAGAATAAATATAAGCAATAATATAAAAATAAAAAGAGAAGATGGGTGTGGTGATCTATTTTATTGTATCAACTTCTATTATTGGAAGGGGCAAGCTTTTGAACTTCACAGAATTCTTCCTGAGGTCAAACAGAAATGCATTCTAGAATTCCTGGACAGGGACCTGACCTTCTACCCTTGGGTAGACCACGGGGTGCTACCAATTTTGGTAAAGTTATAACAAAAACAAACAAAATCTCCCAGCAATTCTATGAAATTTAATTATTAAACTAATATATTCAAAAATCCATCATTTCTACAGAATGATTAGCTTCTGTATAGCTAGATGTCTGATCTAGAGCGCAGAATGCTGACATCAGGTCTTGTAGAATTTTCTGTGTTGGCCATTCCCTCCACTTTCTGATTAGGAATATTTCATATTTGGTCATTGGTTGTCTGAAAAATATTATATGTCCTATGGCATTTCCACATGTTGTCAGTTAGCTGGTGTCTGCAGTGGGTGCTCACTGTGGGTGCGTCTACACTTACAAATTAAGTCGATTTAAGCTTGCTTAAATTGACTTAATTTAATCTGCGTCCACACTACATTTTCCTTAAGTCGACTTAAGGAAAATTAAAGTCGACTTTACTAAACCTAGTTTTAAGTCGACTTTACTGGCTAAGTCGACTTAGCCAGTGTGGATGCAGAGTAGCCCTAAGTTGACTTTAAGTTGACTTAGGGGGCTTCCCCACTGCCCTCCCTGCTAGGGTGGCTGGCACAGCCAGAGCCTGGCGTGCCCCCCCACAGGGCAGGACAGAGCCCTGCCCACCCTGCTCCTATGCCCTGCCAGGGTCCCTGTCCCCTTCAACCCCCATTGTACCAAGGTACAATGGGGCAAAGGCTGAGACCCCTGGCACTTGGCAAGGGATGCCCCCCTGCCACCGTGGACCTGTCCCAGGTCCACCTAGCCCCTACAAGTTGACCTAGGCATCCAATGTGGATGCTCTAGGTCGATTTGGCAGGGTCCCCTCTAAGTCGACTTAATTTTTGAGTGGGGACATGCTAAGTCGACTTTGTTAAGTCGACTTAAAGTCGAATTTGTTAAGTCGACTTAAATTAACAAGTGTAGACATAGCCACTGTGCTGCGCTGACTCTGGCCAGATAGCAAATATAGCCAACTTTGATCAAACTACTCAAAATGACCATGGTTTTGGTTCAGTATCCAAGGCCCTGAGCCAAGTTTATTGTCAACAAAGCATGGTATTAGTGCCTTATACATGCTACAACTATGCTAAACACAGGTATGCCCATGCCAACGGACCAGTCCAGTGAATGACAGGACTCTTCACTCCCTGCTAGGCCAGACAAAGATACTCCCTATGTGACCCCTCTTTTATACACGGACACAAACAAGTTACATATTGCCCCTCTGATGTCGTTAGTTACCACCCCTGACTTTGTATCTGTTGGCTTGATCAAAGCACCTCTATCCATGATCCTGACCTTATCTTTACAAGGAGTCAGCATATTTTTGTACCATCATTGGGGAGTGTATTTATACCATACTTCATATCAGGGTGTTCTGTTACTATACTACCCTTCTGGACTCTGTTTATGTGAATGTCCTGTGCCTAGCACTTCGTAGGAGTCATTCTGATTTTCCAGGACCAGTCCTGTTCTTGCCAAGTTTGTGAACTTGCAAGTAGGCATGTTTTGTAACAAGGCCTCACTTTTGCTCACAGCCTGACTTTGCTTTATATCAGCAGGGCCTCATGTCTCAGGCTCTCTCTTTCTACTACAACACATTTTATTAAGTCTGTTTTCTATAAAGTAGAGAAGATCAACAGTACCCTAAGAATAATATTGAACATTCTTTACCACTTCAAAGAAGGAACTAAGAAGAGAAAGTAGAAATCAGAGTTTGGGTCTATAACACTATTATATTTTTTTAAAAAAACCCTTAATAATTAAAAAGGCTTGGCAATACAGTAATGATTAATGCACCTGATTTAAATTAGTAATAAAAACCAAAATCTCATGTGTATTTAACATCACAAGGATTATTCACCTAAGCTCTTTGAGGCAGGAAGAAATTTAATGTATCTCTAGAGTTCCAAACATGCTAATTTTAGTTGGCTGAAGCATCTGATTGTCACTGCAAGAAAATTACCTCATTGCTCTAAAAACACACATGTTGGAAAATAAAACTTTATAAAACCAAAGTTTTATTTTCAATATCAGAACTTAAAGTTTAGAAATTCTGTACGAAACTAAGACCATGTTCCTGCAAATACATATGCACACAACTAGTCCTACGTAGTTGAATGCAACTATGCCCACATGTAAAGCTACTCAAGTGTGTTTTACAGGACTGTAGTCTAAAATGCAAAAATCAAATGACAATCCAGCAGTCTAAGGCCCTGATTCTGGAAACAATTAAGCATGAGAAATTACAGGCTCAAATGATAATGTGCTTAAAGTAACACAGATATCTATTTGCAGGATCAGAGCACAGAAATGTAAAGTCTTGGCCATTCATAAATTACCTGGGTCAAATTCCACCATCTCTTACATCCGTGCATCCTCACAGCATTAGGTACAATGAAGTCTGAAGTTGCTCTGGATTTATACTAAGATAACAGCAGAGTTTGGTTTTATATCCTAATAAACCTACTAGTAAATTTTAACCATGTTTCTTTTATTAAAATTAACAGTTAGAAAGGACATATTTCTGTCATCTCTTTAATCTCAAACAATGTGGTGAGATACGGTTGAAAAATGATTTATCTCCAATCATACTGATGGGTTCAAATTATTCCTTTAACAAAATATTAAGAGCTAATCATGCAGTGAACCATAGCCACATGTTTGCTGACACCAGTAATTGTCTGCTTGTAAGAATCACTGCCTGGAGGAAGGTAGAAATTACACAGCTGAGCTTCACTAAAAGAGGCACATGGGCTGTAAAATGACACATGGGAATATAAAGATGCAAGGTGAAATGGGAGAGATTCCATCCTACATCACAGCAACTTGTGCTTTTTAGATGAGGCTTATGGCATTAGATCTCTCTTAGCAAACTCCTTCAGAATGAAAGAGTTTCATTTCACTATCATACATACATACATAATAGATGTTCAATGTGTGCTGCCTGGGAAAGAAACATATCACTGAGCATCTTGGATGTACTTTTGACACAGTAAAAATAGTAATGTGATTTCACACTTGAACAGGTGACAAGGAATATATTAGCTATATAAAGGGTTAATTTAGTTTTATGAAATGTACAAAATGGAATCTATTTAAAATATATTGTTTTCTAGCTCACCTTATACCAAGAGAGAAATACACTGTTTTATTATACACATAATGATTACAAAATGCAACACATACACCATTTTTACCAAAAATCATCTATTATGTAGTCAAGCGCATATAGAAAAAATTCATTCTGCCACTCATATATTAGTAAGTTTTACTAATTTCAACAGGGACCACTGGCACCACCTGTAGAATATGTACTGTTCAACGGGAGTAATGGTGGCAGAAGTGGACCATTAGTTAGCTTTCCATAGTACACTTGAACTCAGGTCAAAATAGCCTTTTTCAAAATAAAAGTTGGAAATGCATTACATATTACATAGCTATTACAATGTGGCTTTCCTGGGAACGTAGATAGAATTGTTGTTAATGGGTGATTGATGGACACTAATATCAGAGAATAAGGCTATTAAAGTACTATACATTACATTAAGTAGGATAAAGAGATTGGCTATATGCGTTATCTCAGAAAATTAAGTGACTGAGAAGCTATTAAGCAAGGATTTATTGTATTAAATACAAATGATTATTTCCTAATAAATTTTGCTTTTCAGTAAGCTGTGCCTTGTGTCATCACATGACCTTTAATCCTTCAGCTGCATAAACATATATTGGTTATTCTCCTTTCATTTCATAATGGGTTTTAGATTTAAAGAACCTAGGGAACTAAAGGCTTCCAGAAATAATTTTGTACATATTAAACAATAATAAACTGGGCAACTCTTTTCAGAAGCTTTTTGCTGTGCTTGAAATCTCTGTTGTCAGGTCAACACCCTCTGTCTGAATTATTGCCTTGTCTTCAACTTTTATTGTCTTGTGTTCAATTATTCATGCAATACTATACATGTTATCCTCTTCCTCATGTTTAAATAGGGGAAATCCTGGCCCACCACTGGAGCAATGAGGTGCCTGACTTGTGTGTATTTATATATTACTATACATAATGTAAACACACACACTTGTCACCTGCTTCAATGCATATGATCTGTCTCACTGTACATAAATCTAAACGTACACAGAATTACATATTGTATTTGCCGAGTTATTTTTAAAAAATCCCTCAAAATCAGAAAGTCTAATTGAAGCAATGGGGAAAACAGAAAAAAATA
Organism: Pelusios castaneus; assembly: GCA_007922175.1. NCBI lineage: Eukaryota > Metazoa > Chordata > Testudines > Pelomedusidae > Pelusios > Pelusios castaneus. The sequence goes on from ML685876.1 coordinate 662,625, forward strand.
CCAAGATGGGAAAACTGGTTCAACTAAACTTATCTAAACCTTCACCAATTTCAGCATTGCCTTGTTCTGCTTGGCAGCAGAATTGCAAAAGGTAAACAATATTGATTGTTACAGACTGAGACTTTTTCTTGTACATTACAGTTTCTCTAATTTAGCTAAAACCCAGATCTACACCAGTTTAATTAAATCAGTTTTTTAAAAAAACTAGTTTTTTTAAACTTGTGTAACTTCTGTTTGTAGACAAAGCCTGACAGTAAATAAGAGTAGGAAGCTCAAGAAATCTTGCGATAGATAATTTGTTCTGGATTTCCAGTTCAATTTTACAGACCAAAGAGTTTTGGATAATGTCAGGTGAGTGTCCAATTGACTGATGCTTTGAGAAATGAATTCATCATTTTGGAGATTTGCCTATCACATAGTTCCACAAAGCCAAATTGTGAAATCAACAGAAATTTCACTTGTATAAAGATCAAAGTTTACAGGATTTTGTGCTACACTCAATAAGCAGGTGCACACATGGTATAACAAAGATCTGAGGCATCAAGGAAATGTTGTTTCAACAAAGCCTCATTTTTATTAAGTTATCAATGGACAATTTAAAAATGTGCAACATAAATAAGTTCTGTGAAAATTATATTTAAAGCAGCACATTTTAAGAGCTAAGTGGATTAGCTGCAGCACTGGATGTTTGTACGATTCAAATAAAAGTTTTATGAGCTGTATGAGAGAGAAAGCTAACATCTATGATGTTTATGTTCCTGTACAAACCACATAAACTTAGCTGTACATGTCATTTCAGGGAAGTTTAAAATATTTCTAGTCTGTTCCTAACCAGTAATTTGTGGAATTTAAACCTAGGCAGGATACATTTATTACAGACACAAGGAGGTTGCTAAGTCAAAAGAAGAAGCAAGTTGGTCTGACCTGTATTATCCTCTTGTGAGATCCCCTATATACAGAGTAGGGCACTCCTGAATGTTCCAGTGACTTAATGATGACAGATTTATAGAGGTTAACACAAGAAAACAGCTAATCTCAAAGGATTTAGAAATTGGAAAACAACTAGAACATCTTTTTCAGACCTATCACTTATATACAAAATAATAGCTTCCCTCAGAATCCTGTGTTTTCATTACTCCTGAGCAAGGCCACTTAATAATCACTCACATCGACAGCATTTGCAAAGAGCAAAGCCTTATTTTTATTTTTCAATTATTTATCTTTGGGAGGTTTTACTGGAAGTCATTGCACTCACTTAATTTATTAAAAACATAAAATGAAAACACAGTATAAGTTTCCAGAGGTTGAATCCTTTCTGCATTCCACTCATCTACCTGAATAAAGGCTATAATCTTAAAATTATGTAAACAGTTAACAATAAAAGTATATGGCTAGAACTAACAGTAATCACAACTGATAATAACCCATTGTAAATGAGAAGTTGAGACTATGTAACAATAATTGAGGTGAAAGGAATAAAAAGGATAAATTTCAGAAACTATCAAGATCCTATTGTCTACTAGAAAATGAAAGATAACAGAGATTAGGCTAGAATTTTCAAAGGGATCTGAAGGAGTCATTGGAAATTGAATGCCTAATTCCATTAGACTCCTTTGAAAATCCCTTAATAATTATGAGGAATACTCCAGGAACATTTACTGCAATAAGTAGATGAACTAGATTTCAAAGGGACAGCTTGCCCAAGAAAGGCCTATCATGTAACTATTGGAAATTCTGGCTATAGTTTAGCAGAAAAGACAAATACTGAAATGGATAGCAAGATAGTGATCAGCTGTGCAGCTCAAGAAGATAAAACTTCTGAATGGAAATTTAATTGGGATGGGATGTAATGTAACTCTCAGAAACGTGGCCTTCAGGAGTAAGAACCATAATTAGAAGAGCACTGAAATGGAGGTCTAGAAATTGCCTATGAGTATCCTGAGTATTTTAAAATCTATATGACTCAGCAGCTGAATACGTTGGGACTGGATGAACAAGTGATCTGATGTGGAATTGCAAATCCTATGTTCTTAGTAAGAAGTGTTTTGTGGGATTTTTTTGGTAACCCGGATCTCATCATTTTAACACAATTTTAAATTAATGAGCGCATAGGGTGAGGCAGTAGCATGTTAGTGCTGACAGTCTCTGTAGAAGAGATTCATCAATTTCAAAGGCTTTCATTCCCTACACAGAGCTGACCAGCCATGACAATGGCCTTTGAAGCAAAAACACTACCAGTGCAACAATCAGACAGCTTAAGGAACGAGCTTGAACAGTCCTGAAAGTGCAGCAAAGAATATCGATAGAGGGTGGTCCAGATTAAGAGCAACCAGAGGAATTCAATTAAGAAAGCTTATCCCACTCCTTTCTCAAAGAAGTCTTCTGCACAGAGGAGGCAGAAATGGTGGGGGACCATGCCTTTCAATTCTCTGATGTTCATTGATGCGTTGAAGGTATAATGTGTAAAGCACTTGAGGTGAATGTGTATATTACCTAATGAATGCAGACCCTACCTTGAAAAAAATGCTCTCTTCTATGCAGTTTTACAAGGTTCAGACTCATCATAATGGATTTGTGTTCTATAACGCAGCAGCAATTATAGTGTGAGGAAAAAATGATTATGGACTCTTACACAGTGAAGTGATTTGGTTAATTTACCTTCATCACTTAATCTCCCTGTGTCAGTAGCTTGGAGAAGATTGTGGTTTGTGTTTAACTCTAACAGCTAACATGGACATACTTTTAATGATAAATTCCAATTTGTCCATTCATTAAATTTTGGAACATAACTGTGTGCATGTACATGTGTGTACATGTGGAAGAGAGTTATACAGTGATCGTCACAATGTTCTTTAAATAGAGATTCATTTATTTATCATGACAATCGTGTACATATATTTTTAATAACTCTTAAAATAACAGGATTTAGTGGCTTGGCAGGCTGCTCAAGATATGCCAAAGATTTTCACATCTAGTTCACCAGTTCAAATCTAGCTGCTTGATGGTGACCAAAAACTGTAATAATCTGTCAGCTCTTTGGTGGCTTATGTGAAAGAAATTTATGTCTATTTGTTAGTAAGTGGAGTCAAGTGTCCACAATGCAAAACCACCACCATGGTGGGTATTAACCAGCACCCTTATTGGCAATCTCAGCATAGACCACAGAAATGAATGGACATGGAGACTGAGTAATCAACTCACCCACAGAAGTACCACCTCCAAAAAAATTGGCTCACAATGTCGAAGCACATTGGCAGGAAAGAACTTGGACGCTTGCACTCACTGCTGCTCAGGGGTGCATCTGCTCAGTGACTTAATAAAGGATTTCATTTTCTAGGTTTGTCAATCCAGTAATTTGCAAACACACACACACCGCCGGCACCACCACCACCACCACCACCACCACACCACTACAGCATTTTTTGAACAGGGAAAGAGGAACAACCTCTAAGGAGAATGTAACATGATATAACTTTCTGTAGGGTTAGTATAATAGCTGAAAATACAAGACCGGCACTTTGTGTGAAAAATGGAAACACTGTTTTTTTTTATTCTACAATATTCACTACAATAATAATTTAAAAGGTAACTGTTCTCTCCCTATGAATACAAGAATCTACTAAGGAAGAGAAATGCTCTGCTCTAGCTGAGGCTCAGACTTGATCTCTAAAATCAGATGCCTCCAGCAGGAACACACTAAAATGTGAAGCTAGAAATGATGTTATCATTTAATAAAGGAAACACACACAAACTTGCAGAGATGTTTGTTGAAAGAAATATACTGTCATTTATGGCAAATAAATATTTTTTTCAAGCTGAACTCCTACCAGGAAGAACACTGAAAAATGTGTTCTGATTTATTGAAGCCTGGATTCATATTGCAACTGCTTCTGTGCTGTTTCATGCAATATGCAATATTTACTAATTTGCTATAATTGATTAGTCCTAATGTTAAGCAGATTCATTGGATTTAGAATTTTCCAGGGTGAAATGAAAAAAACACCAGCTTGCATAAGTATCATGTCCACTTAATTTGTTTAACATTTAAAGATAAGGGAGTATTTTTAAAATAGATCTTTGCATCTTAATTTGACACAGGGGAAAGCAGCAGCGTTTTCACCTTTGGTAGAGGTAATGTGTAGCTCTTAAAATAAACATGCTGCCTGAATTCTTATAAGAAGTTCTACATATATGGATTAGGTAACAAAAAAAGTGTTTTCTGAAGGTATCCGTGAATAGTTTGTTGGAAGCCGCTATAACTCATATGGCAGTTACATCACTACCAGCTATTTCTGCGAAGAAAGATAAATCACAGCAGAATGATCATGGCAAGAAAAGTTGAGTTATAAGAAAAACTACAGCCCAGAGATCACAGGAAATGGATCACGGGTGCAATCCCAAACCCATTTGAACCTGAGACGAACAACAACCTGATCCCAGCAACAGATTCTTGCTAATAGCTCCACACAAGTGCACATCTCCTCATCTAAAATACAAAATAAAGATGTCCCAATCAATCAGCTAAAGAATATCCAAGTTTGCTTCCAGTGGGAGAATTATTTCCCATTTTTAATTGGTCAATCAATTCAAAATCCCAAGTTTGAATAAAACTCTTCATAGGTTATCTCTCAGTCATATACAAAACCCTTTCATTGGTGTAAAACAGCCACAATGGAATGTGGAACTTGTGTATATATACAGTGTAACAAAAGAGAATAAATATTCTCCTCCTCCAATGGCTTTTTCTTTTTTTCATGCTAATGATATTAACTCTGAGTGCCACGTATTTACTTCATACACCTGAACAAATGCATACTTCTCTTTGCCATTAGGCAATACTCAGTGTTGAGAGAATCTGATTCCCACTGGTCTGTTACAGGGCCACAGATTTAAAAGCACATATCTTTAAAAAAGCAGAATTAGCAAATACTCTTAATATTTCATTTTAAGTGATATTACATTTTTTCAGCACTTTCAATATTCCTGATTTATAGAGAGAAATCATCTTTCACCAGCGGTTTTCTTTCCCCTTTGTGTACAGTGGATGTTTAAGACAGCACACGGTTTCCTGACATTGAATTTTACCAACTTCGAACCATCTCAACAGCAATGTCAATAATGTGTATCACAAAACTGACTAAAAAAATCAATATATGTCAGTCCCATCTATCTTTCTTAGATTCAGCTGAATCCAACTGAAAACCATTGTCCTTGTGCTGAAGATGCCATTTCTTGGCTACAAACATATAGAAAGAAAAATTCTGCCTCTCTGTTAACAGAAACTTATCTCTTAGCCCTTACTAAATAATCATGATGGTTCTACTCTTGACTTTCATCTGTAATTTAGGAGACTACATAAAATCTCAATATAAGTCATACTGAAAAATATGCCTTTAATGCAAATCTACCCAATAAATACATAGTCAGAAACAAAACCTAAACGTTTTTAGGTGTAGGGAAAAAAATTCATTAAGCATTACATACATAATACTCGAAAAGCCTACATGGGTTGTCACTAGCTGCCTATAACCCAGACATGTGAAAGGAAGTAGAGAAGCAAACAATCCATTGCAAAGAGCAAGAGCCAATGAGACAGCCATACTTTTCTACAGAAGTATGCCCAAAGGGCTGGAGTTCCATTGAGTTAAATTTAACAAGGCCAAACCTAAAGGCAGTACGTCCTGTCTGTTGCTGAAACGGAGGAGGACTTTAATCGTCATCAACATCCCAGTCCTAATGCCCAAGACAGGCACTTTGTAACAAGGACACATCATTGTTTGGTCAGTGATATCAAGCCAACTAGGAAGCAGTGCTGGTCATTCCTTAGATTCCATTCCAGCTATCCAGGACCATCATCCATTTCTGTTCAGAAAACAAGACTGAATACTTTTATTTTCACATGATGTTCTGGTACGTATATAACTTCAGAAACCAAACCCAGAGTCTAATCCCATGAGATGCTGATTGCCGCCTGGGTAGGAAGATGAGCTCAGCACAATGTCAATAATGAACCACCATCTTTTCAATTTTATTTTGAAAAGGGCATTTTTCAGAGAAAGGGAGCACATACACATTCCCCTCTTTAGCATTTCCCACCTGGATGCTTCAGGATGCCTCTATGGCCAGGCAGCACAAGCAAATGATGCTTTAGTAAACATTCAACTTTTGTATTAGTCAGGGCCATGTTTACTGCTATTACAGTACTGTGGAATTAGATGTTAAGTCCTTCTCCTCCTTCAGAATTTGACTGCAGAAGCTAAGCTTTCATTCTTAATAAAAGTAAATTGAATGCAAACTGATGCAGTCAATGCTGCTTGCCTGAGTCTGCAAACCAACAGAAACAATAGCTGTGATAGGAGTTAGCTAAGTCCACTCATCTCGGTGAGATATTAGCAATGAAAACACAATTATGACCATGTAACTGAAATTTTATCAGCTATTTCACTAATGATAATTTCAGAAGATACATGCAGTTCATGAGCTTGTCTGTTGTTCCTGAATGCAGTGGTAGATCTTGTGATAGGGAAAGAGGTGAGATTATTAGTGTGAAAGCTGGGCAGGGCAAAGGAATTAAGATTTCTGTAAAAATTTCAATTTCACCTCCGGCCCTGCTCAGAAGGGGGGAAATGAAGAGGGGCATCTTGAAAGCCTCTTTTGTCTGGTCGCTGCCAAAAATCCAAACTGTCTATAATTCTTCAGGCACAAAAAAAATCCCCATCTGCCACTTTCCCAGCTGGCAAGATCTCCAGCCTTCTACTGACAACTTCTGTAATGCAGTTATGCATTATCAATTCAAAAAGTTTAAATGTAGGAGCAGAAAAAATAAATTAGGGAAGAAATACTCCACAATTGACATTTGAAAAGAATTTATTGACAAAAGGAATAATATAATAGAAGTATTGCACCAATTTTATTTATTTTCTTATTTGTTTTTCATATTTAAAACAAACGAATGCTGCGTTATTTGGCTTGGCTTTGCCACAGAAATCAGGAGATCTTGCCACAAAACATAGGTCAAGTTTGTCGCAGAGCACATTATTTACAATGTATTTCCAACAGACTGATTGTCAAAGCATAAGACAAATCTCCCAGAAAAAATGTCTTTTGGAAAGTTAGTAAAAATTTACAAAGAGAAGTTCCTGGTACTAGGAGGATTTGACAAACTCTTCTCTTTTTTATTTCCCACTAGGATTAAAAATAAAATCCAAGCTAGGGGAGATAATCACCCTTCCAAAGCAAATATAAGGCACACCATGACAAAAATCTTAGTTTCTTCTTTTCTATCCTCCTATTCAAGTTTCAGAAGGTACATAATGGATATGAATAAATAAACGATCGTCTATCCTAATTTCATGCAGAGCAATTTGAAAAGTGTTTCAAATTAACATAAAAATGATAATACACATAATACATGAGCCTATCTGTCAGAGTGGTTTTGATAATTCATAAATTCAATGTTTATACAGGTTATGCCAAACCAAAAAGGTATCCGATATAACTATTAAACTTATGTAAAGCAGCATATTGTGCTCATTGCTAAAGGACACGAACTCAAAATTGAGGTTCATCTTCACACTGATAGCTGTTTAAAATGTGCTTTGGTCTGTGAAGATAGAAATCCAGTGAGGCTAGTCAGTCTGAACTATGGGGATGTTCTTCCTACCTGAGTAATTAAGACATGTTAATAGCACTTGGTGAAACCATCAATATAATCTATAAGCAGACCTGTGCTTTAGTCTTTATTTTTACAACACTGCTAACCAAATTTGATAAACACATTAAAAACCCAAACAGAGCTGAAGGTACAGTATTTTATTTTTAAATATTTTACCAATTCTAGCAGCATTACTCCTACCAATTAGGAGCTTGAACCAATATCTGTGCAAGACAATAGAAAGCCTTCGATTGATTTCAACAGACTTTGGTTTAGGCTATAGATGCATCGAATATCCCCATGATCTCTGAAATTCCAAATGGAAAGGTATTTGTCTACCCATCAGCACCCGGACTTCACAGACTAACGATCTGTTAAATAGAATGGAGTGATTCATTTTGACAAAAGGTGCAAGGGGAGATAAAGGGAAACCAGGTACTTAATGTTTTTTTCTGAAGTACAGGCATCTCATACATAGAAAGAGGGCTATCTGGTTTTCTATTTATATTGTTTCACATGAATAAGTTGATACTCCTGACGAAAATTAGAAAGAAAAGGGTAGAGAATCATTTTGGAAAAATACAAGAACATCTGTTAACGGTTTGATGTTAACTAGGGTTGTGGGTGATGGATTGCATTTTTATTTATTTACATTAGTGTTTATATTTTCCATGAATTTTTTAAAGCCTCAGGAAGTCATTTGTGAGACTGAATTAACATGAGTTCGGGTTATTTTCTGTTACTGGAGACTAAAAGTACCCTGAGAAAATCACTTCTGACTTTAATTTTCATCTAAAAAGTCTGAAAGGCCATGAAAAGCAAAACACAAAATATGTATACCAAGTTATTTGGCTTTATTAAAGTCTGTTCTACCACGAAGACATTTGGGTATATCTAGATTCCTGCAGAATCCCATTCCCAAGCCTCATTATCAACCTTTTTTTTCCTGAGAGAGAGACAAGATTTGGGGATGCTCTAAAGATGTCCAAATTCATATTATTCTGTTGGATGACTGGCATCAGACCTAATTCTCTACGCCTCTAAAGTCTAAATTTGAACATACAGAGCAGCATAGTGGATGCCCCCATTCACTTCACATTCCCTAAATGGCTTCCTATTATCTACAGTGTGCACTATTGGCTACATTGCAGCTATTAAGCTCAAGGCTGCATTCACAGGATGCAGGAAGGGGCTCTCCCCATCAACCAGAGGTATTCTGGCTGACTGCCAGAGTCTCCATGGAGGAATATGTGCCTCTGTGGCACTGTAACGCTTTTTGAGAAGACACTGTGCTCACCCTTCTCTGAACTTGGCCAGCAGCACTGGATGCTACATAGCTCTGCACCTCCCATCTTTGAGGGACTGCATCAATGGGACCAACACCTGCCTTTTCAGGGTAAAACACAGATTGTGGGCAGTTCCTGCACAAAGATACAGGAGTTGAGAGGGAAAGTTCTTTATATTTCTACAATGCTAACTCTCACATGACCCTGCACTGGCCCCTATGAAAAGGCCTGGAAGAAAGACTGTAACTCACTTCTTTTCTGCATTCTCAACAGATAGGATCTTTCAACCTGATCCCTTAAACAATTTGCCGATGTACAAACATAGCAAATAGTCTCCAGACTCTAGTTCTCATAGCCAACATTTGATTCTGGGCCTATCTTGACAGACTCAGCTATGCATATAGAATGAAATTTAGAGGGCAGTGAGAGTCACTCTGGAAAGTAGGTTTTCCCTAGGGAAAAGAAAGAGCTTTTGTAAGATAACCAGTGATTATATTGCTTGGGCTTCATACTGAAGTTCAACATTAAGGACACTTCTAGTGTTTCCTGATACCAGAAACACAAAATCATCAGAGCTATTCACTGTCTTTCTTTATCCATTCCCGCTTGCACAGTCTCCATCTATCAACTCTGCGCTCTCGGTAAACCCTACAAATCTTCCATTGAAAATCAGTCTCATAATTTTTTTTTCTAGAAACTCCAGAAATGCCTGTTCTTGAGAAGTGCCCTCAATTTTCCTTGTAGCTCAGCACCTTGAAAGATCATCAAGGGTCTGATATTCAATAGTCATAATGGGAGTTGTGTGCATAAATCAAAAAGGAAATATTCCCCTTAGTATAAACTCTTGAATTTCGTCTGATTTATAACAATATCTGCACTCAACAGATGAAAAGCAACTAATCTTTTCATAAGACACATTCAACATCAAGAGGAGCTGGATTTTTGAATTTTAAAAAAAATTATCAAAAAAAGACAAGGGATTGAGAAACTAACTCTTCCCACTTATCGGCTAATGCTGTTACAAGATCTTAGTTACTGAAGGATATGACATCATGAATTAGATTATGCTTGCCCACAACTTCAGTTGAACAAGTTATACAATAATCAAATTACCTGCTTTAAGGAGCAATTTACAATGAAATATTGCCCTCCATAGTACATGGACTTTACCTTCTTCCTACCAGATCTAATTCATGTATTATTACACCAGTCCCCTTTGTGTTTCTCCATACAATATCACCACTTTTACAGGAACCTTTTCTTCTGTAGCACCACACCTGCCATCTTAGAACACCATTATCACTGGCAGCAGCAATATTAACATACTGAATGCTCAAAGGGTGCCACAAAAAGAAAGAAAAAAACCCATGGCCTCCGATTTTTGAGGAGGTAAAATCCATTCATTTACCCAGCCAAGGCATATTACTCATCACAGTGATTTCCAGGCACTAAATAAAGGGAAAAGGGGAACAGGAAGAAGCTTGAAGCCCACCCCTTTTCCATCCAAAGAAACAGATCATTTTAAAATGGAGTTCCCTCAAATATTCTCCACCTATGTTCAATATTACATTCTCTAGGTAAGAGACTTCTTTTCACCGTTTGTTAATTGGCCCCTACCCCAAATCATCCCATCCTTTATATTCTGGCCCAGTATGATCCTTTCCCACTATGCTTCTTTCTCGATATCGTATTGATGCTTCTCTAGTTGGCTTCCTTACCAAGCAGCCATTCCTCACAGTAGCAGCAGTGGGTGGATGGTTCATCCTGCCACCTTTACTGGCCACAGTGATGTCAGGAAAGTCATCCTGTGGTCTTTGGCTGTGGTGAGGTTGGTCTGCTGTGCTTGATGATCAACTGGGTGACAGATCTCATTTTTTTTTTGAGTTGGGCAGGTAGCTGATTTGTAAAAAACAAAGAATTATAGAAATAGAGAGCCGGAAAGGACTAGTCCACCATTGCACTGAAGCAGGATTAATTATATTAGAACATCCTTAACAGGTTCCAAAGGGGTAGACATGTTAGTTTAGTTCAGAAAAAGAAACAAGGAGTCCTGTGGCATTTTAAAGACTAACGTATTTATTTATTGGATTTTCTCCCATGACATCTCATGTGATAAATACATTTGTTAATCTTTAAAAGTGCCACAGGACTCCTTGTTTCTTTTGCTCATCCTTAACAGGTATCTGTATACTCTGGTCTTAAAAACCTCCAGTGACAATGATTCCAAATAGAGGGATTCATCCCCCAAGCTAGAGAGTGGTCTGGGTCCAACCTGCTTCCCAGTACCCGCTTTTCAGATTCTGAGTAGGCAGGCAGACACTAATGGGAAGTGGCAGGATGAAATTCAGCAATAGCTTGGCTCACCTACCTTGCCTTCTAGTACACTGCTAAATCAATCCATAGTAAAGAGAAGGTGAGATTATAAGAACATGTGGTGCATTTTTTATGTTCGGTTAGAGATAATGGTGTGCAAAGAAAGAAGATAGTTCCTACTGCGTTGGAGACTATCGTCAGCAATAGGAGGTGCACTCAGAGCACACTAGAAATGTTAACAAGTAGAGTTTACTTCAGCATTTTGGAGCACCATGTAAAGTAATGTTTTGCCACATGAAACCTGATTTGTGGTCATGACCATCATACGACTGCAAAAAGCTGGCCTGAAAATTTGGGGAAGGTTTAAAGAGATGAAACTTAAGATCGGTGCTTTTTTTTTTTGACGGTACGCACGGGTACGGAGCACCGGTGGGTTTTTTTTGCTGGCCCCACTGCCCAGCTGTTGGGGTGGTGTCAGTAAGGAAAAGAGTGCGCTGCTGGAAGAATCGGGATGGCACAGGAAGAAGAGGGGAGGGAGAGGCATTTCTCAAATTTCCTATCAAGATATGAGTACCAGCACTTTTTTTTCTTTTTAAACAACAGAAAAAGCACTGCTTAAGATACACCTCAGAGCAACTAGTAAACAGGTAAAGTGTGAAAATATGAGTATGTTTTATTGGGGCGGGGGAGGAATCTGTGGGACCCTCTCCCCAGTAGATTTTGATGCAAAAGGGGAGTCTAGCTGCTTATTTCCTTCAACTTTGGTACACAGTTTGTTAGGAGATCCTCAGAAGGAAAATGGCTAGAGATTTACCTCACATCATATGAAAGGTAAGATTCCCTCTCTCAGGGCTAAGAGGTAGGTTCTATTAATGAGGAGCTCATACCAGCTCCAACTCATTGGTGAAACACATATACAAAAAGTTAGTTTGTTTTGAAAAAAATCTTTAAGGTTTAAAATAATTATTTAAAGCAGGGGTGTCAAACTTATTTGCTATGGCAGGCCAGACTGGACTTAAATGTACTTCAGCAGGGCTGTACATACCATAAATTGAAATACTAGGGCACTCTTGCAGCATCACGGCGTGATGTGTACGCAAGACGCACGCTGCGATACCACTCTCTCTCTCTGTTAGGGAAGAGTTTGTAGTCTCACAGAACACAGTCTCACATATCCAGCGCTCCACGGCATTGCAGAGCACAGGGTATGGGAGACCACACTCTCGCTCTCTCTCTGCTAGTGAGGGAGAGTGTGGTCCTGTGGAAAGCAGTCATGGGCCGGATGATTTAAAGCAAGAGATTAGACATCGTGAATGTGTTTGGTATTCATTGACATTAATCATGATTAATTCATTGGTTATTATTGTAGATATTAAATATCTCCACAGATACTCTACTATAATTTAGTCATTAATGTATATCCCATTATTTTAAAGCATTAAAACAGTTTCAGCAAGAAAGCTCTTTGAATAAGGCTTCAATCTTTGTCCCTTTCTTCAGTGGGTGGCTTGCAGCTTTATCAGTAACCCTTTCTGATGCCAAAGGGGTAGCCGTGTTAGTCTATTGTAGAAAGACAACAGAGTCTTGTGGCACTTTTAAAGACTAACAGATTTATTAATCGCATGAGCTTTCGTGGGAGAAAATCCCACTTCGTCAATACCTTTCCTCCACAGTAGGACGGTCCCAGCACTGTACTCTTGCTAAATCCCTGCACCTTAACTCAAGGATTACAGAAGTAAAGGGTAATGTTTTCTGCTTGAGAGATTGGTACATTTCATTCTGTTTCTCAGAGAATACGTTTATCTATAGAGTTCTTTACAAGGTTTAGCTCACTATTTTGTTATACTACAGAAAAGATGTTTTAACTGCAAAGACAAGCCATCCTGGTACATCCTGAAAAATCCTACTGCTTACCATATGAATGAAAGGCACAGAGGATCAACTCTGAAGATCAAAGATAAGATTGTATCATCAAATGTGGCACACAAAGACACAGAGAAGGGAGAGGAAGGGAAGACCTGATCAACTGTGAACATTTAATTTATTCTTTGTTTGCATAATGCTTGCTATATAATAAGAAGGAAATTTAATAGGGAGGCATTTTTAAACTCTCTGTTTTGGTTGCTTAGTTTTGTCCTTAATGTGTTGAAAAACTGTTCTGCAAACACTCTTTCTAAACGTACGGCCACATTTAATAACCTCAAATGCACCTTCACTGCATACCAGATGTGTCATTAACTATTTCTGAAAAAAAGTGAAATAAAATCACCCAGCATGAGAATACTGTGGAATAAGTCAACACTAACAGATGGTGTTTATTTTGTCACTGCTTGTGTTAAAAATTGCCACCTATTCCATCAAATCAGTTTCTTTAAGGTGGAAGCTTTATGTAAAAAGTGCCACAGAAAATGCTTTTTTTTTTTATCAGCTGTCACTAAGTTCCTTAAAATATGAGCACTTCCTTTCATGGTTTCCAGTTTTCTAGGACATGGTGCAATACACAGGAGATGAGTTTGTATAAATCTGACACGACAGAATATTTTGCCAGCAACTCTGTCTTGCAACATGCAATCTGTTTTGTTTCTCAAACAAAGTTTGCAAATTTGTTAGCTTGAATATGGTGTTTTGAAGATACAAATTCCATAACAAAAATTAACTCTGTCCCTGGGATTTACACTGCCTGATACTGTTATCAGTTTGTTTGTTTGTAGTACCCAATCTGGAAGGATTTTTCTTTTCCAGAATTTCTTCCATTCTCTCAATTATTATTTTTTGAGCATATAGATTTTACTATGCAGTTTACATGCTCTAGTAGATGATTTCTGGGCAAAACAGCATGTTGTGAGAAAAGTAATTGTTAAATCTAAAGCTGGCTACTGTACAAATCAATACAAAAACCCCAGGACACAAATGCATTTTTGCTTATCTTCTTTATGAGAGAGTTTCCATTTTTTAAAACCTAGACTAGGACAATGCAAGTGAAATATTTCAAATCCACAGTGAGATAGAGTGGATCAGATTCATTCCTGATGTAACTTGATTGAAATCAGTGGAAGAGAGACTTCAATGGGGACACAACAGGAATGAATTGTGTCTAGTGTATGCAAATATAATTCCCAATAACAATAATGAAACATGTTTGTGTCTGAACATTATTGGAAATGAGTTTATTTTGAATTTCATGGTAGAGAGATTAGAGACCCATACCAACTCCCTAGATCCCAAAATACAGTACCACATTTTGTAGTTTACATTCCTCGTTAAATAATACAAAAATAGTTTACAAAATCCGTCCTTTTATTTCCCCCCCTCAGAAAAAAAGAAATATATCCTAGGAGGACCTATTTATTAACAATTAAACTTATTTGAGTGTTATTAGTTTTTGAAGTAAATTATTTTTATTGTAAATCAGAAACCACAACTGAATCTACGGATATTTATTAAAGAAAACTTGTTGGGGAGTTATACAAATACATACATAAATACGTAAATATATATATATATATATATATTTACATATGTACATATATAACTCCCCAACAATATATATATATATATTACACACGTGCGCGTGATTAACCATCAATATTAAAATAACCTATCATCCTTAGAAGGATCCTCAGAACATCTCAGACACACTGGAGTCCATTTCATTGCCTTGATTTATATATTTGCAGTATACAGAGTGTGTGAGTATTACACACACACACACACACACACACACACACACACACACACACACACACACACACACACACACACAAATCATTTTGCAAGAACATTAAGGTTGCATAACTAAGCAGTTGGACATTGGAAAATGCTAAAATGCTGTGCAACCTTAACATGTCCCCCTTAAAGCACATTTGTTTTGCTACAGTCTTTAATTATATGATCGCATACCCCAGCCACATTCAGTACACAGGATGGTGCTCAGTTAAAAGGCCACACTATGCAAGTCCTGCTCTGAAGTGGGGCTGTCTCTAAGGGGGGGTGGGGCCCAGGGCCAATCAGCCTGTGCAGGGCTCCCCCCAGACAAATACACTGGGGAGGGGAGCCGGGCAGGCCGGCTCAGAGAGGCCAGGCTCTGTGCACCCACCCCTTCTCTGCCCTGGGGGTGGGGAGGGTCGGCTCAGAGGCCAGGCTTTGTACTCCCTCCCTGCCCCACTGCCTTTGGCTTGCTGCTGAAAGCAGCAGGGAGCGGGATGAAGCAGGGCAGTGTGGGGGGCAGCCCTGTGGGCCCCTCACAGCCCTGCTGGGAGCAGGACAGCGCAGGGCCCACATAACCACAGAGCTCAGGGCAATCGCCCCGTTCCACACCCCTCTCCTCCTCACCCCCACCAAGGATGCCCCTGCTCTGAAGACAGAATTATTAATATCCTTGTGGGATTTTCTTTGGCTCTCATCACTTGGGCCTCTGAGTGGTTCAGATATGTTAATAAATGTATTTTCACAACATACCTGTGTGATGAGAGGCTATTAGCATCTGAGAACTGAGACACAGCAAGATTAAAGTCAAAAGGATCCACCAATTTAGGATTAGTGAGACTAAGGCCTGGGTCTAACCTGGTAGCGAAATTTGGTGGCAGTTGATGGGAGTTATGCAAGCTACGTCGACTTTGTAACTTCAGTTTAGTGCGCTGTCTTCACTGCACTTTGCCGACAGGAAATGTGCACCCATTGACATAGCACTACACTTTTTGGGGAGGTGATTTTAGTAAATCCATTTCCAGATTGACTGAGCAGATCTTCACTTCCACTCAATCAATCCGTATAAATCGATCTACAGCAGTGAATTTGCCACTGTCATTGTAGACATACCCTAATATTGAGACATCTAGGATCTGATTTTTCAGAACGCTTAGCATTATATAGCACTTCATATGTCCAAACCACAGCTCTCATTGACTTCAGTTTCAGCTATAAATACAAATCAGACCCTAGGATACAAGTCTAGCACCCAGAAAATAAGGAAACAATTAGTGACCACCTCTGCAATGTCTGATTTAAGTGACTTCGCCAGCATTACACAGGAACTGTGGGTATGTCTATACCAGCGGTTTTCAAACTTTTTTCCTCGGGACCCAGTTTTTAAAAAAAATCATTTAAGCCCATGACACAACAATTGCATCTTTCAGTAATGCATTCCAGTCTTTTGGCGGTTACAGCAGGGGGTGCCACGACCCAGTACTGGGTCCTGACCCATAAGCTGAAAACCACTGGTCTACACTGTAATTAAGAACTCATGGCTAGCTTGCATCAGCTGACTCAGGCTCAGGGGCTGTTAAATGCAGTGTAAACGTTTGAGCTTAGGGTGCAACTCAACCTCTTGGACTCTCTCACCTCACAGGGCGTGGACTATCGCCCTAACCTGAACGTTAATACCATAATTACACAGTTGCTTAGTCTGAGCCCCATGAATCCAAGTCAGCTGGCATAGGCCCGCCATGGGTTTGCAGTGCAGACATATCCTCTGTGATAGATGCAGACATAGAATCCAGTTCTCCAGGGCTGTATTCAACTGCCTTACCTCTTCCAATCAAACACCACCTAATTTCTGCAAAAAATGAAGCAAAGGTCTTACACACAACCATTTCTTTCACTACATAACCCAGGTTCCAAGTCAGAGACAAAGACCATCCTGTGAACTAAAGCAGGAGGCAAAGGAGAACCCTGAGGAAAAAACAACAGTGTGAGATTATGTAATTAAAAATTGCATAATAATGCACGGTTTGCACAGACTCACCACAGGCTTGCTGAAGCTAAACAAGGTAGCACAAGGAAACAGTGAGATTACACTGGTCAGCATGAAAACCAGTGGTAATAACCACAGAGCAAAGGGATTGGGGAAGAGTTTGGCAGAAGATTAAGAGTTCTGTTTTGACTAGAGGGAGATACCAGAAAAACAGGCTGTGATATTGGAGGTGGATCTGTGAGTTAGCCACATGGAAATGATAGTTGACTTTGTATTTCCAAATGAGATCACCCAGACGAAGTATAGGGTGAGAAGGAGAAAAAGAGAAGGCCAAAACCTGAGCTGTGGGGACACCCATAGAAAGCAGGAAGCAGAGGGGGTAGATGGATCCTCTAAACAAAGCATTGCAGGAGTGATTAAAGAAGTTGGAGGCAGGGCTGTCCTGTTGGGGAAGTGGGGCCAACTGGCCTAGGTGGGGCCCCGCCCCACCCATGCTGGAGGGGAGGTGGGCCACCACCCCCCCCCCCAGGGAGCCAGCCTGGGTGGGAAGGCTGAGGCCACCAACGGGGAGCTGGCCCACTGGTGCAGGGAGCCGGCTGCAGCCAGGACCCCAGGCTGCTGCGGCCAGTGCCCCAGCCGGGAACCCGAGGCCGCCGCCGGGAGCCAGTTCCGGCCGAGGGCACCTTGCCGGCGAGGGCTGGTCCTGGCTGCATGGGGCAGGCTGCAGCAGGACGGCCCAGAGGCGGGCCCCGGCCACCTGCCCTGCCCCTGAGCCTGCCTGCTCTGCCCCGGGGGTGGGGAAGGCTAGCCCAGAGGCTGGGCTTAGTGCTCCCGCCCTGCCCTGCTACCTTCAGCTCCCTACGGGGAGCAGGCAAGAGTGCAGCCATGGGGGGCTGGGGTGCAGGCCCCGCACTGCCCTGCTGGGAGGGGGACAGTACGGGGCCTGTTTAACCGCGAGGCCTGGGGCAATCACCCCGTTTGCCCGCCCCCCCCGGATATTTTCCGAGGGATGGCCCTGGTTGGAGGAGAATCAGAGATAGAGAGACAAAAAGAAAAGGAGCACAAGTGAAGAAAGATGGGGATATTTGTTAACTTTGGCCAGGAAGAGGTCATTAGAGATCTTGGTATAAGTCATTTCAGAGGAGTGCAAGAGAGAGAAGTCAAACTGGAAAGAATCTAGGATGTAACTGAAGGAGAGGAGCTTCAGACAATGGCTGCAGATTGCACATTCAAAGACCTTAGAGATGAATAGAAGAAGAGAAAGAGACTCGTAAATTGGGAAACAGATGTGGTCAAGGGTGGTGTTTTGTGTTGGTGGTTGACGTGAAAGGCTAAAGCAAGCCTGTACTGAGGAGGAGGAATAGCTTGAGGAGGGAGGTGGGATAAGGGAGTAGATGAGAGTGGGAGCAGGGAGAGATTGAATAGAGGCTAGGATGATAGAAAAAGCTGGAGGGGTTGAGGGAGGAGACCCAATGAGCAACTACTCCATCAGTGGTGAGGCCTGAGAGAATGGTAAGAGAGAAAGGTGAATAAAGGTCACACCAGATCTTTTTAACTTTTTCTCTTGACTGAAGCAATATCTTCATGACGTTAGCCTATAATTAAGTGTTTTGTTACATAAGGATAGCTGATGGCTTGATTAAGCAATAATGCCTTGATCCTGCAGTCCCAGCCACATGGCTAAATTCTTACGCTTACAGAGTCCCACTGAAGTCAATGAAGCTCTGCACTAGTGCAGGAGGTCAGCATGCACAGATCCGATTGCAGGATTGGGCCTATCTGAAAATCCATATGTACCTTCTTTTTTTCTGTGGAATTTCTATGTGGGAAAAAGGAGCACTGGCCTACTGTAACTGAGAAATTACTCAAGAACATAATGCTTATCTAAATCTGACATTGTGAGAGCCTGGGTTAGCTGGTTCAAACACTGAGAAGAGCTTTAACCACATTCAAAATCGATAAATATGAACTGCATATCAGCCCGAGAGACAAGTCATGGGTATGTCATGACAAGTCATACCACTGGCCTTTAGATAAAAAGAAGGAAGTATTGGAAGAATATAATCTGTTGTGCTAGTTTGATAACCCTGCAAACATATGTCAGATCTGAGTGCCTCCTGGACATTTTAAGACTAGAACAATGTAATAATAAATAACACTAAAGATAATCAAGGTACTTAGTACCTAACTACATAACTAAGATATAACAATACACAAAATAAAACAGCACAAAACAGAACACATCAAAAACATAAGGGTTAAAATGCTAAAGCAATGAAGCACTCTTAGAAAAGATGGCCCTACTAAGGGAGCAGAGTCTCCCCGCAGAAAAAGAAGTGCCTTCATTAGCTTCTTTAAAAATGGGATGGGATGAACTGAGACAGGTCATCCACAGGCAGGAAGTGCCACACACTGGTGGCCAGGCATGTGGGCTCAGAGCACAAACAGCCACTGCCATGATACTCAGGAAAGAAGCCTGGTGAGTTAGTTTTAAAAGCAAATCATTACTTGATAGGCAAACAGTGTGAAAGACTTCAGGTAATCCTCACGGGCTAAATCCTGCCAGATTCTGAGCATGGATCATGAAGCACTCTGGGTGCTCAAAATCATATAAAATGAAGCTCAGTATGAACATGGCTGTTCAGTCCAGTAACCAAATCATACTACCGCACTCTCATGTGTAAGATAGACCTGAATGATTTCTTTCTGTCTGCATTTCCAAAGGGTTCATCGTTATAGTACCTAGGCTCAGAAATTAGCTGCCCTTCCTCCTATCAACCCTTGCTGAATGTTTTGGTGAACAGCAATGGCATCTTGCTCTTTGGCACATATTGAATGTATCAGATCATCCTGCATTTGGTCAGTATATTGCAAGCAGTCAACATACTTAACAAGCACAGGTGTGAACTGGGCACCTCTTAAATAAAAAGATGAGAAATCTACTCATGCAAAAACAAAGGTTCCTGCAATGCTAACACAACAACATGTGCATTGAGAGGGTGCCACCTGTTTGTGTTTAGCAGTATCAAATGGATGTTAAAGACCCTATGACATGAAAAAAACAAAAACCCCAAACCCCCCAGAAATAAAGATGGGTCTTGGTCCGCATTCCTTCTCTGAATTATAAAGATAACAGATTAAGCTAGCATTGTTACCAATGACAACATATGTATAAACTGTGTGTGTATAGACTCACTGTCTCTTTTCTTGTAACAATTACACTACGCAATATGCAATACATTCTTCTATAAAGTTATATTAAACCTTATGTGTAGAAATGCTTCAGTATACTGAGAAGTCTCCGAAAGGGTATTACTGTCTTTCCACTACTTTGCTGTGTTTACGATTTTATAATTTTTCCACTTACAGCAGAACCATAAATAAGAATTAAAATGCTGTAAAAACAATCAATATATTTAATATTAATTTTTACCATTAGATACTTTCATTAATTTCTACATCACTGAATATAAGGCATGCTTTACAAATAAAATAATACATATTTCCAGTGGGCTGTGCAGTCAGGTGCTTAGGGAAAACCAAAATAAGTAGGCAACGAAACATGATATAATTCAAAAAGAAAAGGGTAGGAAGAAAAGACAGTGTTCACAGATGAAGTGACCCAGAGAGAAAGGCCTTAAAGTGAGACCTGAATCTAGGCATCAAGGGATTCTGGAGGTCACACTCAAATATTGCTATTATTAGTGCCATGATTCAGTGATATATTATTTTGGCCAAACTTACTGCTGGTTTAACTACTTTGATTTCACTGGTAGCTAACTCACTAGCCAAGATACTATGGTCAGAGGCCCTTCAGAAATGTAGACCGATACAGCAGATATTTTCTAATCTTTATATAAGCATATCTTTCTTAGCAGCTACTAGCTACTCCCTGGGCCTGATTCCTGTATCATAGACCTCTATCATGGGAATGTATTTCCTGTGGCTAGCAAATTCTTTCCCTCCCTTAAAGTTTGGACTGATTTCTCAGGGCTCGATCCTATGGGATGCTGTAAGTGACCCAAAATGTGTGGCGCACCCTCAACTCCCACTGACTACAAAGAACGTTGAAGTCACTCAGCATTCGGTAGGACTCTGTGGTATTCCACATTTGACACGATCTGGCCCTAAATGGGCAAAATAAATTGGGCCCTCACCTGGAGTTCTTGCTCAGTCTATTACTCTGTCCAGATCTGCCTGCATAGCAAACCTTAATCATAAATGAGGTGATTTGCAAGACTCCACTGGTAATCAAATGAATGATGAAGAAAAGAGTATATCAGAGAAACAAAAAGAAGGAAAACAATACTACCAGATGTTTAAAAATCAGAATTGAGGATTTTATTTCCTTTTAGGGCCCTGATTCAGTAATGCACTTGGGAAAGGTAGCGATGGCTGTAAGGCAAGGAAAGTGGAATAGTGTAATAGGAAGCATCTTTCATCTGAACAGCCAACATAAAACAGAAATTGCAGCCTTGAGGGCCTAAGGCCTTATCAGAAATGGCTCCTGGGAAATTAGTAAGGACACAATGGAACATATTGACTAAGATCTAAGGTTAATGTAACTGGACATATCCAATGAGTGAAAACAGTGCTTTGTATTTAAGAGATACCAGGAGGAAGAGGGCATTGAATCTTTATTTAGATAGAAAAATCATACCAAGAAGTACTTGAATCTAAGTTCTTCATCTGTTTAAACAACTATTAATTTTTTTTTTTAATAAATGATGAATACCACATTAGTTTTTCACATTCCTCTCTTTTGCCAAATGATTTTATCTGTTTTGCTGTTGGAGTAGGGAGGAATGATACAGTGATACTTTAACAAAACTCTTCTGTCACTGAGGTAATTCTTTATAAAAATTCTGGTCACACTATGTGAGATACCTAAGATAAAAAGCCATAGTGTAGCACTAAGAACTACTGTCTGAATTTGAAACTGTTTTAGATCAAAAAATTCCATCAAGGCAGAAGATGAACTGAGCTATCACAAAATCTCTCATTAAAAAAGCCAGACTGCAAAAATCTCTGAAGCAGTATATACTACATTCAAACTTTCACTAATGAGCAGAAATATATGCATCCACCTTTGTAAATAAACTCCTGGATAGATATAATGGTGCCTTCCATTAGATCTCTGTGTAACCAGATTTGGCATCCCCGAACATTGAGTAATCTTTGTGCCCATGGTGGGATTATGCCAGCTCTCTAGAAGCACAGTTAGTTCAGGGGAATTGCAGCTCCTTCAAAATCCACTGCTTTCTGAAGAGTCCCAAATAACAAATAACCCAATTTAAGAGTCAGTTAACACCCCAACACATACTGTAGTTATCGGAATAAAAGCCAGGTTTTGTTACTACACAGCAGAAAACACAGAAAAATCCCACAAATAAAATACCTGATAAGCACAACATAAACACAGCTAGGCTCATCACTGCAGCAAGCAAAATAGCTAGCTAAATTTATAGGGAATATGGGTTAAGCAAACCAAAAACCTTACGTATTAGAGAGTTCTTTGTCTCAGCCAGCTGCTGCCAGCCTGTCTGTCTGTCTTTCAATGTCTCAGAAAGGTGTGTGTGAAAATCTAAATAAAATAAAATAAAAGCATTTTAGAGGCATGTCTTGTTCTCCCTACTTTTCCCCAATACACTATTAATGTAACACAACTGGGCAAGATCACAGAATGATTTGCTCCTCAAACCATCAGTAAAGACAACCTTTAAAAAAAAAAGAATGCTATTCATGTAGAAATTACACAAGGATTCAGAAATTTATACTTTCTTTATACTACTTTATAAATCAATTGCAAAAAGGCGTAGGTATGCATTACACTTGTAACCCATTTCTGCAAGTGCCGAATACGCTTGACTCCCACTGTTATCAGTGGAAATGGGCAGAGGTTAGCATCTCTCTAAATGGGGCCCCAAACGTTATTGAAACTTAAGTTAATACCCAGGGGACCAAAGTCTGCCTCTGGATAAATCAGTGAGATTTGTACATGTATATTGGAGACATTTAAGATCATGAGAAAAATCATTTTACTAAATGACCTATAACACCATAATATAAATTACATATTATATTTATTTAAAACACAGTTTCAACTTTTTATTCATGGTCCATTTTCTAATGCATCTCACCAAAAGACACTGTCCATTGTTATGGATAGGTTGGTTTTTACATGTTTACCAGGAACCTAAAAATAGATTTAAATTCAGAATCAATGTAATTAGGCCCACGCTGTTGAATTTGAACTAGATGTAGTCCAGTGATTCAGAATAGGAAAATCTAAAGTATTTTAAATATCAGAGTGTATCAATTTCTAACAACATATTTTAGCTGAATGCTCTGAGAAACTGGTTTCTAAAGCCACTTCAAAAGTTTCTATGGTAGTCATTATTTTCAGAAAAATAATCTATATTAAAAGGGGGAAGAAAAAAGAAAATATTCAGCTTTGACTCACAGATCAGTTAGAATGAAACCGATCAAAAACCTTTCATTTGAATGTGTATACCCATTTCAAATCTAAATTGAACTAAAATAATGTATACATTGTAAAAACTCATAGTTTTACCAAGATTTGTATAGATTCTGGAGCTGGCAGAGGATTTAATAACTACAACAATCACTGCTATTACTAAGTTTTGGTATGTGATTAATCAACAAAAAGCACAGTGAAATAAAACTCTATTTTGAAGTAGTTTCAAGAGCTTCCTTAAAAGTTCAGAAGAGGCCAGAAGCCCTGTAATTCATTTAGAGTCCATTTTTTGGAGATTCTAAGTGCCATATTACACACCCACTAGTTTCATGATCAGCTCTGGAAATGTATCCATCCTGCTTCTCATTGTCACTTATGCAAGAGAAAGAAAAAGAAAAAAGAAACAACAATAATTCAGTTTGATAACTGAACAAAGTCATTATACTGAAAAAAACAGTATTTTATTTGTACTGAAGGCATTAGAAGAAATGTGTTATACCCCTAGGAGGAATAGAAAGAGATCTGTTTTACTTGGTGTGCATTTCTAAGCTGAACTATCTGCTTCTTGATTGAAAGAATAACATTTCTCAAAGCTTGCAGTAATGACTTTTTAGGTGGAAAAATGTTCCAGAGAACATGACCTATCTTTAGAAATACACATAGCAGAAAACAAGCATGTGTGATTTAGCAAACTGGCCACTAAGTGCCCTTGTTGCACCATATACATGCAGTTGAGTATGATGTGCTGTAAAAATTGAACTCCTAGTGACAGTGATGCAAAATAAGTCATTTTCAGATACTATGGCCCAGGTCTAATCAGTTCAGCTTTATCTTTGATGAGACTGACTTTTGATTTTGAAGCAGGGAGAAAAATATTGTAGATTTTTCAAGGACACTCCATTGCAAGTAAAAAGCTATGAATAATACTAAGAAATATGTAGTCAAGCTAAGAAGACATTTAGAAATCTAGAAAGTGGGGTCCTTATTGAATATTAATGCTGAAAGCTGATTTTTAGAAGTCACGGAAGAGGTAAACAGCCAATAATTCACAGCAGATTTGTTCTTTTCAGTGGTACTACTGATTTCCCAAAAGATGCACTATTAATATGTAGGGGGAAAAGATTTCAGAAAGGTTTATTTAGCGAACCCACATGATGTTATATGGTAATCTATTATCTATACAAAGATATGAATATAAATCCATAGAAAATATACAAAATGATGGCACATGAGATGCTATATATACCTTTATTGCTTCACAATGTAGGTGGGGGCATCTCCTTTTGCATTAATTCGTGTATCTATACAATCAAAAGTACACACTGAAGACAAATATCCAGTGGCCTGGCATCCTAATTATATCAGACCATTTTTTCTGTTTTTAATGTTCCTGCACTTTTAATTATCCTAGCTGAGAATCAGCATAGATTATTTAGTACCTCAGTTCAAAGTTTAATTTCATATATGTTTGCTATACAAGGAAATCAAAAGAGCCCTAAAGAACTATTACTGACAGAGAGACAAAACTGCATGCTGCAACAGCATTTGGAATGAAGAAAATATTTGGCAGATGCTTTTGAAACTGAAAAGCTTCTATCTGATAACAGACTACAAGACAATACACACTTTTAGGGACGGGCAAAATTACTATACATGCAAAAGAGTACCTGGTTTTATACATATCTAGGACCAGACACCATAGTACAGGTAATAAAATGAAGCAATTTTAGTGGTTCGTCATTTAACAGTGTCTGCTATATTATACTATAATTGGAACTGGATTTATGAAGTTTAATGTCTGGAATTTTTGGTTTAATAAAAGCTTTATCTTTTATTTCAAACAGAAGTAGAGAAAAATCATCAACAATGGATCACATTGCAGTTTATAAACTTGTATATGTTTAGTGAATTCACTATTTTCTATTTTCTCATTGTGCTTATCTCTGGCTACCTTGAGGGTTGTGATCCTTACAGTTTAGAAGACTACAGATGAGAACAACAAACTCTTCCCCCACAGAAGCAGAGTCATCCATCTTTTTGATGTGAATGACTGAAAACAAATTTTAAAAATAATTTTCTACTATGCATTATCCAGGGCTTTGTTTCACCATACAATTCTTAACAAAGCTTTTATTGTTCATGCCCACAGGAAAGAATAATTTAAGTGTTGAGACACTTTTTAAAAATAATGTCATCTGTTGGGAACTCTCTGTGGGTATTACCTTTCTTTGACACTCACAGGGAGTTAAACCTAATTGCATTTAGGGTTACCTCTAGCAGCTACACTCAGAATCAAACATTCTCATGAGGACTATTGTCTAACTAATCTACTTATTAAACTTTTATTCAGATTTAATACAGTCTTTTATAAAAAACATCTCATAGGGACAGTAATGAATTTTCCAATTTTGAGAAAGCATAGAGTAGACTCTGACCCACAATCACCAAACTTATAGAAAGAAAAAAATATCTTTTGTAAGTAAATCCACAAGTCAATATGCTTAATTTTAGTCCCTAGCCCACGTGCCTTACCCTGGTCTAGGTAAAATAATGAACATAACTTGCTATGTCTCCTTTTATACCTTCCTGTTATTCACAAAGATGTTACACACCATGTCAACACCTTCTACATATATTATTTTCTTGTACCAGTTTGCCAACTCAGCTTGTCCTCATTCTTATCTTCCCTGAAGATTCACTTCTGCAACACTACCTTTTCCTATATTAGTCTTGCTAGAGCTAGAGGTTATATACTATTTACTTCCAAATCATTTTTCTCCCAAGAACTGCAGACCAGGTTTCCTGAATCTCCCTCACTGAGCTATTAAAAGGTTCTAAGCCTGCAAATTTGAATTTCCATAATATTTTTCTAACAACCCTTTGCTTACACAAACTAACAAGAGTCTCTGCTGGCTTTTTCTTGCCTAAAATTTCCATTTAGTCTTCTGTCTTCAATCATTTATCCTAGCTCCAGTCTAGCCTCTCTTTCCTACCCCATACCAAGCAGATTGATCCTTTGCCACTGCTCCTCTCCCTCGACTATCACTAGAAGAGGGGTAACAAACATGTGGACCAGATGCAGCCTGCAAACCAATTCCATTCAGCCCATGACTGTGCTCCATGGGACCACACTCTCTCCAAGAGAGAAAGCGAGAGAGAGAGAAAGAGAGAGTGATCTTGCATACCGAGCACTCTGCGATGCCACAAGAGTTTCAGGTCTTGTGACATCACAGAGCACTGGCTATGTAAGATTGCGCTCTGTAACACCACATTCTCTTCCTCACACACACACACACACACACACACACACACACACACACACACACAC
>ML685876.1:689385-748208 GCA_007922175.1 Pelusios castaneus
ACACACACACACACACACACACACACACACACACACACACACACACAGAGTGCGTGATATCGCAAAGTGCAGTCTCACATACACAATGCTCCGCAATGCCATGAGACTGCCTTAGTTTTCAATTTATGGTATGTATGACTCACTTGAAGCACATTTAGGTCAAATTTGGCCTGCCATAGCAAACGAATTTGACATCTCTGTTCTAGAATATGGATACCATTCCTTCCTCACCCTATGATAGTTTATCTGTAGTGTGTTTGGGTTTTTCCCAAGGTCGTGGAGGGAGTCTGCCCAGAACTTCCCACTCTCGGCCGCCATTGTGACTGCTCTTTGGCTGACTGGTGAAAAGGGAAACAGTCTTGTACTAGACAACCCCTCTCTAATTAGGCTCATGTGGAGTCAATGACACGCCTGTCTTACAGCCTGACTGGGATCTCACTGATCAATAGGAAGCAAGCAGGAAGTAACTATAATGGTTTTTCTCCTTCCCTTTACACCTCCCTCCCCACCCATTTGCAAGGTGGCCAGTAGTTCATGGAGGCACTGCTGAATGGCTGGATGAGAGCCAGAAACAGTTTGGAGCCAGCTCATACCCCAGCCAGCTGCAGAGTGTACTAGAGCCTGCATGGAAGCTGGGAAGGCAGTGTATTCCCTAAAGCCTCCTAGCAATGGCCTGACCTCACTTTGCCAAAATAGCCCTTACTATTGTTACTAAGGCTGTGCTTGTCGCTAACTCCAAAGGTCTTAGACTATTCTTATCCTTTTCACTTCAGTTGCTCTCATTCCCATGGATCACTGCCTTCCCCTTCCTCACCCTGGCATGCGTGGCTGCTTCTGACTCTGCACTCATTTTCTTCTTTACTTATCTGCTCAGGATAGCCTGGAATCATTATCTTTCTTCTCAACATCTTTCAGCTTGTGTCACTAAGGGCTTTGGTCCCCTACTCTTTCATCTTCATACACCCCCTTCCATTCCTCTTAGCCCAATGTTTAATTTGATTTGATTGGTTTTTATTATTGTTCACTTACATTTTTGCAGAGATTGGCCCAAATCACAATATTCAGGCTCTGAATCAAAAGTTCTCCAAATAAGAAAGAAGTTTGGATGCGAGTTTTTGCTTTGGCCCATCTCTACTTCGTTTTCATGTTATTGTTACTTCCTTGTCTTATCCTATCTGAATGTTTTGGATAAAAATAGTAAATAAAAATTTAACAATTTGTACTTTCAACTAGAACACTCTATATGTAGTTGATATCTATGAAAAATTAAAGGAAAATTTGATGATTACAGGTAGGAAAAAAGTCGCAAAATCATCAAAATATGATGCTTTTTATTAAAATATGCCACTTGATCTAATTGGATTTTACACCAAAGAAGGCCTGTGGATTTTTTTCCTGTTTGTCTTAAAGTGAAGGAATTATCTATTTGGCTGTTATATTTTATTGTTCTCTATTTTACATATTTGTATGGTGTGTTTGATCTTTTCTTGTCCTTGGAGCCAGAGTTACAGTTATTCACTTTTGCGCTTCTCTGAACTACACTCACGAACCCAATTAAGCTAAAAAGACTTGCTTCTTCATATTTATGTACTAGATTGTTCTAGTAAGTCAAAAATAGCATTATTCTATTTGAAAATAAATCAGAATTTCATCCTTTTCTGCTATCAAGGTACTCCACTTTTTTCTTTAAAAAATAAATAAATCCACAATTCAATACTTTAAGACACTTTCCAGAATATTCATGCAGTTATGAAAAACACCCTAGAAACAGAAACACTAGTGTTAATTCAAGTAACTTTGGCAGCACACTGAAATCAATTATAGACATGCCACTCCCCGCTCCACCCCACTCCCCCTTCATAAAAGCTACATCCCAGATACATTACAAATGCAGGTTATGGTCCACCACTTCATTAAAATGGGACTTGGAAATAATTTTACATGGATTTTCATATTGTCCTAAACTGTTGGTAAATATTATCACCATCAGTCTTGTTGTGCCAGGAGTGAGGTTTTCTAAGTGGCCTGTTTCAATGGTTATTCCAAACAAAGTGATTAGCTGAATGTGAGAACATTAAGTAACTGTTAGAAAAGACAAAGAAAACCCTTTCTTTTACATCTCTATTTCCCAAGGACAAGTAAAAATATTAGGATCTATTCTCTTATGCATAACTAATTAGTGTGATTGGGCAGGCTTGTGGATGTCACTAGGACTTTCAAGGGCATATTCCATGCTTCTTAGTATTGCAGTAAGCTTAGCCTCTCTTGGATTCTATCCCAGGGAATTGTGGAAAAACTTAGTTTCCTTTGGGGTATATAGAAGAAAAAACACAGGAGAACTACAGGCTTCTTACCCACCCCTTTAAGATGCTGAAGTGAAAATGGGGGTGCCAAGCTTTAATGAACCAACTTCCTCACCTACGCCAATTAGTCCAGGTTGAAAGCAATCATAAAGGGAAGAAGAGAGGGTGAGTTAGGGGCAACACTTGAGTAACTTCTGAATGAAGATGTTCACTGAGAGAATAGCCTTGCCATATTCATAAATATCTCCCCATGCAGCACTGATGTAGGCCACATCAAAGCAAAAACTTTGGGATTGATCATGGCCCTAGATATTCACAAGAAGGGACCCTCCAAGAACAGATCTGGCTATTCCTGTGAGAAAGCAGGAATGAGAAACTTCCATGGCCACCATCCCTCAACTTTAGGTCATATTAACATTCTGGTGAATTCTCCCGTGACCAAGAGCACACCTGTATTCACACCCTACATACTATTGTAATATTTTTGTGCAAAATAGGCCTTATAAGGTTGAATTTGAAAACTAATAACTTGCTGGTCAATAATATGTTGAAAAAATGTGCGGCAACATTACATGTAAAATTATGAATGATCCCTGTATGATGATGTTAGCACATGTTCAAACACACACAGTCCTGGCTATGCAAAAGGAATGTGTTTATCTCAATTTACATATAAATAGGCTCCTTGAGACAGCAAGAGGGGGTAATGGCAGGAGACAAGGCAAATCTGTATTTCAGCATACACAAGAGAGAAGAAAGAACATGGAGCTGTCTTCACCAAAAGACTTCATGTCAATTTTTTTTACTGTTTGAATGAACTTTTCTGTGAGGGGTAATCCTCACATGAATCAATTTCAAAAGGTGACTGGCTATAAAAGTGAGGGGGTAAAAACACCCCAGGGAATCTATCCTTTTATTTCACCAAAGATAACAAAAGAATCAGACCTTTCAGTTTCGGGGGAGACCTTGGCCTGAGAATTGGTAAGCTATGGGGCTGAGAACCTATGATAAGAATTTCACCTTGAACCAGATCTAGCTGGTTAAGCTTTAGCTATTAGAAAGAGGTTTATCTTTATTTCAAGTATAAGCATTTCTGACTTTAATGCCTTATATTTGTTATTGTTATCACTCCCATAACCACATTGTTTGTTGGGGCACCATTACTGATGAACGATCAACCAATTATCTCCACCCCTGATGAATGTGTGTCAATGCCTGAGTCTCTGTGATGTCCACTCCTGTCCACTCTTTGGACTTCACGGAAGACTCCAATTTGTACAAACTTAAATATCTCTCTTTAATAAATAAAACAAGTTTATTTAACAACAATCAAAACTAAACCAAAGTTGTGTTTAAACTGATCCATTTGCTAATTCCAGTTACAGTAGCAAACTGTTGAATATTGACTCATTACAGGGGCAATGGATTTCTAATATCTGAACTGTCCATGAGATGACTGGACAGTGAAGAACACATGCTTTGGAATAAACTTGGGACTGACGATGTGTTGGGGCCACCCTGCAAATAATCACCAATGCTGGTGGAAACCAGAATATGACTGGAATATTGCTAATTGGCTGCTGGGATCAATGATGCTGGGCAGTGTTTAGTTACACACACCATCAAAACATTGTTTGGTACCCAAAGTTGCTGGGCAGGCAATGCCACAATGCCTGATTGGTCTGGATTGCACCCAAGAATGTGATACCCCCTGTTAATAAGGGTCTTGGGGCAGCAGCTGGACATGGCAGCATGGTTCCAATGATATTGGATTGTATAGTTGCACTGTGCCTCTAGGAAATAATTCCCCAATGTATCAGAGAATCATGGGCTATGTCTACACTTGTTCAAATAAGTCGACTTTGCTAAGTCGACTTAACAAAGTCAACTTTAAGTCGACTTTATTAAGTCGACTTAGCATGTCTATACTGTAAATTTAGGTCGACTTAAAGTTGACCTTGCCAAATCAACTTAGAGTGTCCACACTGGACGCCTAAGTCGACTTGTAGGGGCTAGGTGGACCTGGCAGTGGTGCATGGTGGGAAGGGGGCCCCCCGAGAGGTGCCCCCCTTCCCAGGGCACCCCTTTAAAAGTGCCAGGGAGCTCAGCATTTTCCCCATTGTACCAAAGTACATGGTGGCTGAGCAGGACAGGGGCAGGGTATAGGAGCGGGGTTGGCAGGGCTGTGTCTTGCCTGTGGGTGGGCATGCTAGGCTCTGGCTGTGCCAGGCACCCTGGGAGGGAAATCAGTGGGGGAGCCCTGGGGATCCTTAAAGTTGACTTAGGGATAAGCCATGTCTACACTGGTGTAAGTCAACTTAATAAAGTCGACTTAATCAGTAGGTTGATTTAAAACTAGGTTTTATTAAGTCAACTTAAAATTTCCTTAAGTCAACTTAATTTACGCTGCGCCTACACCAGTTCCCTTAAATCGACTTAAGCTGATGCTTAAGTTGACTTAAGATGGCTTAAATCGACTTAATTTACTAGTGTAGATGCACCCATAGAATCTTAGGGCTGGAAGGGACCTCATGAGGTCATCTAGTCCAACTCCCTGCTAAAAGCAGGACCACTCCCACTAAATCATCCCAGTCAGGGTTTTGTCTAACCGGACCTTAAATATCTCCAAAGACAGAGATTCCACCACCTCACTAGGTAACCCATTCCAATTCTTCACCACCCTCCTAGTGAGAAAGTTTTTCCTAATATCCAACTTCGACCTCCCCAGCTGTAACTTGAAACCATTGCTCCTTGTTCTGTCGTCTGTTACTACTGAGAACAGCCTAGCTCCCTCCTCTTTGGAGCACCCCTTCAAGTAGTTGAAGGTTGCTATCAAATCCCCCCTCAGTCTTTCTTCTGTAGACTAAATAAGCCTAGTTCCTTCAGTCTCTCCTCGTAAGTCATGTGCCCCAGCCCCCTCATCATTTTCGTTGCTCTCCGCTGGACTGTTTCTAATTTGTCCACATCCTTTCTGTAGTAGGGAGCCCAAAACTGGACACAGTATTCCAAATGCGGCCTGGAGGGTTTTGGACCAGACCTATTCACATTTCTTAGAGAGGAGGGGGATATGACCTTAACCCTCCAGCACTAGAAGAATTTGAAGGAAACTCAACAAAGGAAACCTTGCATAGTCTTCCTCTTCCCCAGATCCTCTCCCACAGCTCTCACAGCAGCAGGAAATCAAACCATTCACTACTGTTGGCACTGGTTCAGTATTAAGACTTCATAATTTCAGCCTTAAAAACAAATAAATAGCAGCTCTGTTACAAGCAACAGAATAATACATAAAGAGACAAGCTGGCGTTTGAAGTAGGAGCTTCAGCTAAGCTGAGGGCAGTGGCACTCTCTTTAATATTCCTGCTACAGAATCCCTGATCCTAAATCTTCTTTATGGCTTGCCCACTATCTGTACAAATGCCATTTAAAATAGTAATCAGACTGATGCTTTCACATCAAATAGTGCTCCAAGACATGCCTTTATACCTGCAGAGAGCAATATCTTAATTATTAGGTTAATGGGGAGGATTTAAATCAGTGAAGCACAGACTGCAGAAATGAATAGTCCACAGTGGAGTTTTGTACTGCTTTGTCTAAACCAGCTGCTAAAAAAAAACCTGTGCGAGATGTCCCTCCCCAACTGCAGAGGATGAATCGACATTAACAGAGCTTGCCAAAAGGTGCCCAGGAGATCTGCAAACTCAAAATTTAGAAATGGACTATATATAGTAAGTACTGTATGTGGTCACTGATACGATTCAGCGCACTTGAAAATGCTTAAGCATGAGCTGGACTGACACGGTCAAGAGGAATCTAAATTTTTCCTCATTTTGGGATGTATGTTAATACTCTGCACCTGGATATCTGGGGAGTACAGAGTAGGGAGGAGTCAGCCAAGGTGGAACCAAAACACCAAAGATGTTTGGTTTATGCAAGAAGAAAAGGTGACTAGTGTGTGCTAATAACTTTTGGCAGCACTGGATCTTACGATGCCTCTAAAACCACCTTCATGTGTAGGATGAGTTCAGTCATTGCCTCCCCGGTGCCTTTTAACAGAGCCCTGAAAACTGAGTGATTAAAAACTGAAAAACTGCACCAACTTATATGTATATGTCCACTGTACATCTCCACAACACGGGACCCACCAGACTGGTGCCTCCTGCTAAGAATATGGGGAATAGCTCAAGTTGTCCACTGTCTAGAGGTCAGTGCTTGGTCTCTCTCATTCACCTTCTCTCTCTCTTCAGGACCTCAGCCCTCAAGCTGAGTCCTCTGTACTATCCCCCTTCTGGGGTTTCATTGAAGTCCAGACTGGCCCATTCTGCCTCAGTGGCTGCCACCAGTGCAGTCACAGCTCACATGTGGTATGTTGTAGGACTTCAGCCCTCTGGTTGAATTCTCAGCTGCCCCCCCTTCTGGAGTATATTCCTGTTCTGGCTGGCCCACTTTTATCAGTGGCTGCTCACTGCGGTTCCACATCCACTGATGGCCTGGGGAACATGTGTGGGACCCAGGACCACCCACTTCTCCAGACCCTGGCCCAGAGACCCTATGTGCTCTGTTGAGCACTACCTCAGCCCCCTTGCTCCTGTCTGGCCTGTGCCTTGCCAGGTCCCCTGGGTCATTCACACCTCCCCCAGACACCTGCAAGCCCTTGTAACAAGACTGGAGTCTCTAGCCAACCCCTGGCAGTGCAGTGAGCTGTCCAGGGTCCTGTCTTCCACAGCCCCACTGACAGCCTGACCTTTCTCCTCCCAGGTTTGAGGCAAACTGCCTCAAGAAGGAGCTGCAGCCCTCTGCTCCTATTGGCTTTCACTCCCTGCAGGGTTTTTAACCGCTTCCTGGCTGGAGCGGGGAAACTACCCCACTATATCTACTTTTTATTAAACTAAGAACGCATACTTCAGTTGTAGCTTAACATACAGCAGACTCAAAACACAGGCATCAGAGGAAGCATGCCAGTGATCTGGCACTAGTGAAGACTAGTGCTTTAATATATTAAGCCTCTTCTGACCCTCACAGTTATACAGACTCACAAATACAAAGCAATACAGAGGGTGAAAAGATTCCTTTAAAATAAATATACATTTTCCATCTGAAATTATGAGAACTGCTCATTTTTGACCAATAGATCCAACTTTATCCCAGTGGAGCTACCAAGCATTTCAAGCAGGAGGTATCAGCAAGCAGTGAAGCGGAAATTATCTGCCAAATACCATTCTGCTTCTTCCTTTGTGAGTATAGGAATAAAGTGGTGTTAGCAATTCTTGATCAGATAACATTCGTTTTAATTTAAGAGATAATGTCAGCAAAAATGGAGCATTGTGACAGTCCCAACATAAATGTTGAGGCATTCATGGAAAAATGGAGCGGGTGTTTTCCTGCCAAGACATGCAGTGCTATTAGTGCTATAATCATTATACCACATTTTTTTTTTCAAAAAAGGACAAAATAAAAGAAATGAGAGGGACCTGCAGAGAGCCTGAACGCCTACATTTACTGTCTGTTTGCTGGAAAGTTGCAATCTGAACTGCACATAAAGGGGACTTAGATAAAGAGTCACATGATGAAATATCCACAGACACTCTCTTATCAGTGCTGGGATACAGAAGCACTGGATATGTACAGTAGGTGCCATATGAAACTCAACATTCACTTCTTTAAATGCAGTGACAGCCATTAAATGTTGCCACCCAGTGGTGTGAGGGAGGCGATTGTTCCCCTCTGCTTTTGCAATTGAAGATATCATAACCATGCACTAACTGTCGGTAATTGCTGATATGCCGGTGGTAACATTTGGTACTGAGGTACCATAAACAACACAAAAGGGCAGGCGTTCAATATTTTAATAGCACTCAACTTTCAAAATTACTAGATAAAGCTTTCGTCCAGTTCTCTCTAATAGAAATCTTGCTATTTGACAAGCTCATATTCCCCATAAATTATATATTGCCCTGTGTCCTTTCTATTTCTGTCACTAGCTGAGGCACTTTCTATTCTGCCCCTTTGTACGATTTGGTGATTTTCAGACTGATGCTTTATTAATAAAAAATTCCATTAACCCTGCCCCACCCCCAAAGACACCTATTGAAATGTTAATGTGCATCTAGATGATTCAGCATCTCCTTTCTAATTCTCAGAGTGTGACACTGTTCTCAGGGAAGAATTAATGTTCGTTTTTAAATTGTTTAGGTAACTTATTAAGCAATGAATAAATTGCTGGGTCTGTCACAAAATTTTTTGGAAAAAGTCACAAATGACTCATGGCGTATTTTAATTATAACACGATTTTTTGAAAATTTGTGAGATCTGTGATATTGTCATTATCTCTCCCCACCCTACACCTGCTGTTACTTATCCACCCACTCAGCCATCACTCTTCCCATCTCAACTAAAATCTCTGCATTTAGATTACAGCTTCTAGTCTGTGACTCATGGAGTTGATAAAACATGCAATCTTGAATTTAAAAAAAAGATACAACATTCAGAGTTATGAAAAATCAATGCCCAAATAATACAAGGTGGAAGAATCAACCCTTAAGAAGTTAATTCTCTCTTTAATGGATGGCTGTTCTTAATGGTAGTGAAAATGCAATACTTAAGAAAACCCCACCAAATAAATGCATCTTTATTTAGGATTAGTAAAATTTAAGAGCTAAATCCTGCCCTCTATCTGAGATACTTATATGACTCTCATCATAATATTTGTGCATGTCACATACTTATTTTATTTATCCTCACAACAGTCCTGCCATGTTGTTATCCCCAAGATAACATGAAGAACAGATATCAAAAAGCGAAAACTTTGAGGCTACACAAAAAGACTGGACTTGAATCTAGGTCTCCCAAGCTTTCAGTTAATGTGATCCTATGTCATACGCTTCCCTGCATTTAATTTCCTCACATTCTGTAAATTTCCCATCTTCAAAGCATCTGATGAAGTGGGATTTTCTCCCATGAAAGCTCATAAACCAAATAAATCTGTTAGTCTTTAAAAGTGCCACAGGACTCTGTTTGTTTTTAACCACTAGACTATCCTTCCTCTTGGAGGCACCCATTAAATCTCACTGACTTTAATAAGAGCCATTCTTTCTGTCTCTCCATCTATGGCTTTATCTGACATGAACCAGTAACTGACCCAGGTCTTCCAAGAGGAGCACCCGTCCTCATTAATAAAAGCTGTTAGCAATTATGGGTTAATACATCTTGGAAGCAGGGACTGG
This sequence comes from Pelusios castaneus, assembly GCA_007922175.1. Lineage (NCBI taxonomy): Eukaryota > Metazoa > Chordata > Testudines > Pelomedusidae > Pelusios > Pelusios castaneus. The sequence goes on from ML685876.1 coordinate 698,909, forward strand.
GAGCAGAAGGATGGGGCTGGATTAAATTGCGCAGAGGCGCCAGGCTGCCTGCTTTCATGGTACCCCACCATGGCAGAAGCCAGATTGGGGGAAGGGAGAAGCTTGGCAGTGTTCGGGTATGTTGGCCCTGGTGCCCAGCAGACCCACCAGCCGCATGCTGAGGGGACCTGGGACCCACAGACTGGCCAGCCATAGGGGCAGGCCAGGCCGGTGCTGGTGTGGAGTGCCTGCTTGGACCAGAGGCTCCTGCCTGCCCCGGGCTGCTGGTCTGTCCCAGCAGGTCCGGGACCTGGGGTGAGGACTCAGAGAATGGGAGGAGCAGGCCAGCAGGGGCGGCACACCAGGGCTTGGAGTGCTGTTGGACCACTGGGCCAGAGCCCCTGGGGCCTGTCAGAAGAGACTGGCTCAGGCAGCCTGACCGGCACAGGCCAGTGCCATCCAGCTGGCATGGCAGTACTCAGGCCAGAGCCACATTATCGCAGGGCATCAGGGCCCCTCTTTAGCATGGGGCTGTAGGCTCTAAAACCCCTGCAATGATCTGACCCTTCAGAAGGATGAGCAACAATAGGGCTATGCTCTTTGACAACAATGGCTCACTCCAGCTCTCCTATAAATGGTATGCATCCAGCACTATGTAGGCATTTTGTTTTTTAGGGCAGCTACTGCACTTGGATGCGTGTGCATGCACACACTCACAAATTTTACAGAGCATACACATTGGTTGGTAGATAGGATCTAACCCTAAGGTTTGTTTCCAAGATTTCCACAAACCAAGTAGTTTATAACAGCCCGAAGAATTACCTTGGATGCAATACACATACGCATAAGCACACTACAAGTTCATGCTGTGTATTGTTAGAGAGAAAACACGTTAGAACTACAACAATAGATGAAAAAGGAGTAAATTGTAAAGTAAAGAAATGCAGACACTATTTTCTACATGCAACAGTAAGATGTGTACGGTGGAGAAAATATAACGTGTTCTGTGTAAACTAAAAATATTGACAATCCTATTGTGGGTGGGTTTTTTTTCCTTGGGTTACAATGTATTTTGGGTTATTCATTGTTGATTTGTGTCTTCACTAAAGCCTCGGGGATTTTGAAGACTGTTAATGACTGAATGGGCATATGATGTTCTGTAAAGAATGCATAAGATTTTTTTCTCTGAGGCTTTCCTTCTCAAAGTTATACTTATAATCAGAGTTCAATAGAACAACAAATAAGCATCATTTGTTTTCCTCTTTATCTTATCTTTGTTCCACAGGAATTTAAATGCAAATGTGAAATAGAATGAACACCAACAGATGCATCAAATGGTACTGCAGTCTGATGATTGCAATCTATAAAGCATAACAGACTATTTGCTATCTGCTTACTGTCACAGCATTCTACAGTTGGAAACACTATAGCAGCATTCTGTGGGTGTTATTTTTGCAACCAATTTTGAACAGAAATGCTCTAAAAATCACCACAGGATTTATATAAAAATATTGTAATGTATTCACACATGCTTGTGGAATAGTAAATACCGTATATCTTCGCTAGGCAATTAAGGAAAAGATACAGGCCTAAATTTCCCAAAGTAACTTTGAGTATCTCTATTTTTGGGTGCCAAACTTGAGACACTTTAAAAGAGATCTCATTTTCAGAAATTTCTGAGCATCCATCTTCTGAAAATTACACACCTTTAAGGTATCTTGGGTTGGGAACATAAACATCTGGTAACTTTTGAAAAATTCAGGACACTACATTTAAATTAGGATTAAAAAATGGGAAAACTGGGCTGAGATTTAAAACTCACTAATTTATCAGATCCCTCTCCTGGTTATTTAATGGAGCCTGCCTGCCATTCCCTTATCCCTCCCACACCCATCAGAAACAAGGACAGGCCTCCTTCCAACGACCTATTTAACACACCTACTATCTTACTCAGATCTAGTTCACCATGCAAGTGGCATTAACCCTTCTCTCCGGTAGTATAACTGAGCCGCAATCTCTGTCCTAATTGAACATAGCCTAATAGAAGATGATACGTGGGTAAAGTACAAAGTCAAACACCTAAGAACTTATTATACAATTATAATTTTATTGCTGGTGTTTAAGTGACTCTTATGACCAAATAATGTGATGTATGAGAGAGGGGTGGATGCTGTAGAGATAGGAGAAAAATGAAGTTAGAAAGGATTGTAATTCCGATAATACAGTAGTATTCTGACCCTGTTGTCTACATAATGGTAATGTTTTCCTTTTCTGTTTATCTGGTGTAATTTTCATTCTATACTTAAGATCACTAAAATTTAAACCGTTGATAAGAATTAACCTATTATAATGAGATATATCAATAAGGATTCTATTAATATTAGGAATCATCAACAAAACTTTGGAATTTGGATCTGGATTTCCACAAAGTTCAGGATATGAAGATCTGGTTTTAGACGCTCTCTTTAATAATGAATTAATTGTGACATTAAATCTGATAAAGCAAGAAAATATTGCACAAAGTCCCTGAGATAGAGGATCTACCACATAAATGGTCTTAATGATAACTGTAATAGAACCATCTAGGGTTCCCCACTGTTACAAGTTTTTCCAATTTAAAGACAGATATGTGATTCATGACAGCTCTCTGTACTATAAGGCTATTCTAATGTTATCCTATTTACTTCCCCTTGCACCTTGATTTCAACTTCAAGCTGTAGCTTTCAAGTATTTTGTCAATCACAGTTTATTAAATAGATTCTGCTGAGGCAGCTGTCAGGACAAAGCTCGACACTGACAAGCCATCTTAGCTCCTGTTTATTTCATCCTTAAGTCACCAACTCTCATTTTATCACCGAGAAGGAGGAAAAATGCTCTGGCTAGCTCAGAAAGGATGTGGAGGGACGCTGTTCACTAAAGACGCCAGGCAGAGCCACTGTGCTGGCATGGCTTTTGATCAACAGAACCAGAAGTATCAATAAATCCTCAGCAGCCCATTCATGTTTACTTTTCCCTTATCATAAGTGCTATTGTGAAAATACTACTGGCACTCAGTGTATAGAAGTGATTGAATAAAAAGATACAGTGCAGGCTGTCAACTTATCCTGAAATAGCCTCTAGTGGAAGCATAAAAAGCCTCCCAAGTCCATGCCAGAAGACAGGGTTATTGCACAGAATCACCAAATCCTTCACAACAATATAAACATTCAAGACCAAGTCCTGGCTTTGAATATGTACATGAGTGTACTATAAAAAGGGAGAGGTGGTGCACATCCATCTGTGCATGATAAAAAATTTCCATCCCAATCCCAGCAGCAGAAAAAAATCTGTGCTAGGCATCATTTTTCGTACAGTCCTCATAAATAACAACATGTAGGGGCAAAATTGGGAGGAGTCATGACCACAGTTAGGCACCAACAAAAACTAATAGAGTGAGATTTTCAAAAACACTTAGCATTGACCTAATTAAGATCATGTTGGCTTCACTGGACCTGTCTCTGATATAAACTACATTCATTGAAAGAATCTGCACATATCTACCAAATTCTGGAACATATTGGCAGAGAGGTGCCGAACTCTGGGATTCTGTGACTGACATCATGAAGAGTGCCATGTGCATAATGAATTGAAACAATGGCACACATACCCAATGTCCTGATATTCTGGTTTTTCAAAAAATGTGAATTTCTTCATGTAGCCCTACAAATGTTCCATTTGGCATTATGGGTGGGATTTTCAAAAGTATCCAGTGGTGAACTAACTCAGCTCCTGTTAATTTACAAAGAGCAGGGGTAGTACAGTGCGGAGTGCTTTGAAAATCCCAACTGCAACACAGAGAATGGGGAAAAGTTAATGACATGAGCCATCTCGACTCCCACTGCAGATAATGGGAGATGGGTGTGCTCAGGATCTTGGAAAAGCAGAATATCATCATATCACTTCTAACCACATATAGGGTGAGAGTCCCACATCCTTTTATGTCAAATAAAAAAGGACTACAATAGCATCAAGAAGCTCTACAGCCTTGGATTTCACTAGGGGAAAATTTTCCGGACACTGGAACTGAGGAAGACAAGCCTTACTATCTTATAAGGACTCTCTGTGCAAGCCCTTGTGGGGGTGTGAGAGGTAAGCCGGGCATGTAGCCACAGCATGTATAAATTTTGGGTGCCCATAATCAGATGGGGACTTACTGCTGAAGGACTGGTTAAATCATGCTGGAGGCCCTTCAAGCCCCAGAAGATCCCAGAATTGGGAGAATGCAAAGGTAGCTTAAAGCCACTATAAGCCCCACTGGGCTGCAAGTTGTGTCAAACCTCTTAGGTTATGTCTATACTTACAAAAGCTAGTCTGAATTAGTTAGTTCGAATTAACTTATTTCGAACTAGCATGGCTCCACTAGAATTCTAGTTCAAACTAGCCATGTCCATGCAGGTCACTTGCTTAGTTCGAATTAGTCAGTTGCAGGAAGGTCAATCTGCCGATTAGTTCGAACTAAGCAGTTAGTTCGAACCAATATGGCCACATTGAATTAGTTCGAATTAACCATTAATTCAAACTAAGCAATCACATTTATTAGTTCAAATTAAGGAAGCCCTTAATTCGAACTAATGAAAGCCCAATGTGGCCAAGGCTTAAGTTAATTCGAATTAAGCTTCCTTAATTTGAACTAACTTGCAAGTGTAGACATAGCCTTAGGGTATATCTATACTTCAACTGAAGGTGTGAGTGCTGCTTAAACTTTAATCTACCTAACATAACTAAAAATAGGAGTGAAGAAATGGTGGCACAAACTTCAGTGTGGGTCAGCAACACGAGCATACTCAAGAGTCCAGACAGATTTGTACAGCCCCCATTGAAGTCTCTACTGTCACATCTTCACTGCTATTTTTAGCCATGCTGGTTAGATTCAAGCTGGTACAGATCTGCCAACTTAAGCTGCAACAATATCTTCAACTTAAGGTGCAGCAAAGAATTTCAAAACACTCTGACTGCTCTAGCTATACCAGTGTACTGATAAGGGTGGGACATGATTAGAATAGGCATAGTTGCAAATATGCTTAAAGAGTTTTTAAATAACCAGTGTTCTTCACACTAAATAATGTGGAGTTCTTCATTGAAATGCTGTGCTGTGTGTTAAGCATTTCACACTTGGAAGATAATATGGATTGTGCTTCAAGTTACGTGCGTGTGATTTGTTCTTTGAAGTTTGAAAGTCTTAAGTAAATGTTATGGTGGCTCAGAATATTGGAAGGCTACTATGTTGTTGACTATTATCAATAAGTCCCAATACTGTCCATACAAGCAAATGAATCAAACTACTGAAATTCCAATTGCATTGTCTAGAAATACAAGTAGAACATCTGCTTAGCATTGTTTTAAGACTCATACCTAATAAAATTAAGATACTTAAGCCAGTTCTTTTATTTAGCATTTATTTTCATTACTTGAATTGCCATCATTTATTTATTTCACATCTTTTATTAATAATACAAACCAAATTGAAGGCCACTTTACCACTGGGAATACTAGAATAAAACTAACATCTGTGCTACCAAGGTACCTCACTACAAAAAACTAGATATTGAGTTATTTAATATCCATGAAGGATATTGAAATAAAAGCAATGAAAACACAGCACATAGAAATGACATGAATCATTTTCACTGGCTTTAGAGGGGTTCTATAGACTGAACAGAGAACTAGTTTGTTTCTAATTTTTGTGATGTTTAGTTCCATTTTATTAGCTTTGCAGAATCACTTGTCTCCTTTTTCCAAATTTTTTGTATGTATATTAATTCTTTTGCTACAGCTCCTAGCAGCATGAGATATGTTTAAAATGTTCATACTTCTGTGGACACCCTTGTCCTCTGCTTCCTTTTTGTGGTGTCTCCGGAGATCATCTTTGTAGATTATTGCAGAACCTGTGGCTATCACAAGCTTCTCTTAGTAGAAATTTCACGGTCCTTTACCACTGTCTGTCATTACTGTTTGTTGGGCTCTCTCTCTCTTTACTACACACTTTAAATAAGTCAATTGTTAATATTTATTTACTCAGAGCCCTAAGCATTCAGTGGTAAATCCTAATTATATTTTTGTGAGCCTGGGCAGAGGCATCCTAATTTTTTACTGCCAATGTTAGCCTGAAGTTTTACTTCCTTCCAATTACAAGTGCCATGTATATTAATTTTTTTGCTACAGCTCCTAGCAGCATGAGATATGTTTAAAATGTTCATACTTCTGTGGACACCCTCGTCCACTGGCAGTCATTTTATTGTTTAAATTAGGTTGGATTTAAACAAAACATAAAATATTAAATATATTTTTCATATATAAAACAAGTATTACTGATAACGCTGTTCAGCTTTATAAGATATTTGGACATATATTAGCCACTGCTATGATACCCTAGTGAGGTTCAGGAACCTCAAAAAGGTCATAAAGCCAACTTAACCATATATCTTGAGCTTTTTCTGTAACGGAGGGAACCATCCCGAGGAGTTCTACAGCTGACATAACTAGCTGTATGCCACTAACAACAGTCCAGAATAGGAAATGTAGCGAGGAGAAAGGCCAGTGCTGTATTGTAATTCAGCTATCCTAACTACTGGAATGGCTCTGTACGGCTGAAGACATCAAGGTGCAATTGAAATCAACTTGCATAATGGTACCATAAATCCTCTCTCTCTCTCTCTCTCTCTCTCTCTCTCTCTCTCTCTCTCTGGTCTTTCCAAATACAAATCAAAGGATCCAGTGTGGTGATCTCTTTAAGCACTTTTCTAACATTCATTACTTAAGGCTGACTATACCACTATTTCTACAGAAAATTCTTCCATATCTACATTGTATTCCCCATTTATACTCTGAATAAGCAAAAATCACTCCACTGAGAGATAGATGCTGTGGACCTTGAGCATGCTCAGCCAAAATTTCTAGGATTTCTAAAATAGTGCCCTGGCAAAGCATATGTGCATTGGACTGGCAAAATGGCAGCTCTGAAGTAAACAGTGATACATATGCAAGAGTAGAGGCTACTGAGCATGAGGTATCAGTTAAGGCTTAGCACATGCCAATGAGGTAATTGTGTCTAAGACTAGCAAGATATATAAAGAGAGAGTCACAATGTAGCATAAAAGGCCAGCTGCCAGCAAATTTTGAAGTCCAGAGTCTGCATCTGAGAAAGAGAGTGGTGTTGAGGGAGAGCTATGAAGCTAGCAAGAAATGCTTCGTGTCATGGGATGCACGCTTCCTCCCCTCCACTCCCCCCCCCCCCAGCCCTGTAATGTGATCTGGGTAACTTTCCTGTTCACCTTTGCACTGTAATTATATGGTTTAATGGAAAATATGCCATGCAAAAGCTTTTTGAATGCTCATGGCATACTCTGCATTATAGTTATGGTATCATGTTTCCTATAACATCACGTGTGTACAGAATTAAACAGGTTCCCAAGGAATTTCACATGGCTCAGGTAGGAGCAAAACAAGCAAGGCTACAAACACACATCCAGAGAAAATACGCATGACAAATGGACTACCTAAATGTCTATAGTACCCTGGCTGGAGAGGGGGAGATCACCTGCCTTTTCTGAATAAATGGAATAATCTGGACACAAGGAGGAAGAGAAAAGTCATGCTTTAAACTGGTGAGAGGTTTTTTGCCAGAGAAACTGCATCTTGAAACATCTCCATCTACAAGCAAAGACTGGGCCCTGCCATGGAGGGGCAGAAACTGCCTGGAAACCATTACAGCTGAATTTGAATGGTGAGCTGAGCATAATTGTAGTAGTGATTTTAGCTTAGATTGTGAGTTATCTTTTATTTGCTTGTGGTAACTCCTGACTGATTGATTGATGAATTGTGCATTGATTTGCTATATACTCACTTAGAACCATGTTTTAATCAATAAACTAGTGGTTTTTTTTATCTAAAGCTGTGTGGCTTCTAAAGAATATGAAGGGGCATAGGCTTAATTTGGAGCAAGGGCTGATTGCATAGCAATTTCTTTGTTAAACTGATGGAACAGTGTATATGAGCCTGCAGTGATCTGGAAAGGGTCCCAATCCCTGCAGGACAGAAGTTGTCAGTGTTGCATCTGGGGGTTAGGGGTGTTGGCTGAGGGATCATTCCCTGAGTGGCTAGTGAGTGCACTTCTACTGCCTGGCACTGATTACAGGCAGAAGGTTGGTGTGGAGTGACCTAGGAATAGGGGTCCATCTAACAAGATGGGGTAAGTTAGGATCCAGGAGTGGGTGATCAGGGGAAGGCACAGCAGCACACCAGACTAGATTCTGGGAGGGGAATGTCACACCACGTCCCATGAAAACAAGCAGAAATGTGATCAAGCAGAAGCTGCTGGAGAGAGAGAGAGAGGGGGGGGGAAGAAAATTGAAGCAGAGCAGAGCTGACTGACCAGTAGCAACAATAGTTTTTAAAGGAAACATCACTGGACTTATAGAATAAGCTTAATATTCTTTGAATTATAGTTTGTGTGTGTGTGTGTGTGTGTGTGTGTGTGTTGATAAGAACACACAATTTGGTTATTAATTGCAACATATCTATGTAAAATTTAAAGCACTTTAAGATCCACTGCCAGCCACTTGCAAGAAATTGCTTTCCTTATAAGCATTTAAAACATAAGCTATTGTAGTTTAAATGCTCTTTAAGGGATTTTGTGCCTTGTTTATGATTTTTAGATTCTATTGTAGTATGGATCATTAGTTACATCAATAAAAAGATACTTTGTTTTGAAATTAATACTACCTGTATCAATTACTTTATTGGAAGTTTATATCCATGCCCTTTTGTGTTTCTTTAAAAATGCAAAAACTTTTACCTCAGGAAGAACAGACTAAGGGTAATAGGCAGATTGCTATACCAGTGTCCCAAAATTAATTTTTCAGGGTTACACCACTCTGGAGAAAATGCTTTATACCCATTTTATAGAGGGAAAACTGAGGCACACATTAGAGCCCAAGGTCACACAATGAGTCAATGTTAGGGTTGATAATAAAACCCAAAGCCACAAGGCGGATCTCACAGACCATTGGTTTTCAAACTTTTTTTCCTCAGAACCTCAGTTGAAAAAAATTATTAATGCCCATGACCCAATAGTTACATATTTGAGGACTGCATTCCAGTCTTTTGGCAGTGGCAGCAGGGGGCTCCATGAGTCAGTACTTGAAGGTCTGTGATCCAGTACTGGGTCGCAACCCATGGTTTCAAAACCATTGTCATAGACTAATAGACTCTAAGGTCAGAAGGGACCACTATGATCATCTACTCTGACCTCCTGCATTATGCAAGCCACAAAACCTCAACCACCCACTGCTGTAATAAACCTCTAACCTATAACCGAGTTATTAGAGTCTCAAATCATGGTTTAAAGACTCTCATCTTTCTAATATCCTGGGACCAACATGTGTACTACAACAATAAAAAATAAACAAACAATAAACAAAAACAATAAAACAATAACATCTATTCTGTAGATAGATAAGAGCTATGATACTTCACAGCTACCACAAACCCAATTAAATGTTTAAAGTATTAAATATAAAAATCTGGGAGAGAACAGAATTTGTTTTGCCCAAAGAGGAAGGCACAGAAATGAGTGAGAACACTGTATATATCTTCACCAATTGGCATGTTTTATTATATTAAGGAAGGCTTAGGAGTTTGAGTTACCTGATAGCTTCATTCTCTCGTTGTTACAGTGACTGATAAAAGCTCAAGGAATCCTTCAGAGCCACAATTCCCCATCTCCATCTTTTACAATAGACTAATAGATCCATAAGTTTTCAAGGCCAGAGGAACCATTGTAATCATCTAGTTTGTCCTCTTGTTTAAGAGACCATAAAATTTCCCAAAATAATTCCCAAAGTAAATATTTTAGAAAAAAACATCCTGTCAATTTAAAATGGTCAGTGATAGAGAACCAGGTACGTTGATGATGGTTAATTCCAATGGTTAAACACCTTCACTGTTAAAAAACTGTGCCTTGTTTCCAGTCTGAATATGTCTATCTTAAACTTCCAGATATTGATTCGTGTTATATCTTCTTCACACTAGTTAGAAAAGCCCATCATCAAATATTTGTTCCCTAGGTTGGTATTTACAGAGTCTGCTCAAATCACTTCTTAACTTTCTCTTATTCAGCTATCACGTGAGTCTATCACTATACATGTTTTCTATATCCTTTAATTTAGTGGTTCACAGGGGCCACAAGTGGCCTGTGGGAGCTTTCAAAGTGGCCCACTACTGCTCTCCTGCTGGCTGCAGAAGGCAGCCACTGCCTAAAGAACCAGGCATTTCCACAGGTCAAAAAGACTGATGCAGGCTCCTTGCTGCAGCCATGGGAATGGGAGATCAGGGCTCTCCCCCCTGGCTGTAGCAGGGAGCTCAGCAAAGCACTCCACCTATGTCCATAGGCACTGGGGTCCCTGTTGGAGCTAGATGGAGGGGAACACTGATCTTCCATCCCCTTGGCTTCAGAAGGGAGCCACTGCCTAGTGACTCAGGCGGAGTGCACAGGGCTACGGGATGTGTGCAGTTTCCCTGCTGCGGCCAGGGAGATGGGAGATCAGTGAGGAAGCAGCCTTCTTGCTGAACTCTTCCCATCTGGCTGGGTGGTGGGACTGCTGGCAAAGACTGGTGACCCTTCAGGGTTGTAAAAATGATATCTGTGGCAAGGGCGTAGCCAGCCCCCGTTTTCTGGCCGGGCTCCTGATTCTCCAGGGGGGGCCTGGCCAGTCCGGCTTCTGCTCATGTGACTGGAAGCTTCCTAACAGTTGGGAAGGGGAGTGAGGCATGAGGCAGCCTGGCTCTGACCACGCAAAGGCTGCAGTGGCTGCCTGGGCCCGGAGCTGCAGGGTGGAGATCAGACCACCCCCCACCCGTCTGCCCGCAGTGCTGCTGCTCACAGGCACAGCCGCCAGCTGCTGGCTGGTCTGTGGTTGCGGTGGCAAACTTGCACTACTGCTGGGCACTGCAGCAGGCAGGCCTGCTGGCCAACTAGGTGGGCAGATGTCCACCCAGGCCCACCGGAAGATATGCCCCTGTTGGTCTTTGAGCCTAAAAGGCTGGGAGCCACTACTGTAATTATTTTTGTGGTTCTTTTCTGAACCCTCTCCAATTTATCCACATGCTTCATGAATCATGGGCACCAGACCTGAGTACAGCATTCTAGTGTGGCTGCAGCAGTGCCAAATACAGATGACCTCTCTCCCGCAACTCAAACCTTTTCTGTTCTTGCATTCAAGGATCACATTAGTCCTTTAGGCTACAGCCTGGCCCTGGAAGCTCATACTCAGTTGATTATCTAGCATGATTACTAAATCTTTTCAAAGTCATTGCTTCCCTTCCCAGAGTCCCCCATTCTGTACTTATGGCCTACATTCTTTGTCCCTAGATGTACGCAGTTACATTTAGCTATATTAAAACACACACTATTTGCTTGCGCCCAGCTTGCTCAGTATCAGTGTCCTCTTCATTATTTACCACTTCCCCCATTATTGTCTTCTGAAAATGTTATCAATGATGATTTTATGTTTTCTTAAAGGTCATTGAAAAAAAAAAAAGTTAAACAGTGTATGGTCATGAACCAAGCACTGTGGGACTCCACTAGCGGCAGACACACTTGATGATGATTCTCAATTTACAACTGCATTTCGATACCTAACTAGTTAGCCAGTTTTTAATCTACATTAATTTTTATATTCTAGTTTTTAAAATCAAAATGCTACATGCTACCAAGTCAAACACCCTACAAAAACCTAACTATATTACATCAACACTATTTCCTTTATGAACCAGATTTGTAACTTCAGAAAAAAAGATAGCAGTTTACTTCCATGATGATCTATTTTCCATAAACCCATGTAGATTGGCAAAAACTATATTACACTTCTTTAATTCTTTATCAGTCAATTCCCTTATCAGCTGCTTCATTAACTTACCAGGGATTGATGTCAGACTGACAGGCCAAGTCATCCCATTTACCCTTTTAAAAATATTGGGACATCATTAGCTTTCTTCCCATCTTCTGGAGTTTTCCCAGTGTTCCAAGACTTACTGAAAGTCAACCCTAACAGTTTATCAAGCTCTTTAGCCAACTCTTTTAAAACTCTCGGTTGTAAATTATCTGGACCTGATGATTTCAAGCTATTTAACTTTAGTAACCACTCTTCCACATCCATCTGGGATGCTAATAGAATGGAAAGAGTGTTATCTTCACTACAGGATATAACTACATTATTTGTTTCTTCCCCCCATAATACACAATAAGTTTAGCTGCTTTGCACAACTATATATCATCTCCACTGATAATTTTCAAACTAGAAAGTTGTCTAAACTAGAAAGGTAGCCTGCTAGTCCCCTATATAGCCTATATGGCATATAATTTAACAATAAATCTCCAAGATACCTAAGCAGTAGAGAAAATAAACTGATTCAACTGCTACGTGTCAGGTCCAGTCACATTCCTCTTATATATCCTAGAGAAAGGAATGCTCAGGAGCAAAATATCAAATGAACTACCTGTAATATCAGGTTCAAAATCCTATATTATTGACTCAACCCTTCCAAGATAAAGAAACTGACCCCCTTATTTGGATCTTTTACATAAGATCTTTCAAATGAGGTTGTCTTAGCTCTCTGTGGACCCTATGGATCCCATTGCACCATTTTTGGGAAGAATAAGGTTTTGCCTTGATGTTCTTGCCAATATTTCATTTCCTTGGACTGTTGCTCAGCCTGCTGGGCATCAGCTATGTGTTGCACTGCACTGTATATTATAACTGTATATTGCACTGTAATATTATAAACCACTTTGGGATGGAGAGCATTCTTCATGTTTAAAGTACTATAAAATATTATTTGAATCCACTCATTCTCCAGTTAAAAATTAAAATGAGATAAGATTAAAAGGCATACATGATCTTTTATGGATGTTTTGTGTTTGTTAAATGCTATAAATCACACCTACATCAGCCCAGTGGCAGATACTTTATTTAAAGATGGAAAAAAATTACAAAACCAGCATTATCCTGGCCAGTACCTGAACCCCTTCTTAGAATACTATGATTCAAACACTGCCAGAAAGTTAAACCAGTGATTATTATGTCCAGGGGTTATGTGCATCTGTAACTTTGGCTATATCTACAGTTGTTAATTTAAGTTGACTTTAACGAAATCGACTTAGTGCAACTTAGTTAAGTCGACTTAGTGCGTCTACACTTAAAATTAAAGTCGACTTAAAGGGGAACTTAGAAAGTCGACCTAGAGCATCCACACTGGACGCCTAGGTCGACTTCTAGGGGCTTGGGTACAATGGAGCAAAGGTGGTCAGGGACCCTGGCAGGGCATAGGAGCAGGGTGGGCAGGGCTCTGCCCTGCCCTGTGGGGGGGGTATGCCAGGCTCCATCTGTGCAGGGAGGGCATTGGTGTAGTCCTGGGGTATCCCTAAGTCAACTTAGGGCTACCCCACATCTACACTGGCTTAAGTCGACTCTAGGGAGTTGACTTAAGCCTTAGGTCGAATTCAAAGGAGGTGTTATAAAATCGACTTAATTTTAATTAAGTTGACTTTATTTTCCTTAAGTCGACTTAAGCAAGCTGCTTCAGTCGACTTAAGAAAACTGTAGTGTAGACGCAGGGTAAATTAAGTCGACTTAAGCAAGCTTAAGTCGACTTAATTTACAAGTGTAGATGCAGCCTTTGGGAGGAAAGGTGGGAATGGTTTTGGGGAACCAAGAATAATCAGTGTTACATGAGAAATACCTACAAGTTTAGTGAAACTGAAAACCAAAGTAGAGGCACATGTTAAAAAGGGACACTAATACTGAATCTGGGTTGTAATATGTATTATGTTTACAGTTCATAAATTTTACAAGGCTGCTATCTACTAACAAGGAAACTTTCAATAATAAGAAGTGAGTAAATTTCCAAAATTAAGTTAAAAATAGGGCTAATCGTGGGTAGAGGAGCCTGCAACTGTTCTAATTCACTGCTGCAAGTAAGGATCACCCACTTACAGGATATGCTATGTATTGCTGTCTTCTAAAACTGTAGCTCCACAGATCAAAGAACATATAACATCAGCATGAGAACGGAGTCTTCAAAATGATTTCTGGTCCCCAAACCAATTTCATCTAATAATTAACTGATCCCCAACATGAAAAGGTGGAAGAATTCCATGGGGAGTCAGAAGAGATCAAAGCCTGTGATGTGTGCCCCCACTCTCCCTCCTGCTCTTTTCCGGACAGTCATCCATCTGACTTCAGTGAGTGAACAGTCGCACACAGCTAGCCACTAGAGACTGACATCAAACAGACTTTAAAATAACTTGCCGTAGATTCCAAGTTCTGCTGTGAGTAAAGGAGGGAGGGAGAAGGCAGGGAGCTACAAGAGAGATAGCAGTAATGATTTTGGAGCAGAGGTGAAGTAGTGTTGGTGATTCTGTGCATCCTCTTGGATTTGTGGGTTTTCTGATTCAATCAAATGCCTAGATTTGTGCATCATGCATTCATCATGATTGCAGCAAAGAAGCAAATGTTGAATCATTTCCTATGATAAATCTCCTTTAGATTTTTTTTTCACTTGATTTTTAATTTTCCAAAATCTATATGCCATGGCTTTCTGCCATTATTTATTACAAACACCACTGGGCAATGTTCGTACTAATCCATAAACATGTTTTAAGTAACGGGTCTATGTGATTATTACAAACATCTTTGAAAAGGAGCTGTTTTCACAATGTACACTTGCCGCAATGCCAGTGATATTTTTGGAGCACTTCAGGGAAAGTGTTTGACTTCAACTATGTCTATATCCTTGTTTTTTTATTGGTTCATAAACTTACACACACCCATTCCCCTCTTTTCAAACATGGCTGGGAGACATGGAATTTGAAGTCTGTATGCACTGGAAGTGTTTAAATGAGCTTCAGTAAAGGTGAAAACTATGGACTTATTAAAATGAAATAATAATAAAGTATATAATAAAGTAAAAAACACAATCTAAATATTATAATATTACAATTATTATTACAATTATTATATTATTGCTCTTTTAGAATTAGCTAGTTTGTTCTATTTACTCCAAAACCAGCCCTTACATTTTTTTTTAAAAACCTCCACACATTTAATCACAACTTTTAGAAACAAGCTAACCTCTGGATAATGAACCAGTACATAGATATCATCAGGAAATAACACCCAAAGATAATAATATATACCTTTCAGAGAAAGGCATAGCTTCAAGGTGAAACCTATTACTCTGGATGGTGCAAGAAGGGAAAATGCATCTGCTACAATAACCTTTTCAAAAACATAAAGATATCAAAGTTTAACTTTATAACCTTTCTTTCTGCATGACGACACTGATAAAACCCTGTGAAACAGTTATTTACTGGACAGAATCTGCAGAATGCAAAAGCAAGTTATTAAAAGATTCATTTTCTATTTTCCTTTAATCCCCGATGCTCGCAGCAAAGACATCCTTTGTTGTATGGAGGCTCTCATGAAGCAAAATAATAATTCAAAGAAAGAAAGAAAGAAAGAAAGAAAGAAAGAAAGAAAGAAAGAAAGAAAGAAAGAAAGAAGTCTTAACACACTGTACTCAGGGTACTAAACCAATTTTCGAATTCACTTCAGGACAGCAACTGGTATATGATTCAATGATCTCTGATGATTCTGGAAATCCTACAGTCAAAGAGCCACATCCCAGACTTTTCACCAAAACTATGTGTTAATTTGCACATGCATTTTGGCTGGTCTACATGACTTCTGCACAGCCTCAATCTCAGACTATATATGCTTAAGTAGTCAAAGAAGGAGGGTACACAGAGCCAGAAAGAAATCCAGGAAGCACTTGCTAAAATGTTCAGATCACACCTCAATTTTAAACCTGAAAACATGATTCCTAATCCTTTCCCACTACTATAATTCATGGAGTGAGAGCTATGGCCTTCAATAATTTGAAAGAACCCAACTTCGAAACACAACAGTTGTGCCACAGGGTTTATTTTCTGATGGTCTGTTTTATGACAATTTGTAGCCTGAATCCAGAATTCAGAACCCTGCCACAGAAAGCAGAATTTTGTCTATGCACAAAAGAGCACTTAAAAGTGTACCATTTATAAACAACAGTAAGAAGAAGCAGATAATTCAGGTGCCTATGTAGCTACATAGACAGAGGTAGGGATTCAATGTAAATTGCATATTACCATACCAGTTTAATTTGTTTAGTTAATATTCTTTACACAGCCTCATTTTTATTTAAAACATATACAGGATGTTTTCAATGTAATTTCCAAAGCCCATGGTGGTACACTTTTCCCTGAACATTTATGATGTTCCACAGTCTACATCCAAAAAACTATTATGAGATTAAATGGATCCAGGTGGGAAATTTAAGACAGTAACTATATTGCATGCTGCAAAGACAATATGTAAATATTACTGCAATCTCACTGACATGAAATTAGAATATGAAGGAAAATGAAATCAACAGAACTATGAGATACTGAATTAATTTACCTTCAAATATTAAAAGTAATGAATCTTCTGCTCATTTCCAGTGTTCTAAGAGTCATCTTAATACTAAAAATGTTAATTTAACTGCATTACTTTACTTAATGCATTTTTATACCATCACGTTCTTCAGAGGACCTCAATTTATAAATATATTATGTACACCATGTTCCTTCCTTTTTAATTTTAATTATCTTGGCTAAAAAAAAAATAACTAACGGCCTCAATTGCATCAAATATTGCAGCTAGAAAGGTGGCAAGTAAGAAAAGAGAGTGAAGCGCTGGTGATGTAACCTCAATATTTGGGTTTATTTGATTAGTTGTAAAAAGAAAAAGTAGACAAAGGGAGAACTTAAAAAGAGAATTCAGTGTTAATAACTGCATGAGAGATGGTGATGGCAAAGTTCCACTCTGAAGCTGGATTAAATCTGTCCTGCAGCAGAAGTGTTTGTTTTCTATCTGGATCACAATGGTCATGACTAGCCTGATCTTAGAATGGTGGGTGGGTGGGAGGGTGTGTGAGAGAGAGAGGAGTGGAAATTGGGAGAGTTATACTACCATAGTAATATCTAGTGAGATAATTTCTGCTCCAGACTACTTGTCCCCACCACACACGATTTTATCATGACCAACATGCACAACCCTTTCCCCCATCCTCCCCCATGTGATTCTAACTGTGAAAACTGCTTCTGTAGTCAAAAACTGCCACCTGTTTACCCTTGTTCACTAATTAGATTGGCACTGCAATTCATTGATAAACAATGACATTTGTTTTGCCACTTGCAGGATGAATCAACTGTTCTTCAGTATTACAGTTACTCCTCTCTCTATTGCAAGCACACCCACCAGGTGCTGTTTGGTATTTCGGAATACAAAGGGCAAAATCAAATCATGCTAGGAAGATTAGTCCTTTATCACATCATTGAGCTTACAAGTATTATTAAACATATTATGCAGCTATAATTTCCCTTTATTGAACTCTATGTCCAATCCATTCACATTTCTGTTTTTCTGTTAAAATCAGGCACTCTTTTTAAAAATAAAATAAAATAAAATAAAATAAAACAACCTGCAGACATGGCTTCCAAAGATAGCTACTAGTCTACAGCTCATACCATTGGGATATTAAAAGCTGCCAATTGCCTAAATGTGACCACCTATCTTACTTCTCCAATGAGATGATACTTAGCCTGTCTTTCGTCTATTCTACATACAGGATTTCTTCCTCCGAAGACAGCATCGTCTTTTTAAGTGATGTCAATACTGACAGGCCATCCAATGTCCGTCTCTCTGTAGATTAAATGTTTAACCACTTCAGCATCCTCCTGATCTCTCTTCATTTGGAAGGCCGGGATAAAGGATGAAAGGACAATTTGAGGTGATTGGGTAAATGAGTTTCCCTGTTCATTAACACCACAACGTGCAAGGATTCAGTGTGTTACTTCAGCTTCATAGGATATAATTACATGTTTTGATTAGCGGATACATTTTCCCATCCTCAGGATGTCAACAAGGGTTCAAGTGTATAACGTGTATAAACGGGTGCTAATTTCACTAGTCATGAAAATGTGGTTCTCTAATTACATTTATATCCTCTTAGTCAATTTTCATCCTATATAGCTTCTATGTGGTAGACAGTCCTGTTCTTTCCCCTTCCCAATGACGGACGACAACTGAGCTCTGAGGAATGACACAGTGATTATAACATTCAGTAGGCTGGGCAAGTTATGTTTCTATTTCATATTGCGCTAAACAGCTTCATATTTAAATAAATTATGCAGGTCTATACAATTTTTGGTCATTGCTGTACCATAATCAATTATAAACCTTTTAGATTTATCATCGGTGATTGACTTACCAAAATATTATGGCAAAAATGCTGCTACTACCCCACCCCACTGCTTATTATTTAAGAAAATAAACATTTCTGCTGTCTGATTACTGACACGAAAAATACTGGGGAAGCAAAAAGCAAGCATATGTTGTAGACAGAGAAGTGCTCTTTTCTCTTCGGCAATTTTCTGACAAATTCCTTATGAAAGCTGAAAGGAGGAACACGGTAACTAAAAGATCACCTTTTCACAATTAGCTATGCCCTGACAACCATTGTTATGGAAACATTCTCAGGCTCCTTGCTAGTAACCACTGTGGATAAACCAACCATCCCGTGATTCACTGCAGGCCATTGTGCTGTCCCTTTTTTTGATTTGAAGTCAGAGTGCTTAAATGCAGGCAGCTATTTAGATGCCTCAATGTGCACCGCACAGGGCGTAAATGATACAGAGTGGTGCATGGGGAGTGATACAGAGCTGCCTCCATCTCGAGGAAAGCGCCAGGAGGGATGTGCTTCAGAAAGTTGGTTGATTTGGGGTGGGGGTAGGGGAGGAGAAGGAGAGGGCCAATCATCCCATCGAAGGTAATACTCTCCTTCCCTGTGAAACCCTCTAGTAATGCTGGTCAGTGTGGAGTGAGTGATGAGGCCAAGACCCTCTCCTCTCAGTTGGGATTTGGGTCTGCCAGGTGTTTTAGGAGAGAATTCTCCAGAGTACGGAAGCTGTGACTACTTAGAGAGCTGTACAGCATGTACAAGGTTGCAGAATATCTCACACGGATTCTCCCCCACAGTCTAACTTTCTCGTGCATTACAAGAGGTCCAATTTAGCACACAAAAAAAATTCTAATCTATGAAACTTTATATTTTGAGCATGAGATTAATCTTTGGAAACTGGTGTTTATTACATACCCCTTTCTCTTACTTACCTGCATCATTTAGCTTAATTAGTATATAAGCAAACAGAATAATATGCCTATTAAACTCTCCCAAATACTATTCTTGCCCTTGATACTTTAAGGACATTACTAATCATTGAAATGTGGGTAACTCCAAATAATAATTAAGAGGAAACCAACATGGAAATTCCTAACAAATTCATCACACCGTGTTCAATTATTGCAGCAGAGGGCTAGCAAGAGTACTGGAGCTTGCTGTATAAATCTGTTTGCACGTGGATTGATGTTCTGGTATCATAATTACTCACAGCTGTTGGACTTCTAAAAACTATATTAGGAACTTAATTCAGAAACTTTCATATTGAAGGGATTTAAAAAAATATATCTGAACACATTGCCAATAATGAATGTAAGGCTATAAATCAGAGAGGTTTAAATTTCCATTGCAAATATTCTATACGATTACAACTGCTGCAGATTCTCCTGATTAGACATAATAGCAAATATTAATACATTTATGCAGCATGTAATGGGAATACCATCTGACAGTCTAAATTGTATTTGCATAGTAACAAATTCTATTGCTACACTCTGATTTAAAAGTATTTTCAAAAGAATAAAGTCTATGCAGGATATCTAAGTTACAGTGAGGATTGCACTCCCACCATTTTACAATGAGTTCTCTGCGGGAAGATTACCGAGCCCATGTAGCACTGTCACATGCAGAGCTCATTACAAAATGGGAACCTAAGCCTTTTTATGCCATGCCCCTATTAATACCATAATTGACACAATGGACTAAATATGTTATTTTCATTTTTTACTTGTACTGTTATATTTTACAGATTATCCTGCTGGATTATTTTCTTCTATATCAGATAATCTTCTATATCAGATAAATCTTATAATTTATTACATTTATAGTAAAAGTACCTATGCAAAAGTAAATGTGTACCTATAAATTATAAGATTTATTTTATGTGATCTCCTAATTATTGGGACTGAAATATAGAATAGGAATTGTCAGATTAAGTTGAGATCCTTTTTTTCCTTTGTTATGTTTTACTTGTTCAGATTCCCTATCTGTTCCCCATTTGTTTATTATATGCAGAATGCAGCAAAAAGTATGAAAATTAATGTCTTTTCATATATCTTATTTGTTGCATATTTTAGGAATTATGCTTATGCTAGTAATGTAGGAATATGACAGTGGGCCTCGTGACTTCCTTCTCAAATTCAAATATATGTTTAAAGCATTAGATTGAGTTACTTATACTTGGGCATTGACGACTGATTGCCTGAGAAATGGTCCAATTCCCAGCAAAAAAATAAGCAATGGGGGGAAATATAGGTCAAATCTCATTGTCCCCAGGGTTTCATCTTTAATTGTCCTTGGGACCTGCATGAACTAACAATAATATAGTGACTAACTTTACTGCTAATCTCTAATCAAATAACATATTATAGCCTGTTGCCTTTCCACTTATGAAGTATTTCATTTATTTAGTCACAATAAGACTGTGGCAAAGCTGCAGAGATTTTGTACAATCTAGTTGACCTTTATGGTTTAATCACAAACCATAAAATACCCCAAGTACTTTATCATATTCATTTTTGAGCAGTACAATCCTACCTTGATTATAGTCAGTCTAAATGATTCAGGCAATGGCAGATTTGGGAAGCACTTCCTCTGAAGGATAAAAACTCTGTTGCTCATTTGGAAACAGGGTTGATTTTTGGCAGATTCAAATCACCTTTCTCCCTCAGTGGTGTACAATTGAAGCACACCTCAGAAACACACTTAATTCCTGCTAGATACAGTAGAAAGGGATTAGGAATGGGAATGGAATCAAAGTCGTGCACATGGAAGCAGAGAAAACTATTACTGGGCTGACTTTCTTTCCTACAGAAAAGGGGCCAGAACAAAGAGAGGAGAACTGGTATCTTCATGTATACTTTCAGTAAACTAAACAATGCATCTGCTCTCACAAATTTTCTGAAAGTTTAGAATCTATTTTCACTCAGAGTTCTGTGGCACTTTCCCCTCTGGAACTTATTTTCACTCAGTGTCCTTCTCCCTGCAAAAGGTGATGTGGGTGTGGGGGCGGGAGGGAGGGGAGAATCTCTTCTAAATCAAGAGAATGACCTTCCCATTTTTGCTTCGGCAGGCTACAGAAATGGGGCAAACACTTAAATTTAAGACTTCAAGCTTTGAAGGTAGAAGAGTGATTTGAGTAGAGGGTTCGCTGAAACATAAAATTATTGGATTGACACAAACACAAAAAATACCCTTTCTCTCTCTCTCTCTTTTTTTTTCCAATGCATGAATGAGGTTTTAAAAGTAAAATACAAAAAAAAATCTTGCTCAAAATAACTACTTTTATATTCTGTCAGTCTATTATTTTCTGGCTACCTACTCAGAAGCAGCAAGACATAACAAGCCAAGCAGTGAATTTCTGGGTGATCACAGCAGGCCTTCAGTATGTGGTAAGCCATGGAAAGTGTAATAGCCCCCCTGAAATTCACTGTCTGCAGTGCCATCATTGCTTTAATAAAATTGACATTGTATTTAAAAATTAAGAAAAAAAGATGTGCACATACTGAGCACAGTACATGTACACAGGAGACGATGACCAGAAAGCTTTGGTGGCATCCCTAATTTCTAAGACATTATGTTATAATGTTAACTTAATTTTTATACTATGCCAACCTGGGCCATGTCTTGTGCAGAAGACAAACTGTAGGAAATTCATTGCTGAATTAAATACAAATGTTTTGTAAATCCTCATTAATTAGCATTATTATATTTTTTAGGATTTCTGTCAGGGGAATGCCATTTATGAACACCTATAAGCACTAATGAGTGTGTCTAAAGAAGTGGTTTTCAACTTGTGGTCTCAGAAGTTCTGGGTTCTGCATCATGATTTGAAATATTTTAGGGGTTCACAAATGAAATAAAAAGATTGAAAACCGCTGGTCTACAGGAGAAATAAAATCTCACCCTCCATTAAATTTGTAAGAAACTAATACAGGTAATTAGTACCAATGGTACAAGTCTTTAGATGACAAATAGCCTCCTAGGAACCAATACAGTGCATTTATTTATTCTGTTTCTTGTAAAATGGAAAAGGAATTAATAAGCAGCTAAAATGACCAGGACAGAAATGTTTCTCTTCAGTTTATTTACCTATTTATCATAGCAAATCTATATATGTAGTCGCTGAAGTTGCCGCGTTCTTTCATGAACAGCATTTACTCATAGCATACAGATCAGAAGCACAAACATTTTTGATAATTAATTCGTACAGTTACATGTTGTTAACTGTTTAGCTATTGATGAAAACATTTAATTTAATTTAATAAAATTCAGCCCTTTCCACTGCATATCCCCCATGTTCCATTGGAACTAATTACAGCACCTTTCCCCTCTAACAGGGAAGGCTGCCAAACAACTCCCTCTGGAGTCAATATCACGGCTATTCTTCAGATTAACTAGGAGGGGGGTCTGTAAACTGTACTGCCAGTATCCTATCCCTAGGGACTGAGCACATCATTTTTACCACTGTTTCCTCAGGAGAGTCAGCATCACATATGCAAGCCCCACACTGGTACCAAAATCAGGTCACCCCCAGTTAGCAGCAAGTTTCCCCACACCCCACGACTGCCCATATAATATGAAATGTTTATATTCAAATCTGGCATCCTAATATTGTATAATCTAAACTGGCCATTTCTAAATAAAAAAAAAAAAGGGGGGTGGGGGAGGAAATCTAATCATTTAAGGAACATGTGCTTCCCACAAATACTTTTAAAGAACAAGATGCTGATACGGTACTGCCTAGTTTATTGCTAACAATATTTCATAGTTTTTTTTATTATTCAGCTTTAATAAGGCTAATTTATTAAGGTACTTGAATTGACTTATTTCATTCCCTTATTTCATTTCTTTATTAGCTTTAACAAATTTTGAACCAATGAACAAAAGCTGGTAGGTGCATGTTGCCACCAATTTCATGTAAAGATATTTTAAATATTGCCTGTGTTGTATTTATTGAGTTCCAAATTTGTGAAATAAAAATCAATTGAGACATGTTGCTTTTATGGCTTTGTAGGTCATTGTTAAGATCACCCAATTGAACTTGAAGTCTTTCATTCAATTGGGACTTCTCTATTCAGAATGAAATTTGCTATAACCTGTAAACCATGAACAATGCATTTCTGGGTCAGTGCCAGACACAGAAGCATTCTCTAAAGCAGACATCTGTAGGGAAACATCTTAGCAAGCAGTGAGCTTATGGCGGAAAACGTTATGGACAATCTGTCCAAAGTAACATAGGTTTCCTTATTAAAATAGATGTTTGCTCAAATCTTTACTTCAGTACATCTGACTAGTTTTGGCGTGAAGTAGGAATACCATATGGGTAGGAAGAATTCTCCCGTGTAGAGTTAAGGTGACTACAGTCTTGCAGTGAAGTCACTATGTGGCTACCACTTCACCTTCATGGCTTCTGTGGAGCTTGCCCTCCCTTTGCTGATGGCCTATGAATATATAAGGAAGCTGATGCACCAGCTTACTCCACTTTCAAATCTCTGCACGATGACAGCGCAAAGAGTGAGTATTCTGGCTATATTCCCAAATCCTATCTCTCCCCTTCTCCTGCAGTCCACACAATAGAACTGCATTTAGTTCCACTGTGAACAAGGTCCTCAATGCCCACAGAATAGGGGGCAAGAATTTGCCCAGTAAGGATTAATAAGGTCACATAAGGTAGAAACTAGCTAAATGTATAAAACATCAGGGTTGATATCTCAATGCCTAGAAGTTATTGGGGATTTGCCATTGAGTTCAGTGGGGCCAAGATTCATCCCATGACATTGCTCTTTTACCTTTCGTTTCTTCACTGGAGCTTTCAGGTCCCACATATAACCCATCTAACATTTGTGATTTTACAATCACATTTTCCAATTTTAAAAATGTTTTGCTCTCTCCTCTTGTTATATAGAAGTCTACCACCACTACAAAGAGAAAATAACTAACAAAACAAATACAGAAATAAAGCAGACAGAGAGTGCTGCCAAATAGGTAAATAAAAAGAGGAAAAAGTCTACAGGTTTTTTTTCAGTTATATTATTCATAGGGGTAATTTGTAACAATGATAGGGAAAAATGTTCAGACAGAAGGGTCATCCCCACCCCATTTTCTTCACACCTTTTCAAAGTTAACATTATCTATATTTCTTGCTTCCATATTGGTTTTTCAGAGTGACTGAAAATGTGCTCAATGCTATTTGCACATGAGGGAAAATATATATGTTAGGTAACTTGCTTTTTCCTTACTAACCAGTGGTATCTGTGGCAGCAGCAAAGTAAAAAAAAACACAAACAAAGAACCAAACAAATAGGAGAGGAGTTAAAATAAAGATCTTTAGAATCTGGAGACAAGATTCCCTCCAATTACTGAAACAAGCCAAGCTTACCAAAAAGTCCATAGAATTTAACAGGAAAGGGCAACCTTTCTATTTTTTTTTTTAAACTAACCTATACAATTCCTTGTTAGGGTTATAATTCTCTAGAACCTTCTGTAAGTTTGTTTGAAAACGGATTTCATCTCTGTGGGCCTTTTCAGTAAGGACAAATGCTGAGGATATAGACATTGGCAGTGCTTAATCACAGCAATAAGCATCCCACAGTTGCTGAATTTTTTTGTTTTGTTTTGATTTAAAAAAAATAAATCAGTGCATCTTAGGAACTATAATTCAAGTGATTTTTTAAAATTTGCATTTGCCTGGAATCCTCCTTGTTAAGTCTCCTTCCAGCAAAATAAATAAAAAAATAAAAATGATTTCCATAAGCCTTTATTAAAAAGCACACTAGTTAACCCAAGAAGAGACAAAATCACTGTCAAGCTATGCGTGTAGGGAAGTTAGCAACAGTTTCAAAAAGAAGCAAAGAGGAGAGAGACACAAATAAAAGAAAAAAACCCCCAAAATAAATAAAATGACAAAATCCCAACTCAAGTGGGCTTCACTCCAGTTTTTTGGATTTGTATATACACAGAACAGAATGACTGGAAGGCTGTTTTTTCCTCCCCAGGGAGCAGCTGTCATTTCCATCACTGCAAACACTACTTTAAACAACTGTCATGTCTAGAGATCTTCCCCTTCTTCCCCCTATTTTTAACATCCTGTATTTTAGGGCATGAACAAAAATACAAGAACAACATGAACTATGGTTTTCGTTTTATCAAGATACCTTATTATTTTTAACAATTTATATAGAGAAAAATTGAGTTGCCCTATTTTGCTGAATACAAAGCATTCACAGTCATTAGATCAGATAATTGAAATAGGACAAAAATATAAACGTTATTTCCCAATTTCACCTAGCGTGCTTGTAATAATAAAGATAAATTATGGAATGTTTTAAAATATAGTACACTAATGTAGTCTTAAGTTCTGGTATATAAAATAGTTTACAATGTGCAGCTGTCAGCAAGAATCTATCATGAATATGCAGCTCAATCAGCTTCAATAGTTTTCCTTGGAGATTCTGTAACATAATACGAACGCCTGCAAATAGGTGAAAAATTTTGTTTCATCAAGACCTAAAAACAAAGTGAAGCTCATCTACAGTCTATTACTGGCTGTTCTAGGAAGATGACTATGGTAGCAGGTTAAAAAAAAAAAAACCCCAAACAAAACAATTGTATATATCAGAACAAACAATAAAAATCCTTTTCAAAGAAACATTTGTCATGTGCAAAACAGTAGTGGGCAATTTTTTAAGACTCTAATAGTGTTCATTCAGAACATGGAGTGTTGAACAAGTTCTTGTCCTTTATAAAATATTGATCTTTTGTTAGTAAAATCTGACAAGTTCAATAGCTTACTGTCTCCCACAAATGTTAATATAAATAGAAAATCTGAGTAAAAATACAAAACACAGATGTATCCATCTACAGAAAGCCAGATCAGCTATGGCTAAATTCTCCAACTGCGGCTTTTGTGCGAATGCAACTGTGGGTGTTTAATATGGGCAGACTATCAGTTGGGTGTCTCTATGATGGAATCTGTGTGCACAAATCATTTACATATACAAAATCAACCCAAAATATGGCACCTCATCTTGTATGTGTTCCATGTGGAGAACACATATATAGAGGTCAACACATAAAGAATTTGAAAAAGTGGGTTGAAATGTCCAAGTGATATATGGGAGGAGAAACCCTTCAAAAGAACATGCTACAATAATGAGACAAAGTACTTCAGGGTTGAGCTGGGAGTGTTCTGACAGAGTTAAGACAGAATTTCTCTTCTTTTGTTGGATTGTGTGCCAAAATCCCTCCTGTGTGTCATTCAAAGACGTTCTGTACTCCCCAGCTTTTTCACAAAGCATTTCCACTCTAACAGCCTTACACCATCCTGTGACTGATATTTTTGTTTCATATTGCATTGATTTTACATGTCTTTAGACTGTAAGCACATATGGGCAGAACTTGGCAAACGGTATGGCACAGGTCACACCTTATCCAGTGCCATGTGCAAATAATTACACATTATACAGATAATAGTAGAGTACACATAGAGTAGACTTCATCACTATTCCTTCTATACCATGGACTTTTTTTTTTCTTAAAAGTCCTCCATCGACTTTTGTTAACTTGTGAGACCGAATACAGCCATGGCCCACAGTGGTATCAGGGATTGAAGGCATTCTTATGGAAATAAAAGCCAGGTTTAGAAATCTTAATTCTAATGGGCTTCTTATTCGTATCCACTATTTCTCAGACTATATTTCCCTATATATTATGTTCATTCTATTGTGTTCTAAAACACTGTTGCATGAAATAAGAATGTTGTTCTGGGGAGCTAGGTTAAAGATTAAACATAGGTCATACTGAGTTGCGCACAAACAATAACTCCCCCCGCCCCTCAAAAAAACCCCATACAAATGAAATTCCAGATAATGATGCCATACTTGGTTAATTCAACATCAACTATTATATTAACTGATATACATGCAGTCACAACTGATCATACACCATCACTTTATACTGATAAAGGTGCAGGGAAAGGAGGAAAAACAGAGCAGAGGATACACATGCATGCAGAACAATAATGCCATGATAATGAAAGGGGTGCTTGTATTCAGAATGTCCTACTTCTATCAGCAAAATTGCTCATATGAGAAATCTACATCTTTACGCACAGCAGACATGGAAGTAATAAAGCAATTAATATATATCTGGAGGATCTCTCATCGAGGATGGTTTGAGTCACTGAAACCAAGTAATCACTTCTTGCTGATGAGAAATATATTTAATTGGATCCTTTTATTTATTTTTTAAAAACAGCTATTTTGGGGTTTTGGTGGAAAATTAGTGCCACATATTCAGAGTTATAAGTTATGCTTATGGTATTTTGTTTCAATGGAATCTGAGTAATTAAAAACAAAACTGAGGTTAGATTTTGCAGCACGTAGTAGAATTGCCTTTTTAATAATAGATTTGGTTCCTCTAATCCATTCTTAATCTAATTAAGGCAATGAAAAGCATCATGCTGACACCTCTGAAAACAGTAAGGATCTTATAAATAAAGAAAGCAATATAGTGGCTGTTACGTCCCTTCCCCCACATATTTACTAAACCTAAAAGCATTTCTTTTTGTAATGTTACTTCTTCTCCCCCCTGCCCCCTTTTTTTAAACAAATGTTTCAAGATAATCTCCATTGTTCATCTTGGCAGCAGGCAGAGCACCCTGACACACTTTGGAACACTGTACAAATACCTGAAAAAGAGTGAGCGCTTTTCTCCTTATTTATTATGGAACATAAAGAATTGTTGCTAATTTCTATATAGTAAGGGTAAAATTCAGCCCCAGTGCACGTGGGCTGAATTGGTCAAGCCATTAAATATGAAGCTTTAAGTGGTTCAGAGGACCTTACATGGGGATGAGTAAACTATGGGCCCAATTGAAAGCTCAACAAAGTCAACAGGAGTGCTTTGATTGATTTCAATGAGTTTTGGATTAGGACACAGAGAACTATGCAAGCTTGTCCAAATGCAGTGAATTTCACCAACAAGGTACATAATTCTACTGATCATAATGGTTTACTGAAAAAAAATCATTCTAATGTTGGGGTCCCATGAAAGAACCTATGCAAATGTGATGCATGGGGGGGTGTACATAAAGTCATATGCCTCCCAGATTTCTGCCAGGATTTATATGTGCTGTCCTGAACCCACTGCTGACCAGCAGAACCATTAAATTGGGCCCCTCCACTGTCAATAATTATATGTCATCTCTGTATCTATGAACCATTTAAGGAATAAATCCTGAAGTTCTCCTTCAAACCAAACTCTCACTAATATCAAAAGGAGTTTGTCTTGAGGGATTATCCCATTAAAATGGGATTTAAATGATAAGTAAGGCCACTGCACTGAGGGAATTCCCCCTGAAAGAAAGAATGACAGAAACCTTAATGGGCAAAGAAACACAAAGTTTAGTAAAAACCACTAATGGTTCTTGATTAAATTATATTAATGTATTTGGAATACAAATCTGGAATACTGTGTCCAGTTTTGGGCTCCCCACTACAGAAAGGATGTGGACAAATTAGAAAGAGTCCAGCGGAGGGCAACAAAAATGATTAGGGGGCTGGGGCACATGATTTATGAGGAGAGACTGAAGGGACTAGGCTTATTTAGTCTACAGAAGAGAAGACTGAGGGGAGATTTGATAGCAACCTTCAACTACTTGAAGGGGTGCTCCAAAGAGGAGGGAGCTAGGCTGTTCTCGATGGTAACCGAGGACAGAACAAGGAGCAATAGTTTCAAATTAGAGCTGGGGAGGTTAAGGTTGGATATTGGGAAAAACTTTCTCACTAGGAGGGTGGTGAAGCATTGGAAAGGGCTACCTAGGGAGGTGGTAGAATCTCCATCTTTGGAGATTTTTAAGGCCCAGTTAGACAAAACCCTGGCTGGGGTGATTTAGTGGGAGTGGTCCTGCTTTTCAGCAGGAGGTTGGACTAGATGACCTCGTGAGGTCCCTTCCAGCCCTATTATTCTATGATTTGCTCTTTACAAGATGAACTATTTTCTGTTATAGGCTCATGTACCTTTTCAAGCTAAGATGAAGTTTTTATTGTTTTAAATAAGCACCTTAAAAGTTAATCACACTTTTTTGAGGAAAAAATCGGATTTGCAATGTTAAATGTAGTGGGTATTATCAAATAAACTTGAATAAGCCCTAATCAGTCATAATGTACCCAGGATTTTATAATTATTATTTTTAGAAGGTAAGTATCTATCTATAAAATGATAACCCACACCCCGTGAAGAAAAATGATAAACATCAGCAGAATCTGTCTTGTTTTTCCATCACCAGTGAAGACATTTTCAAAATTGCTGTGAAGTATCTATACTTGTTCTTAACTTGCCACAGTAGAAATCAGACTAAAATATTTACCACTGAATGAAACATTCAGTGTCTGTTTTCCAGTGAAAAAATAGAATAAATAATGATTATCTGCAGGGAATAAAATTAGTATCACTTATCATGAACAAAATTCTTTATGATGCACTGTGGCTTCATTAGCTTCATTCATAAATAAATTTTGTATTACAAAAGCCAATTACTATGTATTAAATTTTTGCAGCAGGGTTTTATAGGGGTGTGATCACCTTCTAATCTCTAGTTGTTTGAAGTAGATGGTGAAATTACATAGTTGAGAACTACTAATCCCTCCTCACCCCAAAAGAGAATCATTCATGATACCTATATGCCTTAGAGTTGAAATATTGTTATAATAAAAATCTTTATTATATTGAAAATGCATTTTCATATGGAAACAAGATGAAGTTGTTTAGAATTTTCATGGGCACTGCCAGAAGAGCTGTGTTATGCACATATAATCTCTTCTTTAGACTGATAGTTTACATAAAGAACTAATGAGAGAATAAAATCCTACTCAAATTGTAGTACATGCTGAAGATTTTTGTATATTTTTTCATATTTTTTCATTTTTGTATATTTTCTCAAGATTCTTTGGACTTGAGTATTCTAAACATAATCCAAACATATGTTTACACTCTAAAAAGATTAATATTACAACACTACCAGAGTTAAATGCAAGTTTTTGATTCCATTATAATACCATTTACTAAAGGCAGAGACCTGATACAGGTGTAAGATGAACATCAATTTTTTTTTTTGAGTTTATAAATGGTTTAACCTCAGTGCACTTCCTAGTAGACTAGGGCCTTCATCACAAAAGGCTTCACCATTAAGGGCAATCTGAGCCTACATATGTAAAGGATTGAATGGTTCTCTAATTCCTGGAAGTAATCCTACCATGTAAATTTAAAGCACCCAGAGTTCTAATCATACTGTACATATTCTGTCACAGAGGACGTAAGCCTCTACATATCTCCGTCCTTTCACTAGCATTAAATTCACCGTGAGAGCCCTGCCTCTAAATTACTTAAAAATGTGTTTTTCAAACCATGTTTGACATGCAAGAACTTTGCCTAACTAGAAAAACATGCAGAAAACAATTAAGCTTAGTTATAAAGACAAACTGATATAAAACTGATCATAGTAATTTACCAAAATGCAAATATTCTATATAATATGAGGAATACAGCAAGGCATTTTTCAGAATGTGATATAGCGACCTACATAGTGTCATTTAAAAACAGATTTGCACTTGAGAGATCCCATCAGATCTTGTAATTTATTATATTATATATTGTAAATAAATAGTCTATGACTGTTGCCCTTTCTCTTGATCTATCTACCTGTTTGTCCTTTAACTACCAGCTCCATGGAGCACAAATCATCCTTTTCAAGTGTTTGGATGTGGCTGAAAATAAATAAATTAATCAAAGTATTAGAAAAAAACCAATATGAATTCTCTGAACTGATTCTACATGCTGACGTCTCACAATTGCATCTGAAGGTCTGAAAACTTCCTTTAGCATTTAAAATGTATAGTGGCCAAAAGCTGCAGTTCCTAATCATGCAAAATCCCCACTTCTGTCATAGAAGTTTTACCTGCATCAGGGCTATTGGCCTTGGCTCTATTTGATTATAGGTATTTAAAGGGCCACCATCAGTTTTATACCTAGGTGGCTTCAAAAAAGTAAGTTAAATATTGTGTCAAGTAGCACACCTGCACCTTATTCACTTGCCAATTGTTGGGGGTAGGTTTTGGGGGGGTTTTACGTCCATATTTCTCCTATTGCTAAAAAATGTTTTCCTGTCCCTTGTTTGCATGTGAAAGACCGGTGGAAAGTAGTAGGGTGAATCAACTACTCAGAAAAACTGCAAACCAACTGACCAAACACGCATAAACACACAATCTCTTTTGATTATGCTAATCTCAGGAGTTACTCATAAAAACAGCTCATAAAATGTCAGAGCAACATGAGGGCTTTTTTTTGTGTGATGTGGTATTGGCCCCATACTAGTCTCTATGGGGTTAACTGAGCCCAAGGGAGGCCGCACAAGAGACAGTCAATTAGGGAGCAATTGAGAATAGCAGCTATTCATTCAGGTGCAGGCCGGCCCATATAAGAACTGCAGGGCAGAGCAAGATCAGTTCCTCCCTGGAGCTCAAGGACTGGGTGCCTGGCATGTAGAAGAAAGCAGTGATGCTAGAAAGCACCAAGGGAACTAGAACAAGTTCATGACTGGCTGCTCAGATTGGTAGGTTGAGGCTCTGAAGTAAGAGCAAAAAGGTAGCCGGGATGTGGCCCAAGGAAAGGTAGTGGAATTGGAGGGGACATAACATCTGGCTGCTGTCTACAGGGTCTCTGGGCTGAGACTCGAATTAGTGGGTCAGCCCATTGCCACTAGGGAGGTAGCAGAACAGGCAATTGCAGCATTTCCCCCCCAAAGACAGAAGACACTGGGATGGAGAGAATGAAGCTGTAATTTGTAATAATTATTTGCACTAGGGTGATGTGGATGATTCTTTAGGACTTTTGCACTGTTTGGTTAAGGAATTATATTGATGGACTTTAAGGATTTGTTTCCACAGAGTTACTAGGGACTCAAGAGGGAAACTGAGATGAGGAACTATTTGTAAGGCTATTTCAAGGGAGTGCCTGGGGTGTGACCAACCCTTCTACAGGTATGAATTGAAATGTTCTTGAAAGATGCAATGTAAAGGGTCAATCAGACTTATTGCTGAAACTTCAGTTATCCATACTTATTTTTTTATAAAAATCACTTCTCTTCTGAATGAGTTCCTAATATAGATCACCTTGTAGTTTCAAAAGGTGCCTAAGTCATTTCAAGGTGTTTTAACAATATAGATATTATTCCTTCTACTGCAATTTACATACCACACAGTACAATATCTGGAATAAGTTTCTGGCGGACAAGGAGCCCCAGCAGATTTGCAAGTTCCTTGCTCAAAAGCTTAGGCATACAATTCTCCCCGTTTAACTGAGGCTCTCCCAGTGTTCTTTGAAACAGCAACATCATACTCAGGAAACACTGGCCAAGCCATAAAATTTATGTTTTCTTTATTTGCAAATCTGCTGGCTCCTGCAAGTCACAAAGCAACAAGCTTTAGTCCATTAGTATGACAGGTAGTGCTCTTACTAACAACTGCTTTTTACTCCCTCTGACAAATGTGCTCTGTGCCACGGCTGACGTTTGTGTAGTAATCAGGACTGATGGATAGGGACGCCAATGCTGCCGAAAGTGCCCCCCGATTTAATGTGAGCGATTTGTCAAACGTGCTGCGATCACACTGCTGTCAGGCACAGCCAGGAAAGCACTCTGTCATCTTTCCTCCAACCAAGGTCACTTTGTCAGGGGTAGGAGGGCTCTCCAATGAAATTTTCATGTTTATTGGGGCTCTGCATGGCCTAGTTTTTACACTTCTTATTTTCTACTAAAGAGTCATTGAGAGTTTCTGAGAAACTTCCCTTGTTTGAAACTTCTGAGGGGGAGTATGTTAAATTAAAAACATACAAACAAATGCAGGTTGAAACAAACATAACTACATGGACTGAACCATTAAACCCTAGGACATAAGCTACCATCTCCCTTAAAAGAAAAAAAACCCAAAACCCTTATTAAAGCTTTGCATCTGCAAGCTCAGTGCTCCCCTTGTGGCCAGGGTTGGAATTGCAGATCAGGAGCTCTTTGCCAGTGGGTAGTCAAACATTCCAGGGGACTGGGCCAAGAGAACCAAAAG
Source organism: Pelusios castaneus (assembly GCA_007922175.1). Taxonomy (NCBI): domain Eukaryota; kingdom Metazoa; phylum Chordata; order Testudines; family Pelomedusidae; genus Pelusios; species Pelusios castaneus. The sequence continues at coordinate 732,358 of ML685876.1, forward strand.
AAACTAATTAATCAAAAATAAGTATGTCCTCTTTAATACAGAATCAGAGAGGGAACATTTTAACGACAGTTCGAGAGGTCCTTATTTCAGGAGCTGCTGTTTACAAACTCCTTAACTCCAAGTCCTCAAGTATAGTCCCTGAGCCTGGTAAGTTGAGACTTCTGGAGCACGGGGGGATGGAGAGACAAAATGGAAGGGTGGGCTGGAGGGGAAGGGTGAAGAAACAGTGTTCACTATCCATTGCAGGATGGATATCTTTTAGACACTGCTTAGCTTCCTGTTCCTGTCTGAATAGGTCAGTTCAAGGGTGGACCACAGTCTCCTTAATTATAACCAGGCTGTACTAAACATACATTGCCGGCTGATCGTTGTATAGGTATACACTCATCATAAGCACATGGCTAAGAATTGAGAATGCTAAGCTCAAGAGTAGGGAGCTCTCGACAAGTCCACCTAAAGTTAACATGAGCTGCATATCCTCAGCCCCTTTGGAAATCAAGGTACTAGGATTCAGCCTCTCGCCACCATCATTATTATTTTATGATGCTATATGTGGTTTCCTTTTTTTTTATTTTAATTTAAGAAAATCATTAGAAGTGCTATTAAATATTACTGTGATCTATTCTCACCGCCATATTATAAATTAACTACCAACAAATCCTCATTCCAAGCATGGTACAGAATAGCCACAAAATTCAACAATTACAAACACAGAGTTCAGGAAATATAAGCCCATGAAAATCCCTGCTTGTTTGGCTTGCCAAGGCAGTCCTCAATTAGGAATCATTTACAGACTCCAAAGACTTGAATTCGCTTTAGTCCACAGCTCCCTGCAGATACCACATATAATAAAATCCTCCAGGGAGATTCAGCATGGAAGGACTGAAAAGTTGAAAGTAGAGAAGCTAACATATGTATGATTCTGTAATTTCAAATAATTATTTGGAACTTTAAAAACAAGAAAACAAAAGAGAAACATGCTACTTCTGTTGTATGATGATTGTATTTAGAGATGGCTTCTATTTCGAGGGGATGTTTATAAGCCCTTTAACAGAACAGGGACCTGAAGCTTTTATGTATAAATTCTTTCTCACTTTGCCCAATTTCCACTGACTACACACTGCTGGGATTGGATGTACCAGTGGAAGACAGGCCCTCAGTGCCTTTGAAAATCCCTCAAGGCTCCCACCTGCATTTTTAGGCATGTAAATACCTATAAAAACTGGCCATCAGGAACTAAAGCATTTGGAACAAACCAAAAGTGTCTTTAAAATAGAGTCAGAAAAGTAAAGGCACAAACAAATGTATTACACATCTATACTTTCCCTTAATGATTTCCAGAGCAAATGCATTCCATTTACAAGTCAGATGCATTTTCTAACAGCCAGCATTGCCAAACTGACCTGGGATCAGATAAGCAAGTTGCGTCTTAAATCAACACTGATAATAAAGGTTCTTTGATCAGGATTTAGGTGACAATTTTGTTGATGATACATGTGACAAAATAGAATTCAGCTCACACATTAGATCTTCAATCTTTACCGGCTTCTTTCCTTGTCAGTGAAGTAAATATCAGTCAAGACAAAGAAGGCGTGGATACAGAGAGGAAAATGTTGCCTGCCATAATCTCACAGAGTGATACAATCCAATCAGACTAATCTTTCCCATACTATTTGGTTCTTGGCTCCCCCTACCTTTTGTGCCAGATTGTGGTTGGTCCTGCATAAATACACTAGAAGTGCTCCCTAACTTTTGTAATCTTGTGATGGGAACAGCCAGAATTCCAGTTCTTCTGATCCCTGAAAGAAACAAGTGGGAGGATATAACTAACAGACTTCTGCATTAGCAGGAATTTCTCCTCATGCATTCTGGTCCAATTCTTCTGAGACAGTGGAGGAGACCATAGCAAATACAGAGGGCATAGTACTCTAATAAAGTGTCCCAGACATAGCCTTTTGTATTAGCACAATTCCCCTAGCTGCTGTGGAAGAGAATAAAGCTGGCATTCTCCCTTCTTTGCACCATTTGGGAGCTTCCCTCCACACTTGTAGCCACATTATAAACATGATGTGTGACTGGACTCTTAGATTACTTTTTTCCTCATCATAAGTGCATTATTCCTGTTTCAAGCACACATTCATTTGGTTAGTAGGTATCTACCTTAGGAGTTTCTGTCACAACTGGCTGCAGCAGAACTATTATGTTTCTCTCTCTCCAGTTTACCATCCAACTTTAGCTGATCAGAGGTTCTATAGTAGGAATCCCCTCAATAGAAAAGAAAGGGGAGACTGGAAGGTGTTCTCCAACAGTTCTAGAAATCACTCCCTACATTCCCTTGGTCCACCAAAACCCAGATTATCTCCTCCAGATTGCATCAAACCCTCTTTTGTCTCAGGTTTGCCAGGGTATAGTGGAATAAGAGGGCTGGGGGTTGAGCAGTTATATTCATGGTTAGTTCCTTTGTACAGAATTATTCTGTGTATTTAACTTGTGAAAGAGGTATTCCGACATAGAATGGGAATATACTGCTGTATTTTTTTAAAAATTCAGTAATAAGTACATAGATGAATAATAAAATAATGAAATGCCTACTATGTCTTACTATCATCATTATTAGTTATGACATTTCCAAATGCCTCTAGCCCAGGGAGCAAAAATATCAAGTCCAATCTGAAATCCTTTTGTCCCATGCTCCAATGCCTTAAACCAACAAAACATTAGCTAGTGACTCCCTAGCCATGTGCTGCTTTGATTTTGCCTATTCAACAGAATTGTCAATCAAATAGCGTATTCTCTTTGCTCTAAAAAGGGGACACATGCTCTGGATCAAACGTGGCCTCATTCTAGGTTTTGGATTTATTACATGTAGGCATAAGAGGTATGACACCTAAATAATAATTCGCATAACAAGGTCCACAGCAAGGTCCAATTGTAAGTTGCTTATAACTTTCTCAAACTGTAACTCTTCCATGAAATTTTACTGCTGTTTCATGTTGCTATGTTTCAGCAAAATTGGCTCAGTCACACCTAAGCAGGAGGTCAAATTCCAAAGGGGTAGCCGTGTTAGTCTACTGTAGAAAAACAACAGAGTCCTGTGGCACTTTTAAAGACTAACAGATTTATTTATCGCATGAGCTTTTGTGGGAGAAAATCCCACTTCGTCAAGATGTCTGACAAAGTAGGATTTTCTCCCACGAAAGCTCATGCGATAAATAAATCTGTTAGTCTTTAAAAGTGCCACAGGACTCTGTTGTTTATCTAAGCATGAGGTTAGAGGAAAATATGCTGAATCGCCAATATTCACTTCTTACAACCATTTCACTGGAAACAGCAAGTGCCTGCATACTTTGAAGCAGAAGCTTGACAATGGGAAAGGAAGTCAAAGAGGGGCCTCTTGCTGATCCTGTGAAAAGCCACCCTAACCTGGTCGAATTATAAACCTCTGAAAATGACTGTCTGTATATGCACAGTAGAAGCTTGGTACAGGCTGGCAGCAAAAGTTTCCAAATATTTTATCTCTGCTGAGAAAATGCTCCACCAACACTGAGCTCCGTGTCAACCACAGTTTACCTGCAATTGCCCTTCCCAACTGCTGGGGACTGTTGTGGCAGGAGGCACTGAAACAAAGCACAGGAAGACTGTTTCTCCAGTGCTTCCATTGTTCTCCTTGCTAGTGCTGTGACACAGCATGGAAGAGCAGAAAGCTATCTGACTGGAATACAAAGCATTGATGAGTAGAGTGGGAACAAGGCAGGAGAGACAGAAAAAGGGAGAACAAGAATGAGTGTAATGAGGCATGCTGGGAGAGGAACAGGGAGAGGGTTTGGGGACAGAAACAAAAGGGTGTGAAGCCATGGGAAAGTGGGTCATTTCCACCTCTAGTGGCTGGTCCACAAAGAGGATAACATTGTATTATTACTACCAGTTACACCATTAGCTCAAAGCGGTAGAAGTCTGTGTTGTGGATCTAAAGGTCTGACTCTGCTGCGGACCTATGTGGAAGTTAACATGTTTCTTCAAGAAGGAATTTCTGGTTTTCTTCATTTTTTTTCAACCAACTAGGAAACTACATATAAAGAATCATATTAAAATAACATTTAGGATTGCAAAGTCAAGAACTCATTAGTATGCTACCTTAATGTGACTCCCTTGTGTATTTGCAATATCATACATATTTTTAAGTTACATGATCACATATTATTTCTCCACGGGACCCCTGCCTTGTTCAGTGCAGGGGATGGATGGAGCTCTGGGAATCAATCAGGGCTGTGTAGTGAAGGAGTCTGTTACATGTAGGGTCCCCGTTGAAAAGTATGTGGTGAATAAGGCAGAAGATCCCAGGAAAAGAGAGTGGGATTTTCTCCCATGAAAGCTCATGCAATAAATAAAATGTTAGTCTTTAAAAGTGCCATAGGACTCCTTGCTTGTTTTGCTGAACTAGACTAAGACAGCTACCCCTTGGGGACAGAAAAAGAAAGGAAGCTCTTGTGGTTTATGCCCATTGAACAACACCATGGGGAACTGGAGTTTATCCCTCACCCTGCCAAAGTGTTCTCGAGTTACTGAATCATAGACATGAAGGGCTGGAAGGGACCTCAGGAGGTCCTCAGGCATATCATCCGTGGCTGAGGCAGGCTATCTATATGATGTATATGACTTTCTGTATGATGCTGCACAAGTCACTTAAAATGTTCGAAGGTAGCCATCCATATTTTCCTCATTTTCTGGGTGCCTAATTCAAGACCTCTGGGGCTGGATTGAAGGAAGTGCTGATCACTCAAAACTGCAGCTAATGTAAAGAAAAGCTGTCCTTTGAACATACACAAGCACTAGAAAATGCTAAGTACTCTGAAAAATTCAGTGTTTCCAGTCGGGCAACCAAAACTAATGAATGCTTTTGGCAATTTTGGCCTTCATCATTTCTGTGCCTTAATTTCCTAAGTAGAAAATGAGGATAATACCCCCACTTCACAGGTGTGCTATGAAGATATTATGATATGCATATACACACATTTTATATATAAATAATAGATGTTATACAGAGCACGCATATATACATGCACACCCCCTTGCACCAAGTATATATGTTCATATAGAATCACACAGAAGCATAGCCTATAGAAATGAGTAAGAAAAAAATCCCCAGATTTAAGTGTAAAGCACATTACAGTAAATGATGTGGTATTTTAAACTATAGTGCACTCCTAACACTAGTTTAAGATGTATTGTTGTGCACAATGTCAAAAAAATTAATACACTGTATTAACTGAGAAGCAATTAATAAGAGGGTGGTTTCATAAAATGTTAGCCTCCAAACCAAAAAATCAAAGACTGATTCATAATCTAGCCATGCACTGAGATCAAGGACATTGTTTCAATATTCCTTATCAAATATTCAAGATTCATAGTCATGCTCTTATGGATTCCTTGCTAGAACTACTCGCTGCACAGGAAATGATAAATTGAACTTCTATATACATCAGAATTTCCCTGGCAAAATGCTTTAAACTGCTCACTAAATATTAAAAAGCAGTACAGAAATTATAAAATGGACTCAGATCTCTTTGCACCTATGAAAATTTACTTTTAAAATGTATTTAAAAATTAAAATAACAACTAAGGTATATATAAAGAACTATGCACACACATGCACGTGTGTGCAAGATAAAAACCTAAGAATATGCACTTTATATTATATTTATGCTTCAGTCCAAATCAGAGATAAACCATATGTCAAAGGGAAACAGGAAATCCTAAAAATAATTCAACAAAGATACAAAGAAAAATCAGCATGCTAACTGAAGGCAAGATGATAATTGCATGGAACACAGACTTGCCTTAATAAATTACAGGCGAATGGAGCCTTAATTGTCCATCTATGTGCATGTGGTGTTTAGACAGTTACCTCCCATAAATAGCAATAGGGGTTTTGCCAGTCAATCCCTTACACACCATTGGGGCAATAGACCCTCAAAGACATCAAAAATGAAATCTGAAGAATCATTTTACTGAGATCAACTTGGGCAGAAAATAGTTAACCCAACAAGGCACCATAGAGACTAGGAATTCCTCAGAGAGTCTAAAGAAAGAGATGTTTTCATCTCATTATGTCTACCTTCATAATTATAACAAATTCATCAGCCCCTAGATGAATACCACATATAATCATTTTCCTGCATATTTTCTGAAGCAGGAAACCTAACAAGATATAAATGCTGCAGACTAATTTAGGTTATTTGCAGGTCTCGTCTCATGTTGAGCTCAATAATACAGAAAAGAAGCAGAGGTAAGCTAAAAATATCTGTACAGATAGCATATATTATTTATTTATTTATTTATTTAAATCTTGGTTCGTTGCCAAATACATAACAGTTGTCTCCACTACAAGGAATGGCAAATATATATCTTGTGGTGTTTCTTTAAAAAAAAAAAAATTAGAGGGTTTGACTTAATCTTAAATTCCTCTAACGACCCTCTTTCAGTCAAAGCACAATTTTTTTTAAAAATGGTAAATTTCATTTAAAATTAATATCTTCAAATACACCCATGTCTCAAACTACTAAACTGGCTTAATGAAAAGGAAACATGCCCCACATGACAGAGTCCAATAATTACTGTCAGGCAAATCCTGACCCATACACTCAAAGGATATGATCAGAGGATCAGAGATGTTTCTGGCAGCATGGCTGTATGCCTGTGGAAATCACAGTGAATCATGAGTCTAATAATAGCTGGTGAGTGGCTCTCCACATTTATTTACCTCATGTCCCACAAGGTAGAGTCCAAGTTTCCATCCCCTGCTAACATATATGGCAGTGGAGCCAGGCAGTGTGGTCCAAAAGGAATCAGGACACCTCCCAGCTCCACCATTGATTTGCTATGTAGCCTTGGGGCAGCCATGAAAGTCACTGAGACTTGGTTTGCCTGATCTGCAAAATGGGGATATTGATAGCTAACTAACATTGTTAAACACTTTGAGGGCTGCAGATGGAAAGTACTACATAAAAGTCTGAAAACAATGATCCCCATCATCCCAGCCTGAGGGGCAGTTTCTCTCCATTGACTGGCAGCTGAGTCCCAATTCCCAAGCACAGGAAATATATGGCAGTTCTGAAATGTTTAACTGTTGGTTGGAAACAATAAGGGCACCTGTTGATAATCAGGGCAAGAGGAACCAGTCAAGTAAGTACCCTTGCACTTCTCTGCCTCTAAACAACAATTTGTTCTAGGGCCCATATGGAAAATCTGTCTCTCCTCCAAACCACCTTGGCTACAGTAACATCAGGTCAACTGGAGGGAATGGGGTAAGATTTAAAGAGGGCAGCAGAAGAGCCTCTACAGGTCCCAAAAATGAAGAATTTCTGCATCCCTATTATATCTGGCCATTTTCAGGATATAATTCCCTTTTAAGGGAGTAATTTTATTCATATTTACTACTAATACTAGTATTTACACCAATACCTTTAAAATCAGCTACAACAAGAAGTGGTACATGTGGAAAGACTCCATACTACAAGCAAACACTGGAGGAATTAAACTTTTAAATTAGTACAGTGCATGTAAACTAACCTTGCACGGTCAAGAGGCCGCCACTGTATCAATGTCATGCAAGAAGGCTACGAGTTATTCAAGAAACCTCAGCTCAGGACTAACCAAGCTTCAGTGTGGGGTGGGGGAAGATGATCAAAGCTGAAAACATTCCTATTTTTTAGGGTCAGATATTTCAATAATATTCTTAACAGTAAAATGCTGATAAATATTTGAAACACATCTACGCTCTAAAACAGAGGTGTCAAACTCATTTGCTATGGCGGGCCACATCTGACTTACATGTAGTTCAAGTGGGCCGTACATACCATAAGTCGAAATACTGTGGCACTCTTACAGCATCACAGAATGCTGTGTATGCAAAATTGTACTCTGCGATATCACTCTCCCTCTTAGGGAAAGAGTGTGGTCTCATGGAGTGCAGTCTCACATATCCAGTGCTCCATGATGCCACAAGACGTGACACACTCATGGAATTGTGGAGTGCTGGGTATGCGAGACCTCTCTCTTTCTTTCTCTGTCTGGGAAAAAGTGTGGTCCCATGGAACGCAATCGGAGGCCAGACGGAAGAGGTTCGCGGGCCACAGTCAGCCCACGGGCCGCATGTTTGACACCCCTGCTCAGTCCTTTCACAGTGGATACCAAACGACTCTTCAAAGTATTTCACCTTCCTGTGGAGAATGACATAATATGCATCCATTTTTGTGCATATATAATCTTATTTCAAGAATAGCAGTAGAGAAGAGAGAACATTGCGGTCAAATTACTTTTTTTAAAAACTGAAATACAGGGTGCAGGTGGCTTGAGAAACATCCATTTTAAAATCTCCTTTCACATGCTGGAATCTGCATTTGTTTGTAAAGCTCCTAATGAACTAGTATGCCTTTCTCCTGCTTCACAGATTCAAGAGGGAGTACCGTATCATGACAACTGGAGAAGATCCGCTTTACACAATCCTTTACATGCAAGTACAGACAGATAGGTATGCTTCTTGGGTGCAGAAGGGCATGTTTATTATTGCTTTCTACAAGGCTTTACCATGCTTACAGAAGCTAAAATAGACAAGAGTTCTTTCAGACACAATTTTCTTTATTTTTCCCCTTCTATTTTTCCTTATTCAGTGAATATTTTCAGTTTCTTTTAGTTATATTTTATATGACTTATTGAGGCTTAATTTTCCTTACACAGTTCTAGCATTGCACAAGTGTATATCAACATAAAAGGTCCAAGGTTCTGCAAAAACAGTACAGACATCTGCAACCTTCAGAACTCTTCTCTCTCAGCACACAGCTTCCTGACTCTTCCATGAGTCAAATCCAGCATTTCAACAGCGGTGTTTTCTGAGTAAGGACAGCAATTGGCCTTCAGTCACATTTTGCATCCAATACAGATTTATAACTCTTAGTTATTAATAGGAATAAATGAGCATTTTTATTTGTGTGATTAATGTGTGCAAGCTGGTTAAAGTGTAGGTGAAAGCACTTTCAAACAGAGAATCATTTACTGCTTTCCTTTTTTCTTATACATACCCTCCATATCAATTGCTTTGCATTTTAAACAGCAATGGCCAGATATTCAGCCTTGGGCATGGTTACAGAAATCTAGTCACCTTGTGTCCTGGAGCAGTGGCAACACAGAGTAGGTTTCAGTGCAAGCTAGCCACTGACTAACTCTCTTGGGTGCCAGGTGGACTTGTAAAGTTCCTGCTGAAGCCCATGCTTCCCTGGCTTCACTGTTCTGGTATCTGAGCTAACTACATTTAAGATGGTTTGAATAACTTCACCTGAGCTATACTCATACCCAGCAACCACAGGGTAGACAAGCTCTTAACACACAGGTGCATGCCCAAAGGCATATATAACAGAACGAATAAGCACAAAACACATTTCTGCCAGTACTTCCCCTGTGTCTGCAGCCTTAAATCACAGGGAATTCAAACACAGATACTTACTATACTATGTACTGGTAACAATATATAAAGAACATTATGATATTAGCTGAGCATATTGGAGGCTCCACTCCACATACGTTGCATCTCTTCTTGTCCTGAGAAACCAGACTGCACAGAATGTATAGGATGTGGGAGAGGTTTCAAGAACAAGGAGGGGAAGTGTGAGGAGAGGCCAAAACACACCAAAACAGTCCCTGAAATAGGCAAACCTGTGTCTGCAGCTGATACCAGACATGGAATCAGGGTGCTCTAACCAACCAGATTCCTGATACCTACACCTGCCATTACACCCATTATAAGGCAGACAAAACATAGGAGCTGAGCCATAATCTACACCATTATCTAAGCACTGAAAAATTCAGATGCCTTTGGTCAAACATGATGTTCAAATTCCATAAATAATACATAGATACACAAAGAAGGATTAGAACTTGTAGGCATTACCTTTCATGGGGACCTCCCTGGAATGTGCTTCCCTCCACACCTCAGTATGCACAGGAAGGGAAGTAGTGGAGCCATCCACAAAAGAGAGTGCAGCACATAGTTCCCTCTGAAGCCAGCCACTTCTGCTCCCCAACCTTCATGTGGTACTGAGTCCTGAAGACCTTGAGCCCAAGAGCTATGAACTGAGACTGGCCTCCCACAAAAGAATAGAAAGTGGGGGAGGACTCTGTGGCTCCTACCCCATCATTTTGGGCCAGGCACAGTTTGGCCCACAACTGTCATTGTTCATTCCAACTTACAACTAGTCTGTATTAGCCAAATAATGGATTATAATAACCTTCCTATTTAGACATAGTTCGTTATCTATATTTACCCACGGTGGCAAAATTTAGAAAGACTATTCATTCCAGCCTTTTTAATTACCAAATTTCTAGTTGCTTTCAAAATATCATAGTCCTCCCCCCTTCCCCCCGCAGCCCCTTGGGTATTCGGGAGAGCTGAAGATCACCATGGCAATAAGAAAATGGTGCCAGCATTATCTTGGCAGTGACTTTTTACAGATCTCAGGAGACACTAGCACAGGAGAAAACTGAGCTCATATAAGAAAGCAAGAGCTCTCTCTATTTTATATATATTTTTACACACACACAGATACACACCTTTTATGTTGACTAACTCTATATTATAGCTGCTAAATAGACAAATCTTAGGATTATATGCCTTTCTTAACAGACAAAATTAAAATACAATACCAATCTCCTGTTCCAGGATGAAATTCATATCACATACAAAAAGCCAGGGGGTCTAAGGTGGTAAAGTGAGTGTACCAGTACTGCCAAGCCGAATACAGGGCAGGTGCAATTGGAGAGATGAAATATGTCCCTTATAATTTAGAGCTATGGCATAAGGATGTAGCATAGACCCTCAGGGGCGTTATTCCACCCTAAGGACTGGAGAAGCAGCTGCACATTAAGGGGAAGAGGATCTACAAAATAAAACCACCAAGTTTGAAACAACTGAATGCTAAGGGAATAATCACACTTGTAAAGCATGGCCCAACACTAGAGGCAGAACCAGACCACCTCAGGGAAGTCTCAGGAGACATTATCAGCATTCCTGGGCATGCTGCTACATCCCTTTTTGAAAAGCCCCACTGGCCCCAATCTCTTTCTTGCCCCTTCGGGGTGCTGTGTACTGTGAAGAAATAAGAGGGGCAGTCCATTTGCTCATGGTTACGGTTAAGATTTTATCTCAGGTATTTTTAGCACAAGTCATGAACAGGAACGAGCAATGAACAATAAACAATGGAAGCCCAAACAACCCTGCCATGCACTGCGCTGAAGCTGGAACCAAAGAAGTCATGGAATACATAACCTCTGGGACCAAATTGTATCCTTATTCACTGTAACTGTGCCTGGATTTGAATACAGGCTGCACAGAAAAAGGAGCATTTTATGTCCTTCCCTCCTGCCTGTGTGTGTGAAAGAGAGCCAGGTATATTACAGAGCTAAGTGGTACTGTACACTAAGAGGAACTACTGAAAATACTTGCCCATGAACCATGTAGATCAAGATACAAAGTACAGAGGATATATTTTCCAAAAAATCCTCTAGAACAGTAGATTACATTTTTTGAGCTTGTTATATATCACCCACAGTATTTTAAAGACTTCTGTGGCAGGCAATGTGGGGTGGGGAGAAAGCATTAACAACAAAACCCATCATAAATACCCCAAATATCAACAGATGAAAAAAGCTGGTTCGAAACTGCATATCAGAAGATGTTTTCCTTAAACAGCAATGAGAAATGAAAACACCACGTTGAAGACTGCACTGTATGAAAATATTCAAGCTATGAGACTGACCCTAGTAAGGATCTACGCACCCCCAATAAGTAGAGTTCACTGGGAACAGAGGATGCTAAGCCCCTCAGTTTGCATCTTGTGAAACTAGGCCCTGTGTTGTTTCTGCTTTCCCCTCTCTTACTTTCACATCTGCACACAGTCACTTTGTAGATGATTTACATAAACGTGCGCTGTCTCTTCTTGCTGAGGATTTAAATAGAGCTGGTTGGAACATTTTCAGCTGAATGAAATTTCATGAAAACATTTTGTGGTTCTATCAGCGATTCTAACAGAGGTTTTTGTCAGGAATGTTGTTTTGCAAGAGAAGGGGACAGAGGGAGAAAAACTCAGACTCCGCCTCACGCTCTATAATTAGGCTTGGAGGGGTTAGATTTTTAGCAGTAAAAGTTCCTAAATGTTGATTTCACTGTAGATACCCAGTGGGATGAAAAAACAGTTCCATGTATAACAACAGAAATTTACAGATAGGCAACGTAAGAAAAATGCTGCTTCAGAACTCACTAGAGTTTGATTTAAAGTTATTTATTTTTATATTTTAATATATGATGTCGACCCATTTGTGTTTAAATGGTTATAAATCTTTAACTTATTAGCTCAACATCTACTGTCATTAAATAATTATTTGATCCTCTCAATTCCGCACAACTGGGAAAATTTACATTGATAAAATTAAAAATCTTAAAAATAAATATCAATATTATCCATAAAATTATATAAAAATAAAAATTGAATTCTGCTAAGCCTGCCTATAACCTAATGGTCTTGGCTGGGATATGGGAGATCCAGATTCAAATCCTTGCTGTGCCAGATTCAGAATGATCTGGGATTAAAAACCTCAAGTTTTATACTGGAAATTGAGCATGTCCTCCAGGCAGGTCTAGATTTAAATTTAAACCTGAGCACAACAAAGAATTTGTGCAAAAACTCTGGCCAATTTAGCACAGGTTTGAAATGCAGTGTCAGGACTGCCCAGACAGTCTGCCTATTTTGCAGAAAGGAAGCTGCATTCCACAGCATTAAATGAATTCACAGAGCCTGAAGAAACACCAATAAACACTGGAGAGGTCAAAAAGGGCTCACTGTTTATGCGCGCTAATGAGAACACTTAAGCAAAAAATATAACAAAGTGCACTTGGGAGATACATTTAGAAAGTAAATCATGTTGTAAAGGCAGCAATCCCGTAACTCCCATAATGAATTATGAGGTATTGTTATTTGATGCAGAAAAGCAGAGAGAGACAATGACATGGTGAAATAATAGAAAGCAACTTGATTACCTGAAAGATCCAATCACATTGCTAAGGTAAATTGCAATTAACAGGCTGTGGTTTGCAAACTAATGTAAAAAGGCTGTTTACATTTGGACACCAGCACCGACAATATCAGGAGCAAAGAACACATGAATGATGAAAACTTTGCAATGATTTTTTCCCTTTAATGTACACAATGAACAGCTTCTCCTGCGAAGTATGAGCACACTCAATTCCCAACACCACTAGTAGGCGTTTAAGGTGTTCAGCATTTCAAGAGCATGGCCCTTGGTGGTTTGGAATTGTTTTCTCATCTACAGTGATGCTGTGTTTGATGTTAAGTAATATGTGAATTCTCTAATCATTTGTTCATGAAACAAAACTTTCAAGTATTTTATTTCTATGCCATCAATAAGTTCCCAGAACTGAAAAAGAGCTATGGGTAAGCTTGAAAACTTGTCTCTCTCACCAACAAAAGTTGGTCTAATAAAAGATATTCTGCCACCCACCTTGTCTCTCAAGTTGTTCTAGCATAAGCTGACTGTTTGGGATTTTGTTGTCCATGATTTCCCAACATTAACAATGAAAATCACAATGTTGCAGTAGCCTGCTAATTCATTAAGGTGTATATTGAGCCTTCAGGCTCAGTCTTTCATAAGGCAGGCATGTAACTGCTCTGGACAAGGGCAGCCATGAACAGAAATTGTGACTTTCAACCTCCTATAAATAAGGAGAGAAAGTAAGTAATGGCAGCCTTTGAAAGGATTGTAGGTTACTTTGTCTCTTATGCCAAGGCTTCATCCCTATTTACCTTCTCCCTGCTCGGTAGCTTGCAAGAGGGGATAGCCAGAGAATAGAGGCTGTGCTCTACTGAAGACTTGGGCCAAAGATTCAAGGAGGCTGATCAAGAAACACCTCTTCAATTCCTGCAATTCTTGTTCCACCAAGACACACAAGGGCACAATCTAATCTTTATACGTAAATGAGGCTGCACTTCATAGCCCTTGTTTGTACTATGCATACATTTTAGGTCTCTCCAGTCAAAACTGCACAATAGTGCATATTTTCCAAATTGAAATAATTTACTGCGAAATAATAGAAATAAACAGAGAAGATTAGTGACAACTCTATAAAAATCACTCTTTAGTGTTCAAAACTGTATTCTGAAAGGATGGTATTCTTCTTTGGACTTAACAGTTACTTTCATCTCCATTTAAGGCCCAATTTAACTTCTGCCAAAGTCAATGGGAATTTTGCCATTGATTTAAATGGAAACAAGACTGGTTCCTTAATTTATAACATCAGTTACTAAGATGAAACTATGACCTTCAGGTTCTGAAATAAAACCATATCATTTCATTACACATTGGTGACCAGACTTGAACATTATTCTTAAACTGCCAGCTCAGGGGAGACCACCCAATCTTCAAATCTGTATGACAGATTCCAACAGTGACTATATAATTTTTCACCTCCGTGTTTACCTACTTCCATCTCCCCAGAGTGTTTCTCTAAGCATTGCATTTTTGTTTTATAGATTCAAATGAAAGTATTATGTAGTTTATTAATTTCAGATCTGTTATAATTACATTTAGGTTAAGAGTCTGATGTTTATCAATGGAAAATGTGACTCTTTGGCATCAGATAAATTTCTTTTTCTTCTTTCTGAAACATGTCAAACACTGAACTGATTTGATCTTGATAGTGGTTTAATTTTAGAAGTTCATACACAAGGTCTGCTTTCCAATCTGTTATATATAATTTGTATTGTAGTAGTACCTAGAAGATCCAGTCAGGGACCATAACTTCATTGTGCAAGGTGCAGTACAAACAAACAACAATAAGATGGTCCCTGCTCCAAAGAGCTTACAAATAAAAACTTTAATTGTAAACTCAAATACCAAAATAGACTGAGTTCTCTGGATTTTAATAGGTTGCCAGTTTCACACTTAAGGACCATAGTTCTAACAAAGCTCTTACTCCCATTATAGCAAGAATCAAAGTTATAATTAAGACACACAAAAGGTTTACCGAACCCAGTCCTCATGATAGCTACAGACACAATAATAAAAGATGAGTAATATGCTGGTGCACAATTATAAAATACATTATATTCTATACAGTGCAAGTAAAATTCTCTACTATTGCAACTCTCATAACAGATTCATGTGGTGCACAGGCCTTGAGAGGCATCTCTGAATGGAACTGAATTTCACCTAGCAAGAGTAGTAAAAATTTAAAATCATAGATCATGGCACCATTCATAATCATCCAGCATAGGATTTGAAGAGAGGAGGTTTTAAATATTCTGAGACTAGTGAATGCATAAAGAATCTGAGCATATTCTACGTCTATATCAGTATAGTTTAGAAGTTGACAAATGTACAGTTGCTATAACAGTACAGTTTAGAAATGTACAAATGTACAGTTGCTAGTCTAACCTTGAAATAATAAAGGCTTTTACCAAAATGTACACACTGTGAGCAGAAATCTTAGTCCAGCTATATTTTGAAGTGATAAAAAGGCACCTATTAGCAATCCCAAGATGCTGATCTAGCAATAAATCAGATGTCAATGCAACACGAAGACTCTGAACACTCAAGTATGGTGTAACATGAGCATTATACAAAAGAAAATTACATAGATTGAGCCCAACTCAGCAGAATAACTCTAGAATTTGGATTTATTTTCATAAATACAATATAATATCCATACCTTGACCTGATGTAGACAGCAAGTCATGAGAAGAAAGAAAGAAAGAAAGAAAGAAAGAAAGAAAGAAAGAAAGAAAGAA
>ML685876.1:748218-788455 GCA_007922175.1 Pelusios castaneus
GAAAGAAAGAAAGAAAGAAAGAAAGAAAGAAAGAAAGAAAGAAAGAAGCCAAATAGATGTATTATCTGCGAAATCTAATAGCTAGTGGGGCCTGAGACAGATGCTGTAGAGTAGGGGTCCTGCATTACAGGAAAATGAAACTGTATTTGATTTGAACCAACTCATCACTGACCACTGAGAATGCAATAGCTGGACCTATTCTGTTAACAGAGGACTAGAGCAGTGTTAACTACTATTTGAAATGTTGCGGAAAAGTCCGAAGAGTTGTACTCATGAACTGGCTGCCATTAATAAATCATTAAACACATTAAAAGTGCAGTCTCTCTGGAGGGTCATGTCCCCTTGCTCCCACTCTTCTGCTGGTCACTTGCCTTTATATGCACAACAGTGTGCACCTGCACCACACAAGATCAAACCACATGTAATCACCTTTGATGGATGCCATGCACACACACTTCCATCGACAATGTTTTCAGGAAAGCCAGGTTATTGTCATATTACATTTCCCTATCATTTCTCAGGATAAAAATGAAAGATCATTGCTGAACTGTGCATATTGAGTCCCATCAGCTTTGAAAAAATCCATATTAATAAAGTAGTGATATTAGGATTTTTACTAGAGTTTAGTTTTACTAATTGCTCTCCTAAGACATAAAGCAAAATGATGCAACTGTGACATTTGTGCTAAGAAACAATACTGATATCTCTGATCAACTAATCTCTACCAATTAGTATGAAATTCCAACTAACACACGCAACATACTCTCTCTCTTACTCTAACATATTTATCTAGATCCTGGTGATTGAAACCAAGCGGCTAACAAACAATTTAAGGGGACCGAGTTACTGGAGTCAACTTTTTTCACAGCATGAGCAGTCTCATATCATCTGGTTATGTCAAAAAAGCAGCCTGTGATAACCAGATAACACATCTTTATCTAGAGAGACTTACAATTAGTTTAGAAGCTCTTTAGTATAGAGACCATATCTTTCTATGCATTAGCACAGTGAGGTCCTCACCTTATAGGGCCACTTCCACAATACACATAAATAAGTTATGACAAGAAGGAAGGAGTACCAGGGGGAGCTGTGACGGCAAAAACCATAGTTGCCTTCAAAACTGAGCTTGATAAATTTATGGAGGGGAAGATATGATGGGATGGCTTAGTTTGACAATTGTCCATTTTTTACTACTGGTGATAAATATGCCAGTGACCTGGGAATGGGGCATTAGATGGGGTGGGTTCTGATTTAGTACAGAGAATTTTTTCTTGACTGGCTGTAGTGACTCGCCCACATGCTCAGGGTTTAACTGATCACCATTTTTGGGGTCAGGAAGGAATTTTCCCCCAGGGCAGATTGGTGTGGGTGCTGGGTTTTTTTTGCATGGCTCACTTGCTGGTTGATTCTCTGTATTTTAAAGTCTTTAAATCATGATGCATTGTGTGGTAGGTCAGACTAGATGATTGCATTGGTCCCTTCTGACCTTTGAGTCTATGAGTGGTTTTGGCTCCAACAGACACTGAACAGGTAACATCTGGTAAGTCATTTAGGCTTCTTTTTATATTTGAAAAGGAAGGCAAATATAACTTACCTACCCTGCAGGCAATATGACTCTACTTTTCGGCAGGCTGAACCAAGTGACTTTCCCAAGTGCAAGTTTTAAAACCCATGTGTGCAACCTCCTCGTTTCAGATTTCCTTCCCTCCTTACCCTATCCCATTTCATATTGTCTACCTCTTCACTCAATCATTCTTCTCCTTCTGCTCTCTCCATTCACACTTTCTCTTTTCTCATTCACTATCAGTGCCTCTAAATCATTCAGTCTTGCCTTTATGACCCCACATTTCCTCTCTCCCTGCCAAACATTTTCCATGTATGAGAGGGAAAGAAGGAGAAACAAGGGGAGGTGGGGAGAGAAGTTATAGAACAAATGTTCTAGAGCTTCTCTCTTACTTCACCAGCAGCATGTGTGGAAGAGGAAGGCCTAAAGTCCTTTTCCCTCAGCCCTGGAGTAGTGACCTGGAAGGAAATGTGGGGACGGGGTGGTGGTGAAGGGAAGCTCCAGAATCCTTTACAGGATAGGGGAAGCCCTTGAGTCCCACTCCTCACAAAGCCAAATGGTATCAGTAGTAGCTGGGGAGAGGGATCCCTCGATCGCAACGCCCAGACTGCCACTTGTGCAGCAATGCCTGACTGCAGGGGACATGGCCACACAGAAACAGCTTAGGCGCTATGTCTACACTACAGGCTTTGTTAAGTCGACTTAACAAGGTCGACTTTAAGTCGACTTAAAGTCAACCTAGTTAGCTCGACTTAGTGGGCGTATACACTTAAAGTCAACTTAAGTCGACCTTGTTAAGTCGACTTAACAGAGTCTGTAGTGTAGACATACCCGTCCACACTGTCTTAAGCTGACCTCCAGAGTTGGAGTTATTAAGTCAACTTAAGGAAGCACTTAAGTTGACTTAATAAGCGTCCAGTGTGGATGTGGCATTCTGTAGGTTGACTTAAGTGTCGTTAAGTTGACCTAAGGAGCAAGTGTAGACGTACCCATGGAGGATCCCTGCACACATGGGTGTTGTAAGGTTTAACTAATTAATGCTTTCAGAGTGTGTGAAGCTGGAGTGTTACATTTAGAATTACTCTGTTTTTCCTCTGCATATTTTGTGATCAAATATGTTAACCTATTACTATATAATTACATATGACCAATCAAGTCCTATCAACATCATTGATTGTGTTTCAAAAGAGCTATATTTTCCCAATTCTCTCTCACCAACTTTTATAATTTGGGCATAAGAGTTAATCATAGCAGAAGAGCAGTAATAGCCGGAGGTGACACTAGTGCACTAGAGCCAAATATTTTGATCCATTACTACATTTGAGATAAAACAAATTATGAACTTTCCAACATTTGTAATACTTTCTTATTTCCAATTAAGGAAAACGGTTACACCTTTCAATGCTTCTCTACAGGAAACTAATTTGTTTTGCAAATAATCTCTGCTGTTTGTATTTTTTTAAATATATTAGCTAGAAACATTTTTCATGAATAAAACTTCTGATGCCAACTCAGCCTGACATGCGCATCAGATAAAGTGCATTAAACAACCCTCTCTTGTAAGTGATCTAACTCAGCTTGAAATTTCCCAATTTTGATTCTGTTCCAACATTAGACGCTATCTATCCCCTCCAGCATTTGGAAATCAGCTGTCAAAGGCTCTTCATAAAACACAGAAATATTATACGAGCTTCCTATGCAGTTGGTGCAATCTGTATGTTAGTCCCAGCCTTGTCTACTGGAAAATGCAAAGGGCCTCTACACAGAGCATCCTCTTCCTGAGCTAATGCAGCCTGAAACAAATTCCTCCTCAAGTGTGCTTCTGCTATGAAGCCTGCAAGAAATTAGTTAGGAAGACAGTTATGTGTAGTTTATGCAAAAGAGAAAGACCAAAATAAAATGTGGAACTAGCTGTATCCCTTCCCCCACACACTGTCTGTTTTTTCTCTTTCAAACTTTTAGTTCTTTGGGGCAGGGATGCTGCCTTCCTGTGTATCTGGAAACTGATTAGTACGGTGTGGGTGCCACTACAATCTAAATAAATAATATAATAATAATCTTGACTGAAGAGGTATTTTAATGCAGCTCTTGGCATAATGAGAGTAATTGAAAACGCTTCTAGACTGCAGCCTATTTTGCAACATGTTTACATACCAACTTATTTATTTCTATTCTGTTTACGAAATGGAGATAACTAAGGAAATCTCAAGGTATTTTTTTCTGAGGTGCTTAAAGAAACTCTCTTGGCATTTAAAAAAAAAAGAAACCTAATGAAACCATGCGGAGTGATAAGGGACTCAGAGTTACAAGTATTAAAAGAGATGAATTGCATTAACCCCTGCCCTTCCCCATTATAGTTACTGCCCACTGGAAACAACAACAGAATTACTAAAATCCCACACTCTCTAATGGGATGGTAATAGGATTCAGAGGCCATTAGGGTAAAGGCAATCCATATTTTAGAGTTTAATAAGCTCTTGCTGAAGATGCTGCAAACCTCTTCAAAGCCCCAAAATTACCAATTTTACATTAACAAATCTATGACCATAATCAGGATCACAAAATGCATCCAAATCAATAGTGAATTGTGGGGGTTTTTTTGAACGGGGGCTGTTAGTGTGTGTGTGTGTGTGTGTGTGTGTGTGTGTGTGTGTGTGTGTGTGAGAGAGAGAGAGAGAGAGAGAGAGAGAATTAAATCATTTAATTGAAATAATATTATTTTATAGTGATATTGGTTATTAGAGTAATTTCTGAGTACTTTGCTATAAGGATGCCATGGTTACTGCAATATGGATATAATTCTGTGAGATGGTATTTTTTCATAAGACAAGCACATTTGTCTTTCTATTTTCTAAAAATACTACTTCCCTTGTTAACAAGAAACACAGTAACAAACTATTCTTATCTCAGGGAAAGACATGGTGGCACAGATGATGTTGGACTTACATGTGTATACACTATACATGCGGAGAGCAGCACATGCCTCTCTTCATTATTAATATTTCTCCTGCTACACTTTAAATAGTGAAATTACATTTAATCCCACTGAAAACTGATAATTTTATTTAAACCCATGTGTGATATTTGGGGTTAAATTCTGCCCCCCACAGTGAAGTCAACAAGAGCCGTGCATGCCTATATCTAAAACAGAAATGCACTCTACTGAAGTTAAATTACAATCATTTGTTGGCTGGCTGCTCATATGCATATAAATTCACGTCAACTCTAAGCAAGCAAAAATATATCCTTGAGATTAAAAACATCCTTCAGCATATACCACCCAAAGGGATACAAACCTATGCTTGATTAGGTGATATTGCTACTTTAGATAGTTTACTAGAACATTTTCTAGTACATGATAGCAATTTTACTTAAATTAATGGTGTTCTGCCTGCTCACATATGTGTACTTGGCCCTTAGGCATAAATTCTGCCCTCATATGTGCAGGGGTGTGGTGTCTGTCAATTTCATAATGAGAGTAGTGCCTATGTTTCAAATTATGCTCTTGAGTCAAATTATTTTCTTCACACTTAAAACCAGCTAGAAAGGGACTGCAAGCCTCCCAAGACACACGTGTGTTAAAGTGCTAACTGTCCACTGAATCCTCCTCTTATGATCAGTGGCTGTGTGAAGTAGGAAATTAATTTGGCCAGGACTTCTGACAGGAGGTCTGTCCTCTGTCCTCATCTCACATAGGTGAGGCCTATGGCTAGGAACCTGCCAACATCCTGACCAATCTCTGGAAGTCATTTGCGGAGGAGTTATTAATCTCCATGGAAGCAGTGACTCGCAATGAATTCTTGTGTGCCACCTCCACTGCATAGAAAGCACTTGTTTCCACAGATTTCAGGTTTAGTATGCAGCTTCTCCCAGGTCAAAAAGAGCAGAGAAGTAAATCAAGCAGGGGAGAGAAACAGCTATGCAATGGCAGTCAGAGAATGGTCACTTAGCAACCTTTGCCATCAGGGCCAGCCTAAGGGTCTTTGGTGCCCTAGGTGAACTATGATTGTGGCACCCCGCCCACACATGTTATAAGAGATAACATATTAATATATTTGTAAATAGAGAAAAAAATCACTTCCATCTAATTTGGCACCCTGGCACCCTAGACCTAGGCCTAGCTCACCTATATGGTTAAGCCAGCTCTGTTTGCCATCCATACAGGCTCCCCATCCTTCTGTGGGATTGTGTGTATGTGCAAATCTTTTTGGCATTCAGATATTCAGTATATTTAGCTGATCTAGTCCAGATTCTCCCATGAAACATACATGGAGAACTCCCATGCACTTCAGTGAGAACATAGGAATACAAAAGCTGTCATCCTGGGTCAAACCAAAGGTCCATAGAGCCCACTATTCTATCTCTGACAGTGACCACTACCAGAACTCGAAGGAGAGAGTATAGAGCAGGGCGATTCGGGAGTGACCCACCCTCTTCCCCACCCAGCTTTTGGTAGTCAAAGATTTAGCATTGCCCAAAGCAAGGGGTTGGATCTCTCACCATCTTGGCTACTAGCCATTAATGGATCTAACCTCCACGAGTTTATCAGTTTGTTTTTTTAACACAGTTACATTTTTAACCATCACAACATCCCGTAGCAATGAGTTCCACAAGTTAACTACATATTGTATGAACAAGTAATTCTCCTTGTCTTGCACACATTTATCTGACTGGCAAAAATGGCCCATGGCCATAATAGGCACAGAACCGTGGATGTCTTTGCAATGCAGGAACTATTTATTATGACTTATCTCCAGCTTAGTCTTTTGGTAGAAGGCCAGGACTTAATGCTATGAGACACTGATCACACTCAAATTTTGTTGGCGTCATTAACATACGATGGCTTTCAGCATCTCCAAAGAATGTTCAGCACCTTGCAGGACTGAGCTCTATCTGCAGAACTCTAGTTTTGTTAAGCAGGGCTAAAGACGCCTTAGTCCAGCACCATCTGCAATAAGTGATCCACAGGGAAAAAATGACACTGTTTAAAATTTTGATTTTATAAACAATTTTGGGGAGAAGTTAGAATAATATCTTTAGCAATTAACTATATTTTTAGTAAGAAAAATGTTTAGCAAACTATTTGGATTGTTGAGCTCTTAAACGTTCTAGATTAAACTTGTAGTTTTCAAAACAGAGGACTTAAGCATCCTAGCAAAGGTAATTGAAAACACAGTAAAATAGAAATGGGTAACTTGCTCAAGTCCAAAACCAGGAGCTATACATCTTATACCACAAACAAATGAATGGGAAACAAAAAGATCTCAAGTGTCACCAGAAGGATGACAAACTAGAGAGGAGGGGAAAGAAAAAAAAAAGTGAGAAAGAAATAAATAAAAAGCAGTGAATTACTTCTAAAAGTTTGCCCAAATTTACCAACATCTATCATACAGTAGACTTGTTTGCAGCAACACCTTGTAAAAGCAATTGCTTCTTATGAAAACATTTCCCTGGGAATGCTTTCCCTACTCTGAATTGTTCACCAGGGTAAAGCTGCCATATGAGAGCAACATTTCTGACATTATGTCATTTCATCCCCCACTTCCCAGCCCCATGCACTGAACTGTCCTGATTTACAGTACTGAACTGTGCTGATTTCTGGTGAAGGAGTTTGGGTACCCTCCTCTTCAGGGCACTGATCTGTGCCCTCCTGCCCCTCCTGTTTCCACTGTGTGCTCGAGAAGCCATCCCCCTCACCCATTGCAGGTTGTGCATGTTACCCTCTGTAGCCATCCATCCCTCACCAGGGTGAAGCATGAAGCTACCAGCCGAAACATTCCTCAGCCGTTTTGCTGTCTGGGGGCTTCCCTACCAAAGTCAGGGTTCTCCACCCCCATTTTCCCCTCAAACTTGGAGTTCCGCCACCCCACACCTAAAGTGGTATAATTATAATAGACTCTTGTTACTAAGAACATATCAGTGCTCTTTCGCTATGTCGCTCCTAAGTGACTGTTGCTGTTATGGGAAGTGTTATGGGGAGCATCCACATATAATTATAGTGGTATAATCACACCTATAATTATGCTGGGAAATTTCCCTATGTAGGAATGCAAGGTACTACTTGATAGCACTGTTATCAATTTATATTTAATTGTATGTTCCATGTTACTGATGTATCCTGAGCAGTTTTACTATTATTTATTGTATAAAGTAAGAAAAACTTGTAAAAGACTCCCTGGTAGTGGTGGAGGAAGTGTAATGTCTATGAAAACAAATGACTCAACAGCACTGTTTCGAATAAAGCACAAGGCAAACTAAATGAAAGCAGATATTAAGTTTACCTTCAAAATTCAACCTCTGTAGAACTTGTGAGAACTCTTTTTCCCCAAAAAAATATTAAAAGAAAATACAATACCGTTATAGCAAAAGTAGAAGTGCTCTTCCATATGCAAAGAGCTTCTTTTTCTGGAAGAATACAGCATGAAGTTTTGAGCTAACAACCACCGAAAGCTGATCACTTAACTACTAAGCAACACAAATGATATACAAGGCAAAAATGTCTAGAAGATGGGCTTGCATAAGGTCTACCTTGTGCATCAAGTATGTGATGTCTGAAATGTTGCTGTAGAATGCCACCAAGTTCCACAGAACTAATTCTCCTAATTTTCTGATAATTAACTTTGCCTTTCGTCACCTTTTGGTCCTATGTGGGGCTGCCTAATAAGAACACAGCTCCCTAATGAGAAGGTGCTACACTATTCCTCTGGACAGAACAGAAACAGAATGCAAGGCACTGTTATGTGTTCCAGCCTCAGCAAACTTTACTTAAATGTTTACTCTTTCTTGTCAGAGCATCATATACTTCCTCTGCTGAGCAGAATTTCAGTTGAAAAATCTTTTTTTTCATTGCTAAAGTCAGCATTCAAACAGAACTTCGGTAAATCTTACTTACCCCCCTTTGAATTTGAATGCAAAAGCTCTCTTGCAGCTCCATATCAATGTAACTCAGACTTGAACTGCAGCCCTCCAGTCTTCCACTCCTTGACCTCTTTTGGGCTCAGAATTACAACTGTGTTGAATTTTATGATGTTTTTAAGGTATGGACAAAATTGCCACTAGGGATATCAAACTCATTTCCACTTGTGACACAAATTAGAATTTGAACCAATTCCTTCAGAAATAAAAGCCTTGTGTGTTAAATAAACACTACATTGCTAAACTTCTCAGAGGAAATTTAACTTAGCATAATGAAACCAAACCAGCTATTATAATTTGTAAAAAAAAAAAAAAAAAAAAGCTTTTGAAAGTAAAGAAAAAGTCTGTCAAAACAGGGTTTTTTTTTCCTGAAAAAAAAAAATGGAAGTATTAATGACAGTTCCATCCACTCTGAAACCATCAAAGATTTGTATCCTTTGGAATACTTAATTTTAGCAGAAGGTGAACAAGGTTAAAACAATTAATTTGTGAAGAATGGGTAAGGCTGAATGGATAAATATGAAAAGAAATTATATTGTCTATATTGTGTTCCTGCTTTGCTTAGTACTCAACAGATGTCACAAAAGACTATTTCGATTTTTATTCCAATCATTCTAAAAACTTTCTCGGAAAAAGGTGGTGAGGAGATGCACTGTAATGAACTATTATACAATAATTATAGCTTTGGTTTCTGTCAAGGTTCTCACCACATAAATGAACATTTAAGAGGAATTTGCCTAAAATAAATAGATTAAACTAATTTCCCCAACTAGACAGACATTCTCTTTCATTTAGCTCTTTGTTAACTGTGACTAATTATTTCACTTCAAAATTTCATTAACAGAATATTTATCTTTCCTCGCGATGACAACTGATACACTGTATCTCTCTCTCTCTCTCTCTCTCTCTCTCTCTCACACACACACACACATACACACACACCCTTCATGATTCCAAAGGGGTAGCCGTGTTAGTCTATTGTAGAAAGACAACAGAGTCCTGTGGCACTTTTAAAGACTAACAGATTTATTTATCGCATGAGCTTTCGTGGGAGAAAATCCCACTTCGTCAGACGCTTTGAAGATAGGAAAGTTACAGAGTGGGAGGAAATTAAATGCAGGGGAGTGTATGACATAGCATCAGGTCAGGCTGTAACAGCAAATCAAAATAGGTGTTAGGATTCAAAACACTGGGGAACAGCACATAGAGGAGGGGGAGGTCAAATCACTTGTTGTAATGCGAGAAAAATCCATAGTCCCTGATTTTCTCCCACGAAAGCTCATGCGATAAATAAATCTGTTAGTCTTTAAAAGTGCCACAGGACTCTGTTGTCTTACACCCTTCATGAGTTACTTAGCCCACTCTGTATTAAGTTTAGAATAACTATTTCTTGAATGTATTTACTATATGTGTAGCATCTTTTACTTACAGATATTTAGGCCTGTTTCCCCTCACCTACCTCCTCCTCAATATATACCAATAGTTTAATTTTCAGCCTCATTTAGGGGGATTTAACTTTATAAATTACTCTCAATATAAGCCTAATATTTCTAAGCATCATAACCAGCTCATTTCATGAGGAAGATAAAGTTCTAATTATCCCTACTTTATTGGATCATTGTTGAAAGCACAAAGTGGGGGAGGGCGGAGAGAAATATCACCTCCAACTTGGAGTCATCACTTTTTTAGAAATGGTAACATCTTGTGGTAGCTGGCTTGCCTCTTTGTTCTGCCTAGATGGAATTTTTATAAACATCTGTTCTGAGGTTGACATGTAGATCAAGGAGTCAAAGAAAATTGGCTAAATTTTATCAAAGAAAACGTATTCTAAATAGACATTAATCCAATAATAATGGGTAAGATAGGGAACAGCAAGAATTACTGCTTTTCCTTCATGCCTATATTAACAGCACAGAGGTGCATTAATAGAAAGCTGATAATACAGGTTGGTTATATGTAAATAATCAAAATGGTACCACAAATTAATTATTTTAAGTTTATCCTGTTAGGAGCACATTTTCCCGTGCAGAATATACAGTGTTCAGGCATGTAGATGAAATCCTACAGTATTATTAATGGGTAGATTTTCAGTAGGTTTGTTTCTAATACTGGTAGCATAACAAGAAAAAAATGCCAGTCATAGCCTTTCATATCACATAATCCCATGGTATCAGATAAGCATAGTAATATTTTAGTGTGAAAATCAGAGAAAGTCATCTACCATAGGTTTTGATTTCTAATACATTACTTTGCATTAGGTTATTACAGAATTTTACATCATATTGCACATTGTAATACCTGATGTAAATTTTACATGATCTAGGAACAGTCATGAGCTGCAGTTCGAGGAAGAGTTTTAATAAGTACATTACAAGCTGAATATAGAAATTGAACTTTTTGACCTTGCAGCTCTTCCCAAATTAAACATACAGGATTAAACAAACAAACAAACAAAAAAACCCTGTTAACTACAATGTATTTTATTCAATGGCAGAATTAGAGGTAGTAGTTTCTCAAGATTTACATTGGGGTTAGTTTTATTCCTCTACTAATAATTCCTAAAGAGGTGCTCATTTTTTAAACCTAGTTTCTATTTTTGTTATTTACCTTATCTATTTAAGTCATGATTTTTGTCAGTGTATCAGATGAAAGAATGGTATGAGTTACATAGAAGCATTCAGTACAAGCTTCCAAAATACATGCTGTATATAGTATCACATTTCTAGTGTGCATTAGAGCTATGCATAACCAGATGGTTCCAAATAAATACAGAAAGAAACAATCCCAAATTTAACTTTAACTTGAATTAAATCATAATCACAATAATATTACTCCCCGTACTTAAAGAACTACTATTTTGCTTCCACCAAAGCAATCAGGAGTGATATCTATGTTTGATAATGTCAAGTATGATTGTCAAAAGTTGGACCCACATCTTTGAAGATACTACAATAGTGAGCAGATGAAAGCCTTGGACAAGTAAATGGAAAGAATTAAATTAACATGTGTAGGAGAAGAAACAGTTGGCATCTTCATCCTGCTCTCAAGTAACAGGGGTTAGTCTATGCACATGAAACATAATTAAAATTTTCTGTCATTGATGTATTTTATACATTTAGGTTTTTATATGTGTTTGTGTCTTATACAACTGCATGATCACACAGATTTGGTGTTAACTACCCTTGAGAAGTGTGGCAATAGACTCTTTAATGGCATCCATAATTATTTCTCCACCGGAACTGTTTTAAATTTATCATAGTGTATTCAGAAACAGAATCCCACTAATAGAGTAATGTTATCTTTGTCATAAATCTCTATGAAGATCTAAATAATTCTTTAGTAAAGTTGATCAGCTGCCCGCAAATCAATAATGTGGAATGGGCTAATTTTTTCTTATGAGTTTGAGAACACAGAAAAATATAAAGAAGAAGAAAGTTTATTCCTCAGGGCTATAGTATGTCGTCAGCTTTTGAGCAGAAATCCCTACTGTTTTCACCAGAGAATTGTCTTAACTGATGATACATTATGGCCTTTTAAAGTGAATTACGTAACATTCCAGGAACTGATATATTTGAAATAAAACAAAATAAGGAAGACAAGTACCTGACAACTGAGTTTGCCACCCACTCTTGTGGCATTCACAGATATAATGGCATACATTTTGAAATACTATAGTTTTTTTGCTCAGGCCCATCGTAGATGCACAGTTCCTGCACCGCACACATGCAAACTAAGTTTGTGCCGACTGCGGGATTTGCGAGTCTAACACGGACATGCACAAAAAACATACAAAAATGTGGGTCAATCTTTGCAGCATTCTAATGGTTCCAAAACTGCTGGCACACAACTAAGGACGACATTTCATTTATGTAATGGCAAACTAAATTCCTGCATACACTTCATGAGATAAGATAAATGAGTTTTATGTGTATTTAAACACTAAAGAAACAAAAAGCGAGTCTGAAGAAAAAGCAGTGGCTATGTTATAGGTGTCCATTTAAGAAAAATATTAGACAAAAACATCTCAAAGGGAATTACTCAGCCTGCATCTGTGAAAAACAGAGTACATTCACCAGAACTAAACCAAATAATAGCCAATCCCTGAATACACTTGCTTTACAGTGTTAATTACAAAATATACAAAATGTAAAGATTTGCCATGCATCTCTCTCCTCTCTATAAACTTCATGTATACTATATATGCTCACATAAGCAGGAGTACAAAAAACTAGCCCAGAAAATGTCTGGGTATTAAAACAAACCACTCGACAGTATAGTTTATATTAAATGCAACATATTAGTGGTCTTAAAACAAAGGGATCTCACCCCAAGTCTCTACTCCTCCAATCCCACTCCAATCAAACCTTTTCGGCTATTGTACTGACTGATATACAACATAGCATAAGTGCATGGGAATGCTGTACTATTACCCAGGCAAAAAGATTTTTGCAGTACACAAAAATCTATCTTGTGTTTTAAAAATGCATTACTGTTTTGAATTTGAAATCTGTTAGTAGATGATCATACCTAAAAATAAATATTCCCACAGATAGAGGTCAGTGGTTGCCTGAAATTGCATCAGTTAATATCTCTATACTAGAATCCACTGCTCCTCTGGGATTGCTTGGTCGTTTTATCAGAGTGTTACTAACATAGTAGTTTCAGCGTAGGGCAGCACAGCTTTCTTTGCTCAAATTTGCTATTAACTCTCCTATTTCTACTTATTTTACTCTGTACATTGGTTTTTGCTATGGAATTTTTGCTCTTAATTTCTCTTTTTAGTTACCTTTTCTATTCTGAGGACAATAGTATTATTTTTTCAAACTTATAGAATGAAAAACCTGTACGAGCAAGCCATTAAAACATGATTGGTTTACATGTTGCTCTGTTAAGCACTTAATATTCAGTAGGAAATCAGCCTCAGTGCATTGAAATTAGTTTAGCGATTGCATACTTTTAATTTCTTAATATTCCATTAACATTAGCAACTGGTGCAAATTTTTATAATGTACTTGATCACTACTCTTTAAGAGTATGCTTTTTCAGCTCTTCCTCTCAGAAAATCTGCATTCAAAGGAGTAATATAAAGTAAACTCAGGGATTTTATATCAAATAGCAAACAGATCTATCATATATGCAACAATACTGTAATAATATCACTATGTGTATCTTCGGTTTTAATAGCACCCTGTAGAATGATGTATTAATGAAATGAATTCAATTAATCAATCAGCAACCTGCATAAACAGTGTCAGCATTGTTTTAAGATTTTTTTCTTTGCTTTTTGAATCCCACTGAATTTCTTTTTCCCTATAAAACGTTCTTTTCTTTGCTCTCCAGCAACATCTACTGGATCATCAGTAAAATGCTGCTATTTATATTAATCATGCAGTTAAGGTTTAGTAGGGCAGAGTTAGCGTCTGCCAAAATGAGAGATAAATGACCTGCAATTCAGTTTTGAAAACAGATTTACTATTACTGTACCCTGGGCTTAAGTGGCAGAGTTGCACCAAGCCTTTCACCTCCCAGATCTGCCATTTCATAAAGGTATGTTATAACTGATTAAATTATATGGGAAGCTCACCTATTATCAAGGCTTAGCTTTTATATTAACATCATTAAGACAGCATGAAGGCTACATAAGGAATAGTCAGAGTCTTTCAAGTTTGAGATACAAAAACTATTCTCCTCCCTTTTAATTTAGAATAAAAGCAACACAGGAGAGGTTGATTGGATATGCGGTTATGCAGGCTTGAAGGCTGAAAGTAGCTTTAGTTGAAAGAACTTCAAAGAAAATTTTGAAAAAGAATACTGCGATGGTCTTGATCCTAAGTTTCAGTTAAATAAAATTGTGTGTGTGAATGAAGGAATATCTGACAATTCCCTCAGAAAGTTTTTGATTTTTTTGCCTCATTTGGAGTTTTCTTACCGTATGCTATGGGGTCCACTGCACGCCTTCAAATATTGGGTGATTTGCATGGTTAATTCCCATTGAAGGTAAAAGGAATAATGCATGTGAATCCTTGAACATTGATGAGGACACTAGATCTCTCTGGGGGCTTAATCTCACTCAGATACCTAGTGATTTGTTACTACCTATCTTGTAAAATTATCTATATGAATGTACGCACAAAGTGTTACCGCTGATAACTACAAAATATGTGGCGATGGGCACCCATGTATCAGAGCATTCGTGTAAACTTGCATGAAGACAAATAATTTGCTGACCAAATTTATTCATTTTATTCTGCTTATAGGTCAACAATGCTAAAATCTAGCTGTCAAATATGTTGTCTCCACAGAAACTTAAAAAGTTATCTTTTTATCCCACTCAGTGGCAGTTAATTTACTACTATACTTTTACAAATAGGTAACCCTGACCATTGCATGCTGCTTATTTGTTTTTTAAATCACTAATAAAGGTCTGACGGTCAAAAGAGGTACATGGAATCTTTGCGTTGCCATGGGGAAAAAAAACCCTGCTGTTGATAGAATTCTATACCTCCTCTTAGTTCACAGACACTGATGTTGATTATAAAATACAGGAGTACAGGATTCCAAAAAATTAATTAGGATTTGAAACAAAGACCCCCAATAGCTAACCCTTTTTGCCATTGTGAATGGAGAAAGCTTAAGGCAACATATATAATTCTATTTTTACTTAATTTAATTCAATTGTGAAATTACTTTTTGTCTTTAAACCCCCTTTGACCTCCACACTATTGATGCGCCATAAGGCATGTTTCTGAAAACTAGGGATGCTAAGGTTTACAATTTTATTTCAGATGGACAGCCCAAAGTTCAGACCTTTTGACTAATAATTAGCCCATCTCAATAGCTGTTTTACGGAATCCAGGTGCACTTGTGAACAGCACTTTCAGAGTTAACTCCTTTTGACAACTGACATATATTCCTCATTCTAATTTGGTGATTGCTTTATTAAACACGGGTACAGTTTATGAGTTTTAGTTCCATATTTCATTCAGGATGGTGCTTAATCTCTATTAACAGAACATAAACATGCTCTAGGTTTCACAATACATCTGAAGGAGTATAGCTTTTCTTCTGATGAAATGTCAGGCAAACAAATCACTATCACCGTGACAAACTCCACTCTAGGTTTTACTCTAAACCTCAAATGGTAAATAATTATAATGAATTGTCTGTTCAGTTGTTAGAAACAAATTGCAGAATGTCAGGTGCCTGCAAGGTTACAAGACTAAGAGCTGGAATTAGACACTAAACAGCACACTGAGATTTCCTTAAGCACCGAATTCAGCCTTATACAAAGTCCTTCTCGCAAAAAAGCTGCATTTTCTATTTCTATTCTCCCGTGCAAGGAAATAAAATAGAAGGACAAACAAACATTCAGTGTAAATGCAGCTTCTATACAAATCCATTTGAAATTGAATATACAGCATGTTCCAATTCATCACAATTATTACAGGTACTTTGTATCTTGAATGGAAGGAAGCTGATACAAGATCCCTGCTGTTCTTTGCTGCAGATGCTTTTCTCAGTTACAAAATGATGAAAATCTACTGATTTGACTAAGCTACTCTGTAAAACACTCAGACTCAGACACTTCTTACCTGCCTCAGTTGAAGGCTTCCTTCCCTTGTTAGCAGTATGAAGCATCTCTAGCCTTCCCAGTCCTCACCACCAGCCACAAATTGCACGGCTAAGCCCCTTTTTTTTCCCAAGAAAATGCTTATTGGAAGTGATTAGTTTTGTTGTCCCTTTTAAGTCCCTCCTGCGAGAAGGAGCAGGGGAGTGATGTGACGCCACCTTTTAATCTTTTGCAGGAGTGAAAAGGCAGAAAAGGAGCGCTCGATCAAACTGAGCTTCACACATGACTAAAACTCGCCTGAGAGGCTGCAAGCTCTGGCTAAAGCACCACTAGGCGTGAGTGTAAGAACAGAGAAGAGGGGAGAGTCAATGAAATGTGACAACGTAGATGCATCAAAGACAGGAAAAGAGAGAACAATAAGAGAGAGAATGAGAAAGCAATGAGACAGAGAGAGAGAGAATGAGAATATGAGGAGAATAAGCATAAAGAAAAGATCGGGGAGTTTTCAAGCAAATGATTCTCAGAATAAAGCCAAAGTGTCTGGCAGCTTCTGTTTTTATCTCAGTGAGCATGACATACTGCCTCTCTCATTTAGCAACACATTCCTGTCTCTTCCAGGTTTGAAAACTGAGATAATCACAATGTATGCCTGTTTTTGCCTGATTGGCATATGCATGTGCAGTATACCGGTAGGTTTTTTTATTAGTAGTATTATTCCAGGGATGCATTATGTGCAATTTAGTTCACATATTCATTTGGTCAGACAAAAAAATGTGAGTTTCTAATTTCTGCAACTATTTACCATATTGTTTAACTGGCAGATGGAACTCTACTTACAACAGATGACAAACGACCATTGGTAAACAAAAGAAAGAACACTCAATGCTGATAATTGAGTTTTACACAGTAAGAAAAAAAATTAGCATGCCTGAACTTGTGTGTCAAAGAGCAGGCAGTAGAGGTATTCCCCCCCCCTCCCATTCACATTATTATTTTTATCTGAAGTTAGAAGGTGGTGGGACAGAAAGGAATGTGATCTAGGATTAACAATGTCAGACAAATCAATCAGACATTAGAACAGGTTAGCAAACTCCAACAGAGGGATAGGTGGGTGGGTCTTGGAATGGACATGAGCAACAGATCTCAAAGAGCAAGTTATAGAAGATTTGTAAACATCTTTTTTTCTTCAAGTACGTGCTCATGTCAGTTCCAATTAGGTAACTCGCAAGCAACCTCATAAACAGTGGGCTCACAGTTCAACAAGATACTGATTGGAAAACTGCTCTACCAATGCTACATCATCTCTGCCTTGATGAGTAATAATGCAGTGTACTGCAAAGATGTGGATGGATGACCACACTGCTGCCTTATAGATGTCCTGAACTGGGATTTGGGCCACTTGGGCCCCTGTGTATTGGGCGGTCAATGCTGGGGCAGGCACATTTGCTAGGTCATAACAGGCCTTGATACTTGACATGATCCATGCTGAGATTCTTTGGGAGGAGACCGTGGGTGGGGGGAGGGCTTCATTCTATCTGCTATTTTTTGCCATCTTCCTAAACGGTTTCATTCTTTCTGTATATAAAGCTAACACTGTCCTAATGTGCTAATGTGCAGGGAGTGGAGCTGTTTCCTTGGGCCCCCATTGTATCCAGATGAAACCTGACAAGACTTCCTTCTGTTGTTTATGCCTCTACTATGACTTAAATCCTGTGTTTGGTAGGGCTGGTAGAAACTGAAGTGTTTGAGACCTAATATGCCACCTCTGGAATGCTAGTGTATGCAGATCCAAGGACTTGAGGGTGGCCTTGGAGTCTTTAAGACTATGCAATTGTGAGTCAGTCCGATCTTGGCAACTGAAGGAATCAAAGCAGGGGTTTGCCACAATGCTTTAAATGTTTTTCTCAATTGTTTTTATTGGGGCAAAGCAATCCTGGCTGGTCCTGATGGTGAAAGAATATCCAGCATTGGGTCCATTATGCCTTCAGAGGCTTCTTCAACCTGGAGACCCAGGTTTCAGGCAGCTCTACAAAGGTTATCCTGGTGGGTTCTACAGTCTTCTACTGCCAGTGCTGGGGAGGTGCTGGCGACTGCCATGTCCAGTGATAAGGATGATGATTCTCTTATCAGGATGGTGTCCTGTCCCTTGGCACCAGGGGCTCTCATGATGCCACATATTTTAGCTCCGTTTCAGTGCTGGTGGCCTCAGGCTCGGTACCAGTACCATTGCTGGTGCCATGCTGAGACTCAAGGTCATGCTCGGTGCCGGTATCAGAATCAGGTGGAGAAAGAGTCTCCAACCTATTCTGGTGGCAAACTGCTCCCTGACATCAGAAACAGAGACTGTCCAGAATGGGGCCTGTAGGTTTGGTCAAAGGTCCTTGAGGTCCAGAAGAGCCACTAAGTCAGGGCCTGCCACTGTAGGGGACATGGCATAGAGAAGGCCATCTCCTGGCTCCAGTAACATTATGGCTCCTGTTAAAGCATAGGACTCTGCCTCGGAATTGGCTCCAGAGAACTCGTTCCTATGGGACCATAGTGGGGCAGTGCCGATGCCAAGGCAATGGCTGATGTGACATAGCTGGCTTCCCTTTCAATTATACCATCCACTTTCATGGCACAGGGCTTCTACTTCTGGTGGCCTTTCAGTCCGCAGTAGCTGCAACAATGTACTCTCAATGAGCTCCCTGACCACTTCAAAAGTCTCTGGGGTGAAAAGTAGCTTTAAGTTCTTCTCCTCCTCTAACTCCCTGGGTGGGGAGCTTGTTGGCACCAGACTCAATGTACCCTCTCCCTGACTGAAGTCAATGGAGCCATGGCCATGAAAGCAGTGCCTGAATGGCCCAGCCCAGCTCGCACTCCACTAGCGCTCTTATGTCCTGGTCTAGAAGTGGACAAGTGACCCCCATCTGTTGTCTTCTACTTCTTTCTGGGGACAGGAGAGTGAGAATGATGCTGTGAGCTCTGGGTGACCTTCAGTGCAGATGATCACTTGTAGTGCTAAGTGTCTCATGAGCCAGACTCCTTCGTCAACACCAAATCCCAAAGGGAAGCTGGTGCGCCTCTGATTGAAGTGGACATGCTGGGCCCCAATTCCAAGACTCAGAAATAGATGAACTGCTGCCTCCATGAGGAGGAACTTTAACCTTTAAACCCTGTCCTCCTTTGTTCAAATACAAAAGTCTCTGCAGTTTTGTGCAGAAGTCCCTCCGGTGTGCCTTACCAAGACATTTGAGACACGTAAAGTGTAGGTCACTCTTTGGCATAGACCTTTTACATGCCTCGCACTGTTTGAATTCCTGGCCCCTGGAAGGGAATGAATGAGCCCTGAAGGTGGGGTCGGCAACCTTTGCTGGCACCTGTGCCAGCCCCGCACCCTCAGCAGGTGCTAGGGGTAGGCCAGCAAGTGCCAGGGGCAGAGCCAGGGATTCCTTCTCCCTGCTGGCCTCACCCCCATGCGTGGGGCTCCTGTCCCCTGCTGGGGGGCAGGGCCAGCAGGGCAAGCCTGAGTGGCAATAGGCATGCACGCTAACTTTGGCATGCGTTCCAGGGGTTGCCGACCCCTGCCTTAAGGGGTCCTACCCATAATAACTCTTCTGTTCTAAATCTAACACTATGTTAGCTACTTACAGGAAACAAAGTGGATAATGCTGGGAGGAAAGGATCCTTGCAGAACAAGAGGCAATGGATTCCAGCTGCCCCAGACAGCTAGTAAGAAGGAACAGAGTAGGAGGAGGGTCAGCAGAGCCCTGTTTAAGGTGCCATGAAGGAATGACTCCATGAGACTCCATTGCCAACCCTATGAGGAAAAACCCACTGGGGAAAAAGCCTCTTTGCAATTGTGCACGTGGTATGCACACACCTAATTGGAGTGGACATGAGTAAGCACTTGAAGAAGAAATATGATTAGAGAACTAAATTTATAATTTCAGATTTGATTATGAACTTTCCTTCTAATTAGAAGAAGTCCATGAGCTACATTCTCATATGAAGTAGGATTAGATTTCATGTAGTCTGGGCTTTTAATATCCTTTTAAACAAACAGTTAGATACTTCGTTTATGCCTGTTTCAGCATAAGGACAGGACCAAATGGAACTGCTGGGCAACTAGTCAACTGGCCAGTGGTTACTTTCCCTGTCTGCAGAGTGCATACTAGGTCACAGGAGGAGCATGTTGTTGCACAGGGAGGCAGGGCTGAGGAGACAGTGGAAAAGTAAATAATGTCTGTCCCTGCTGCAGCTGCCTCCATGTGTCTCTGTCAGTGTCTAGCACCCTCTCTCCATTGAGAATAAGGAGTGTGAGGCCAATAGACTAGAATTCCGGACATCTTGCTCCAGTTCCCAGCTACACAACAGATTGGCGTTTGACCCTGGGCTAATCAGATAGGGCCAGATTTCTCAAGGT
This sequence comes from Pelusios castaneus, assembly GCA_007922175.1. Taxonomy (NCBI): domain Eukaryota; kingdom Metazoa; phylum Chordata; order Testudines; family Pelomedusidae; genus Pelusios; species Pelusios castaneus. The sequence continues at coordinate 768,673 of ML685876.1, forward strand.
ATTTAGGTGCCTAAATACAATTGATTTTGATGGGAGTTAAATTACCCAAATTCCTTTAAAAATCTGACCCTTATGAGGAAGAAATTATTTAATATTTTTGAGAAGATCAGATGCTATGATGATGTGGTCAGATAAATACCCAGTGTTGACCTCCTCATGATTTCACTGAGAATTTAACGTTTGGTGTTTTTTCTTACAGCGCTAGTCCATGCAGTCCTATAACATGAAGTTTCTAGCCCCCACAAATGCAGAGGAAAGGTTGAAAACATGAACTCTAATGGTTCAAATACTTGCAGGATAGAGACTCCAGATTTGTTATTTTTATGATTGGTGAATCAGTCTAATGGATTTTGAATGCAATGGCAATAGCAGGTACCTAAAATAGAGAAAAAACAAGAGTCCTGTGGCACCTTAAAGACTAACACATTTCTTCTGGCATAAGCTTTTGTGGGCTCCAACCCACTTCATCAGGGGTTGGAGCCCACGAAAGCTTATGCCAGAAGAAATTTGTTAGTCTTTAAGGTGCCACAGGACTCTCGTTTTTGCTGTACACAGACTCACACAGTCACACCTCTAAAATAGAAAGAGAATGAAGACCCCATTCACTCCACTGTCCCTTTAACAGTTACCATCCTTATCTGCAATTCCAGCACACAGAATGAAGTTCACTGAGGCAACAAAAATATGCATATGACCTGGAGGGCAGTTCTGCTAACTTCTCTTCCTGGCCCTAGGTCTGTGAGCCTACCTGCCTCAACTCAGCACATTTGTGCTCCCTCTTGTGTCCTACAAGAAACATTTCTCTCTGGTCTATTAGAGGGAAGCTATCTAGCATGTGGCTGCTCATCAGGCTTTCTGGCACTGGCTTGGTTTCTGCCCTTAGGAGTGGTTCCTTTCTTAGCATCAAACTCAGTCCCCCGCCACCTCCACTGCAAGTTCAACATGGGCAAGAGTCTTTGGGAGTCTTTGTGCATGTTACAGGTGAGTGATTGGTAGTATTACTGTGAGGGAGAAGCTTGCAGGGATGAGTGGCTTTGGTGAGTTGATGAACAGATGGCTGGAGCTTTGAGGGGAATGGCTAAGGTGATCTCTGGGGATGTGAGGAGGAAGAAGGGGAAAGGAAGAAAAAGGAAGGAAAAGGGAAAAGGGACTGTTGGGAAAGGAGGAGGAAAAGAGGTGGATCATAAATGTACAGGGGTACTATAAACTCTGCAAAAAATTCCCTAAATCCCTTATTACAGTCTAAGGGCACCAACACACACTAACCCTCCCTCATATATATATTTGAAATGTAGAACATGAGGGACGAAGAGATTTCCCTGTCCATGGTGTTTATTTCCCACTTTTACTTTCGGTCGCCCCAAACTCCACTGTTACATTAATAAACTGACACAGTCAGAGAAGTCTGCGGTGTTGCTGTAGCCATACTTGTGCCAGGATAGGAGAGAGATATTGTCCCTGTCAGCAAAGACTTTTATTCTGAGATCAGAATGAGCATTTTGAATGAGTCTTGGAATACACCACGTTGCACTAAACAGGAGATATATTGCATATTCCCAGGAGCAAATACTCCTGTCACCCCTGTAGGGGCTTTATTACCCATTCACACTTTAGTCACAAATCTCTTGGGTCCTAAGTTAGTCAGATACTTGAACAAGTACGTGCTTAACTTCAGGCATGTGAAGTCAAGGGACTACTCACATACTTAGAACTAGGCATGTGCTAAAGTATCTCGCCAAACCATGGCCTTCTCCAAATGTTATGACCAGGTTGCTTAATGCTGTCACTCCAGCACTGGAGAAAGGGCCAGATCCTTTGACTGTGTAAGTAAACTATTCCTGTAAAGAAGGCAAGTTGAAATTAGCCCAAGAGGTTTATGATAGGCTACATATTTAGAGTATCAATAATGCAAAAGGTTTATTTTCTCTCTCTTAAATGTGTTTCTAGTTAAAAACTCTCTCAACCATTATAACAGTAGCATACAGAAATCATTCCACACCACATTAGAATTGCCATTGCCATTACTAGTCCTGACATTTTGAATGGAGATGTAAATAACTGATTTCTAGCTCAAGTCATGTAGAAGTTTTCTTAGCTCTAGGGAAAGCAGTTAATCTAAGTTTTCTCTGAGCATTATCTTGGCAAAGCCAATTATAAGTCAAGTTTAACACTAAGAGGAAGACTGCCCGCTTCCTTCCCTCTCTACTGTTTTAGCAAATCTAGACATCCTCCTCCTTTGCTCCAATTCTATGATTTCAACAGTCAACAGGTAAGGGCTGATGCTGTGATTTGCAACCTCAGACTTACTTGAACCATAGGGGGCTTCAGGCTCACAAAACATTTAATTTCCCAAGAGTAAATGAAGATTTACGAGCATTAACATTAACATCAACATCACATCTTCTCCCAGTTACTGCAGTTTCACTGCTGCTGAATGATTTTCTCGGCAAATTGGACTTTCAGCGCTGTCCGGCACATGAGGTATCATGACAGTGTATTATGATTTAAGTGGATGTTGATACAATGTGGCAGTACACAAGCTGGAATTGATACACGGCAGTAAAGCAAGTGTACCCATACAGCCATTGATGGCAAACTTTGGGGATCTATTCAAACTTCAAGCCAAGAATGAGAGATGTACTGTAGGGGGTGCTGCTTGAACATTTCACTCCTAATTCCCCTCATAGTTGGGAATTTCAGTATCCACAGATCTTAAGGAAAGTGCAGTGACCAGGGGAAGGCTCCTGGGTAGAATGCTTCATGTTTTGTGCAACATATTTTTAAGCCCTGGCGGGGGAAGGAGAGTTGCAATTTGTGGAGATGCAGCTATACTGAATACAAGCCCAGATTTATATGGCCTTTGCAGCATAACTGAATGTATGTGACCAAGTTAAAAAGGCATAGGGCCTGTATTTCGCCCAAAGATTGCAGCTTTATTTATGATTTGCAATTAATAAGCAATCCTGAACAATTTATTTATGTTGTCCTGAACAACATATAGCAACATAAAAGCTATGATAAAGTATCATACAAAGGAAAGTATGAAAATTTGAAGTATGGCAGAGTGGCCATTTAGGGTATGACTCTACTGTAGTTCAAATGCTGTGGCTGGATTTTAGGGCGTAGGCTCCAGCCTAACCCCAAACATATGCACTGCAATTAAACAACTCCTTAGCCTGAGGTCCACAAGCCTGAGTGAGCTGACATGGGCCAATTGTGAGTTTTTAACTGCAATGTTGCCATACCATTAATGTGCTTCCCTCCCCAAATACTGAAGTTTCCCCACATGCCAATGAAAAGATTCTTGTATTCTTATTAACCTTTCAATGTAGAGTTAGAAGTGGAACTTAAGAGTTGATGAACTTCATTTAAATACATTTAAGATTTTTATGTTTTTCTTAAAAAGGAGTGTAGTTCTGAGCATCTCTTCTATTCATTCAGGGCCTGATCCAAAGTCCACTGAAGTCAATTGAAAGACTCCCACAGCTTTGATGTGGTTTGACTCAGGCCTTTATAGAACAGCCAAAATGTGTGTATGATGCAACTTACCATTAAAACATTAACCCTTCGCTCTTAAAGTACTAGGCTTTACCCTAGTATTGGGAATTTCTGTTATATAAATTGCTATCTAACACAATACTGTCAACTTTTTTAATGGAGAGGTCCATATGTACTCAAAATTACTAGTCATTCAATGCTATCCTGGGGCATGGAATCGTGGGGAAATCTGCATTTGCTATTTGGCACTATAACCATAATAGGCCTAAACCAGAAGCCTGAAATAGGGCAGCCCTGAGCTTTGGGAACATTCAGATTAAGTTTGCTCTTTGTGGCCCAAATCCATGAACAGGTAGCTATAATTCCACTAAGGAGTCCTGAGACATCCGTAGAAAGGTATCCTTTTTATCTTGATCTCTGCCATATGGAGAAGATATATATTACATAGTACAAGAATAATTCACAAGTAAATGTAAAGTATTACATAGAACTTGGGCCTGTGAAGTGCTGCTTATGGGAACTGAGGGTACTCAGAGCTTTCCATGATTGGGCTCCAAAGGTATTCATACATATTTAAAGTCTCTAATGACATCTTGTCAACTATGAGCTAATACTGGAGTCTCTGGAAGGTCATCAGAGATACAAAATAAAGATATATATAGAATTAGCCCATATGCCATGTATTTGGTAAACTATAAAAGCTCATAAAAAGCGAAAACAGCTTTTTCCTAAGTTCACTTGTAGTAGAAAATGTCCATCCTCCATTGCACATTTTTTAAAAACTATTTTAAAGGTGGAAAAATATGTTGAACATTTTTTAACAGTTTGTAACTGAGTGAAGAATCATAACAAATTTGATTCAACAAATCAAAATAAAAAAGATTATTTGCACAAGAATATCTGGTAAACATTTTTTGCTCTACAGCTGTGAAATACAACTAGTTAAGATCACAAAAGTAAGACATGACTTTTAAAGCATGTTTCCTCATGAACTAACCCATCATGTCTAAAATTAGATACACAATAATATTAAATAAAAAAATAGTCTTTGCTTCTTCAAATATTGATTTTCCTCTATGGAATAGAGGGATCTGACTCCAATGAAACTTGACAGCAAAGCATATGATATTCTTTCCACTCTGTTGGATACAGGTATTGGTGAACTATTTGGTGTTTATTCTGAATGTTTTCTAGCAATGTAAATTTGTAGGCATCACCTTAGAAGTTTTATAAAAAACAAAAATTCTGACATTTATAAGCAATGAAATTTAGTGTTACTGATTTTAGTTGAAATATTTTTGCAAACCAGTTTGCTACAGCAGTTGCCATTTTCTGACACTCTTTCCTATAACAATCACAGAAGCAATTCAAAACCTTACTTATCAGTAAGCTCTCTTTTATAATAATCTGACTGTTATTTGTGAAATCTGGGATAAAACAGTGCAATTTCAGATGCTGAATATCTAAAAACCTCTGGAAGCTGCTGGGAAGAGATATGAACTACACTGCATATAATACGACAGAGGTACAACAAATATATATCCTGAGAAGTGCTTGTCTTAGTGTCCAACACCAAGTGCATGTCAGTTAAGACCCCAAATCTTGCTGAAAGAAAAGAATTCTGCCAACCATATAAACACTGTATTTTCTTCTTCCCGTGAATTCCATCTTCCTAATTTTAGTTTTAGCATTTTTAAAGATAAAACGTAAAACTAATTTAAAAACAGATTAAGTGTTCAGATCTTCTTGGTGACGTCAATATGAGGTGCCGACCTCAATGGGAGCAGGTTCTGCTCCACAATTTAAACTTACATCTGTTCAAAGAAATATGCTGTGTAAAGGCCTGAGCTTGCAATTCTTTCTTACCTGAGTTGTACCATTGACAAGCAGGATGACTTACATGAGTAAAGGATGCAAGAGTTCACTTGCAGTAATAAAGAAAAGCCATGTGACATGATGCTACTGTAACTATGATTTTTTTTAATGCCAGAGGAAATAGATATATGAATTCAAAGTAAGATGAGTGTTTAAAGTCACTAGTCCGCATGTGCTTAACATCCATATATTCTGTTGTCCCTCTTTTATTCATTAGATTGCACTGCCCTGTGTTGGCTGTCCCAGCTTCCTATTGGATTTTAACATATTTGTGGAGCAGATGATGAGTTGATATATGCACACAGGAAAAAATATCATAAATCATACAGTGCAGTAAATTAATAAAAACTGCTGCCCATGATGGTTTCATCTAATTTTCACAAAAATACCCTAATTTCACAATGTTTATTTTCCAGGGCCTAAGTTATGTTATATGTGCTGGTATGCACTAAAAAGATGTTTTCGTAGGCTTGTTTACTCAGCATGAGAAGTACTTAAAGAGCAATGAAGGAGGACAATTGTGCTATTTCCAACATCTGCTGACATGTAAAGCACAGAAGATCACACCAGAAATTTTAAGCACATAAAGGGCAAGGAGGAATGATAGTTAAGGGAATTCAAATCAGAATAGATGCTTTCACCTTTAAATCACAAGTTCTATTTGAACCTAGAAAGTAAGGCTCTAACCGCACCTTGGACAGACCACATGATGTTTACACAAAATTTTTTTTTGTTGTTCTTTTTTTTTTTAGTGGGCAGAAGTTCATGTTAAATATATAGAACAAAACCCAGTTGCTAGTATGGATGGAGAAGCCCAGGACTGAGATCTAGATTCAACAAGGTACTTAAGTATGTGCTTAAATTTATGCACGACTTTAAGCACTATTGACTTCGGTGGAATTACTCATATTCATGATGTTAGAAATCTTGCAGAATTGGGGCCCGAACAAGTAGAGGCTGATCTACCTTTTCTTCTCTAGAAATTGGGACATATTGACAGGATACAATGGAAAGTTTGCATTGGACTTGTTTCTTGTGTAATACTTTAGTTACTAGAATGGTCAGCCTGTGATCTTCAAATCAGCATTACATTGCTTAAATATCTAATATATTGCTAAGTATTATTATTATCACTATTATTTTTAATTTGTATTACAGCAGCAACTAGCTAGAAGTCCCAATTATGATCAGAGCCCTATTTTGAGAAGTGAGATAGAGAGGTATAATAAAACTCAATCATCTCCCACTAAAAGTTTACAAACCAATTTAAATAGAATACAACAAGAGGCTGGGTGACTCATACATAAATGGTCAGGAGACTGACGGTCTATTCTGCTAACATTTATTCATTTAACAGTGTTTACTCACGCAAGGGGTCTCTCTGAATTTCGTGCATTTTCCTCATGAGAATAAGAGTTTGCAGGGTTCGATCCTGAGTGGCCTACTGTAGTGCAATGGAACGATTTGTAAATTACCGATATAGGCTTTTCAGGCCAAATAAAACAAATTCCAACCTCTGAAAGTCTTCTTTCCTCCCCCCATACCCGCACAGTATCAATTAGTCAGTTGTTGTTCTACATTGTGAAACCAAATCTTTCAGAGAAACAGAAATGACTAATGTTCCAATGCCACAGAAGATATAAAACAAAACTTGATTCTTTTTTCTCTCTCAGAAGCGATGTATGTTTTAGCATCTGAACTCATTTAACATTAAATATTTGCTTCATGATTTACAGTGAAAGGGAAAAAAAATGACTTTTTCCCCTCCGCTGGCTTAATTACAAAAAAAATGTAAATGTGGTCTCACTTTTGGAAAAATCAGCTACTCTTAACAATAAGGTGTAAATTGGTGTCGTCTTAATTCTGTTCACAGTAGGAATAAAGCATAATAAAATCCTCAACTCCTTAATTTTAGCAACAGAAAAACAGATACTGCACAGATTTTAACACTTTCCCTTGGTATATAGAGCTATTGTCTCAAACTCCTTCAGTGCAGATTGTGTGTGTGTGTGTGTGTGTGTTTATACAAACATACCTTGCCCTAAAATAATTTAGACCTAATTCTGAAAGAGAGACAACCTCCCCCAAAATCATATTCACTAAACTATCAACAGGTAGACAGATCAGCCTGAGTCTCAGCTACATTAACAGCAGTTTTGCCCCATCCTGGTTTTCCAAAATTTCCTAAAAGTATCCTTATCTGGACACTAGAGGACTTGCCCAATCTAAGGGAATGTTCAAGTCGGCTCTTACGCCACCGTCTCCAAGGTATTGGTATTGGAGGCATGGTCAGAGGAAGAGTGGCCAAAGCTCTCTTACACTCATGTGATCCCCATCTGCCACAATGGCTCACTGTGATCCCTAGAAACTAATGTTTGCCCTCACCTACATCAGGAATTGGATATCTCCCTTCCTTCTAAAAATCCTGGAGATGTTGCCCCTCCAAATTATACTCAGGATAGCTGCTAGCATTCTGCTTCCTGCAGACTATATGAAACTCCAGTGACTGGAAGTTGCTGCTAGATATGACTTGAAAATATAAAACAAAACAAAGAAAGGATATATGAGGGATAAGGTTCCCAATTTCTCATCCAGCAATCCAAATTAAAACTGCAGACATAAGAACAGCAAAGTACAGTTTCACTTATTTAGTTATGCTAAGATAGTATCAGAAGTCTGGGGCTGTAATACACATTAAGGAAGAAAGAGGTTGAGAACAAGTCTTCACTAATGGCTGTGCCCTCTTTCAAGTCATACAAAAGTGGCTTTGCAGTATCCACAAAATTATTCTGCAACATCTGTTTCTGGCTGCAGGATCAGACTGGAAATTATGTGTTTTTTTATCCTCAGTATAGTTTCTATCTTTTATTACCACTGAGGTTGTTCCACTCTAACCATATACCACAACTTTCAAACCTGCCAATATGTGACCGTCATCAAAATAGGCGATAAAAAGAACTAAATATGTGACACCCATTCTTTGATTAGCATTGCTCACTAGTTCACAGAATTTAATTCACAGTTTTCAGATCACAATGTGGATTGTGTCATTATAAAAAAAATATTCTTAAGGATATTTATATACTGTGAATAAAATCAACAGTTTTTGCTTTGGGGCATGGGGAGGGGGACCTTTGCCCAGGTTGCTTGGGGATAAGGAAGGGTATATAGCTCCCACTCCTTGTTATACAATTAAGTCAGCTGTCACCCAACCCTGTTCCCAACCCTTCCCAGTCCAGCAGATGGCAGTGCAATTGAATCAATTCCCCAACCACCACTCCACAAATACCACCCTGCTGCTATGCCATTCAGTTAGCACCTGCCTCCCACTGCCAACCTATTTGCTGCTACCAATGTAATGGAATACTCTATGCATTTAAATCATCCCAACCACATTTAATCACCCTTTTTGGCAACACAGTTAATTTAGGCCAGACCCAACCGCTCTGCATGACAACTGCTGCTGCCTCTGAGGAGGTCCCTACTGATCCTCTCTCCCACTTCCCTATAGAGAGCATAAAGCAGGATCCCACCAACCCACAGGCAAACAGAGTTCTCCATGAGGTTAGGGGGAAGCCAGAGGGAACAGGCTTGGCCAGTACATTTTTCATGGGATGGGAGAGAGTGGAGTTTCCCAGCCTGTGAACAGTACAACAGTTCAGAGCCTGCTATACTTCCTCCCACGCTGCCACCAATGGAAAATAAAATGACCCACACTGCTGGGGCTGTCTCTCTGCTCTTGGATGGAAAAGGAAGAAATGGGGCAGGGAGGTGTTGGAAGAGGGCCATCTTTCACCTTGCTGCTGCTGCTTTTTCCCACCAAAAATCACCTCAGTTTGTGGGGGAGCATGGCAGAAAGGGAGGGTCACATGAAACTGAAGAGGTCTGTAGCCCTCCTTTTTGGGAATCTGACACATCAATTTACTTTAGACTAGAGGATCTTAGCCACTCACCACAGGCACATCCCCCCTACTCACTGCCCTCCTTTGAGACAGTACTAACTGCAAGAACATGGCAGTGACTCTGTGCTGCTGCCTACTTCATTGGACAATAAGAGGGTGTCTGTCTTTCCCAAAGACCATCAAACTAGAGAATGAGGACTTTAAAATGATTTTTTTTTATGAGACACCCCAGTTTCACACAGCTCTAGGAAAGAAATTGGAGTACAGTACTATACAAATTCTGCATAATGAGTTGTCCTCTGTAGCATGGGGTACAGCTCACTTGCTGGTGGATTCTCTGTACTTTATTGTCTTTAAATCACTATTTGAGGATTTTAATAACTTGGTCATAGGCTAGAGGTTTAGTACAGGAATGGGTGGGTGAGGTTTTGTGGCTTGCGTTGTGCAAGAGGTCAGACTAGATGATCATATTGGTCCCTTCCAGCCTTAGAATCTATGAGTCCTTTTATCCTCTATATCAACATTTCCCTGATTTGGCCACAGAATACTTTTGGGCTTGGAATATATTGACGAAACGCATACATACTGGTTCAGGGTGGGGAGGAGGGATTCATACCGAAACATTGCTGCAAAAGTTTATTTAAAAGATTTAACGGGAAAAATATTGCTAGCGATGAATTTTTTTCATGGAACACCTAGTCACATTGCATGGAACATCAGTGTTCTGCAGAAGAGTTTGGGAAATGCTGCTGTATACCAAATTAAAGGCCAAGATAAAAGAGCAAATAGCATAGTGAGCTCTAGAGATTACAGGCTAGCCAATATTTCATTCTACTCTGAGTTAAAGGATAGCAAAAGTGATATATGACCTACTAAAGCAGGCTCCAAAAATCTATGGAACAGGATTTGACTTGCAGGATGGCCCTTGTAAAGGCAGATAGAAGAAGAATCTTTGATGTAAACTAGAACTTGACAATTTCTGAACAGAGAAAGAGCTCCAGAAAGAAGAGCAGCAAGATCATTGGGATACCCACTGTTCCCCTGAGATGCATGGAAAACTGGGGAAATTTAGCAAGGCACAGTGATCAGAAAGAGATATTAAAGGCCAACACTAATAGTAATCTAGTAGCTACAGTCAGCAGCATAACACTGCAAGAAGCCCGAATAGATGGTTTTTTATCTTCAAGAGTCAGTAATAGATTGTGAGCTCTCCTCATGCAGAAAAAGAAAAAATTACACAACCTGACTGCAGGGAGAAATGTGTTCACAAATAAAGTTGTACAGTACATTGTAAAATGGCAAACATATTAGAATAAGACAAATCAAATACATTTAAACAAACCCAATAGATCACAGAGGTTCTCTTTCTCTCCCCTCACCCCTTTAGAATACTAATTTCAAATATTTGGGATTATACTGACTTCAATTTATCATTGCTGAACACGGAATTGGAATTTATCCTACATCTGACTCAAAGCCAATCAGAATTGAAAGCTTCAAATGAAATAAATTAAATAGTGAAAATCAAATCTCTCATTGAAATCTAATTGTCTTGCTATCTGATTGGTTGTAAATCTTCTACTCTTGAAGCAGATGAAAAGGAAAAATGCTCTAGCAGCCTGAACAACAGAGGGAGACAGGAACAAAGAATCTGTACAAATGTGCAAGAACAATATGTAAACAAACAAGATCATTGTTTGAGTCACCGGTGCTGTCACAATTTGATAGCAAGGCGCCCTTTAATATCTTGACTAACTGTCACAGACTTTTTCACAATTATTGGGACCTATCTCAACTAATTTCCTTGTCTGAAAATAAATTTCAGTCATTTCTCCAATTAAGTCTTTCAAATTGTTGTACACTCATTGCAGAAGACAATATTGTGGGCATCTTCCAGATTCTAAAGATACTGTACATTTATGCATACGTAGTCTCCGGCCATCATTTCTGAGTCTGCTCTGTTTGCTCGTGCGGTGATACACTGGAACTTGATCATGCCGGGGAAGGTTTTATTATTCTGGACAGTAAGTAAGAGCTGCCTCTTGGGATGATGGGAATGAGAGAGCCCTGACTTGACTTCATCTCATCAGTCTGTGCTTTTAGGTGACAGATGCTACCTACTCCCTCATCAAACAATCACTCAGTGGGAGAGAGGTTGCATGTACCTCCAGTAGTATTCAGAACCCAAATCAAAAAAGCAACAATTATACATGGAATATCTTCCTCAGAATTTAAATAAATCAGAATACGTAACCCCCCTTAATGACTATGCACACAGCAGAATTCTACACAAAAATAATATTTTGAATAGCGGCATGACCCCAAGCAAACATGAATTGAGTTTCTCTGATATGTTGGGATATGATTTTCAACTAAGCTTTAACCCAATTTCTCATTTTCCAGGAAACATTTTGATTTTGTAAGTTAATTTGTAGGTAGAAAGAATAGCTAGATATCTTTACTATTAATATTGAAGCCCACAATTTATTTTTCCAGGCAAAAATATAAGTTCTGTAATTTTCAGACACCAAAGTGTATCAACAAAACCAGAGACCAACACTGAAAGCTGGACACTCATAATACAGTGTGATGTGTTGTTTGTTTTTCAAGTATTTTCATTCATGCCAGCTGCACTCAGTTGTTAGGAGGCAATCTACTTTAGCTGACCAAGTACACCACTGGGAGGCAGGAGTTTCTGAGTTCTAATCCCATCTCTGATTCACTGTAGGAATTTTGGGAAGCCAGTTAAGTGCCATATGCTTGATTTTCTCCACCTGTAAAATAATAATATACTTCATAGCTTAATTGTGATGTTTTAGTAGCTAACACTTACACAGAACTTGGAAGTTATTTATTATTTGGCTCCTTGTCACCTAACTTACTAATTTTTTTAAAAAGTCACAAAAATAACAGCGTGCATTTATCCCAGTGTCATTTTATTATTATTATTAATGCCACCTGCACTAGTGTGGCTACTCAGTAGGTAAAGCTCTGACCACACTGGATTAGGATTTTATTTCAGATATATGAATATGCTGGCAGAGTTAGACACTGACATGACGCTTCACAGGGAAGCTGAAAGACAAGACGTTTGGAGCAAAACCACACAATAATTATTTGAAAGGACTTTTTTGCACTTAGCTTGCAATACCCATAAAAGCACCTACCTCATTAGGACAGTGAAAAAACAATTGGAAAAGGTAGAGGGGAAGAAAATGGGGAAGTACTTTGTAAAGTAATATAATTTTATATCAGTTAATTAGTTTCTTCCTCTTCAGATTTTCTTTAAATCTTTGCCTTAAGTGTGTACCTGCATGGTTTTTACCCTAATTTTTACCCACTACACTCAAATGGTCTGCCTATGATCTAACCGTACACTAGGACTGACTCTATTTCACTCAGTTTACACCACCGTGAAATAAGACTTGAAACATGGAGCATTCCAATATAAGAAGGATGTGACTATGTTTTCCATGACATTTTAACTATTAGCATGCTGATAGTCTCTTTTTTATTAATCAGGGTGGTTCATATAGAGTTATTTGGGGGAGAGGGGACGGGAGAGGAAGGCTGAAATATTGTTCAAATTGTACTAAAGTTTAAATGGTATTTGCCACATCTCCTGAGAATGACCCGACCACTGGGTTTCTTAATCTCTCCTGCTAAGGATAGTCCACTTTGTAAAAGTAATGAAATGGTCATTGGTACAGAGGTTTGCTCTTGGGTCTCTCAGATCTCAACTGCCTGCCCTAAGCACTGGGCTATAACAGTAAATCTCACTCTCCCTTTTCCCCCAGCCAAATGAATATTTAATTATTTATACATAGTGAACTGTTTCAACAGGAAAGATTCAGAGAAACCCACTGCAGAATATCCCAAAGTCCAATGACTGGAGTCTTCTGAAGTAGGTTTTCAAATCTCTCCTCCACATCAGGCAAAGGGGGAAATGAACATTAGTCTCCCACATTCTGGGAGAATGTTCTAACTACTAGTCTAAAGTTCAGCAGGAGGAAGGTGATCACCACCCTCACTTTTTGTAAGAAAGGGCGTAACTATCTATTTCCTGGGCTGCAAATCCCAGATGGAGATGGTGCCTCACTCTGACCCAAGCTTAGATGCCTAGTTCTCTTTGAAGAGAAGGGCTTAAGGTCACACCACACCTCAGCATTTCCTATTGATTAATTTAGGCCACTGCTTGCTCAGTTTATTGGCTTTTGTGGATCCTATGCTCAGGAATATAACCTTCCCCAGGCATTTTATGGCTAGCCTGGCTACCTAACGTGGGGCTGTGGATTCCACTAGGTGTCAGGTAACATAGAATTAGGTTTTACACCACTGATATTTTTTGGACGAAAATGCTCAATGAGTATAAATCACATAGCTCTACTGAAGTCAATACAGCTACACTGATTTAAAACAGGAGGGGATATTGTCTATTAGTTTTAATTTCTCTCTTCCTCTGAGACCTGTATAGTTCATATCACTGTAACTGAGGGTCTACTAGCAGAAGGGATACAAGAAGCAGACAATATTTTTTTTAATTCTCTCAAAGATCTTTAAAATAGTTTCCGTGGCATATTCATGGATTCTTGGGATACATATTTGAAAAGCAAATAAATACAATTTTTAAGAAGTCAATTAAGTAACTGCTTATTTTTAAATAACAGGCAAATACTTCGGTGAGAAAATATGTAATTTAAAAGCTAGCTGTACTGTAAAACAAGATACATTTAAAATACTGAGGACATTAAAACTTTTAAAGTTACATGCCAAATATCTGATAAGTGACATTTAAGTGAACACTTCCATACGCTGAACATCCCCATATGTTGTCTATGTCCAAATGCTTTCTCTCTCTGAAAATAGCACATGGATATGCAGGTCTAGAAATCCCTTTTGGGGCACTTGAGAAGTTTCTATTAATAACTAATGAAATACAGTGATTTATTGCAAAGTTTTATATATTGCTCTCCCTGCTTTGAATCTAAACTGAAGCAGCTCTGTGAATGAGCAAATAGGGGATGCTCCCTGAAGCATTGCAATGTTGCGGGTGACACTTTTCTTGTCTCCCCAGAGGTGAAGTGTGTCATATCCTCAGTATTTCCAATCTTCACCAGCCTAGAAAGCTACAAGCTATTCCCAGAGCAGGATATCTCACATTCACACATGCTTCTTATGTGCTACGAGTCTAACTCTCCCCCAAAGAACACCCCCCCTCCTTTTTTCCCCCAAAGTGCATATAAATCAAGACTCGAGTACAAAGAATATACATACTCAAATTCTTTCTCAAGAAATAATTAAAACAGTTCAGACTGCAATTTTAGTGTGTCAATTTTAATGTTAGCTCAGAAAAGCATGCATGTTCAAGAACTAATCCTAGTATCCACACTTTGCATCACATCTTAGCCCTATTGAATTCAGTGGCAAAAGTCCCACTGATTTTAGTGGGGACAAGTTTTCACCCTTAGTCCTTACTTGGGCAAAAGTACCTGTGGAGTTAGTGTTAGTCTTTCTGAGTAGGGATCAAGCCATCATTGAAGAGGCTATGTTTAAAAAAGTGTTCAATGGGGCACATCACAAAGGCCTTGTACACACTATAAAGTTATCGCGCGGTAAGGCTCCTTACCATGCGATAACAATCAAAGTGTCTGTAAACTTTGAGTGGGCTAAAATTCATTTAATTGCCCTTCTCTAGTGTTATGAAATTATGATACTTAGCCATTTTAAGATACCTAGACATTCTATGTTAGCATGAGTAGATAATAGTTTAGCTTAGCATAAGTGAGCAACAGTATTGAAGCCTTAGGCCGTGGGAAGATAAACTTATAACCCCGTACCCCTCTGCGGTCCAAGAAGCTTTAAGAGATGCAAACATCCTGCTTTGAAAGGAAACAAAGACCCCTGGAAACCATAAATCTATTAGTGATAAGGTAAAGAAAACATATATGATGAGAACAGGACCTTAAAGAATGAAACAGACATTCTGCTGCAGGAAAAAGTAAAGAAAAACACAAATGATGAGGACCAGACCAAGAAGGGTGAAGGCCAGGCCAGGCACAGCTGAAAACCTACGAATTCGCCCTATCGTTAATTGGACAACGTCATAATCAAGGGGTGTACCTGGGCAGTCTTTAAGGGGATTAATCAACAATAAAATGTGCAAACACAAGCCTGTGGGTGTGCTCCTGCCCTGTGTGGTACTGGAGTCACCCATCTGCAGATGCTAAATAAACTCTAATCAATTTCCTTATACAGGAGACGGGTCCTTCTTTAAGCCGCGAGGTAATCGAGCCATGGAGCGACTCCCTCTTGGGTGAGGGGCCCCCTAGTCGCGTCCGTAAGAGTTGTCTGGCGACCGAGGCAGGACGCTCGCTGATTGTCTGTTCCGTCTGGAGCCTCTCTCAATGGACATCCACAGGAGCGCCAAACGGAGCTTTTGTACTCCGAGGATCTCCAGAGGAGGGAGCCCCGGACTGGTGAGTACAACCAGTCTCCAAGGGGTACTAAATTCTGGACTTAAATTTTGGGTTATTTAAGAGTGCTCTGGGAGCTGGAAGCTCCCCCCCCCCCCCCCCGTCCAGGACTAAGGACAGAGTCAAGACGCCCTGAGGCTTCGGCTTCAAAAGCAAGTGGGCTCTGTCTGCAGCCTGTGCATGGTGCAGGGAAAGGAAGAGGAAAAGTCTAGACTAATTCTGGGTTCGAGTCCCAGAAGGAAAATTCCAGGGTTCGAGACCCGGTGGAATTTGACAGGCCAGAGAGTCCAGGTTCGAGTCCTGGAAGAGTGGTCTGCTGGGCCCAATGGGAAATTCCTTAGGCATAGTTCGGGGGATGCCCCTTGCCGAGGTGTTAGAAAATTGGAAAAGGATAGATGGGACAACAGGTCTATCCAAAAAGCATGCAATAAATCTCTGGAGGGAAAATTGGCCGGCATATACTGGGAGTCAATGGCCCCGGGAGGGATCATTCCGAAAGCCAGCTTTACAGGCTTTCCGAAAGGTCCTAGAAGATCGAAATCCCAGTCAAGTTAAGTATTGGTATGTGTGGGATAATTGGGCTTGGAACAGGTACCAAAAGGTTTTTGGGCCACCCGACCTAGTGAAACTGGATTGTTACACATGGCTCCTGTGGACATCCCTTTGAGACCAGGGATCATTCCTCCCTCTATAAAGCAATACCCTATTCCTCTGGAAGCAAAAGAAAGCATTGGGGCCCAAATAAAGGAATTTTTGGAAAAGGGGATATTAGTACCTTGTGTATCAGCATTCAATACACCTATATTACCTGTTAAAAAAACCTACTAAGGAGGGAGACAAGCCTGTATATCGGTTTGTACAGGACCTACGGGCAGTAAACTCTTGTGTGATCAATCCCCATCCGGTGGTAGCAGACCCCTCATTAATACTCACCAAAATCCCGAGTTGGGCACAATGCTTTTCTGTAATAGATCTCAAGAATGCCTTCTTTAGCATACCTCATTCTCCTGCCTCCCAGCAGTTGTTTGCATTCACTTGGGAGGGCAAGCAACTTTCCTGGTCTAGGCTTCCCCAGGGCCTATCCAGTTCTCCCACTCTGTTTTCCAGAGCACTCCAACGGGATTTGGAGCAGATATGTTTACCGGGTAATTCTGTTCTGGTATCTTATGTTGATGATCTACTAATTGTAAGTGACAGTTATAAAGTATGTTTACAGGATACGCGTGCACTGTGTCAACAACTATATGAGAAAAGGCACCGAGCATCACCATCCAAGGTACAGCTGTGCCAGCCAGAGGTAAAATTCTTGGGTATGATAATTGGAGGAGGGTATCGTAAGCTAGACCCAGACAGGGTAAAAGCCATCGCAGACTTGCCTACCCCTAGAACAAAGAAACAGGTTAGAAGCATCTTGGGGATGACAGGGTTTTGCAGACACTGGGTTCCCAAGTTTGGTGAAATAGAAAGACCTCTAATAGATGCTACCGCCAAAGAAGAAAATGAACCTATAAAATGGACTACAGAGAGGGAGCAAGCTTTGGTTAGGTTAAAGAATTGCTTAACGTCAGCGCCTGTTCTGGGTCTACCTGACTACTAGCAGCCTTTTAGTCTGTATGTCTGTGAAAGGAAGGGAGTAGCTAATGGGGTCCTGACTCAGGCCTTTGGGTCCCATCAAAGACCTGTAGCTTATTGGTCCGTCCAGCTGGACGCGGTCATGAGGGGCCAAACTCAATGCCTGAGAGACCTCGCAGCAGCTGCACAGCTAATGCAAAAGGTGAAGCCAGTAACATTGCACTAACCAGTGATGGTGTGGACTGCCCATTCATTAGAAAATCTGTTGCAGCATCTGCAGTTGTTCTTTTCCCACCAGAGAACGACTAGGTATGAACTAATTCTCTTGGAAGATCCACAGGTGACTCTTAAAAGGTGCAGTGGACTCAATCCGGCAACATTGCTGCCACATCCTGACCTGCTTGGAGAGGAACCATGACATGATTGCTTGCAGGTTTCACTGACGCAACATACGCCCAGAGAGGATTTACAGGACACTCCTTTGGAACATCCGGACACAGTCCTCTTCACTGATGGGTCCTCCTTCTATCAGAACGGGATACGAAGAAGTGGGTATGCAATCACAACAACTTCATACACCGTGGAGGCAGAGGCCTTCCCTGGACACCTTAGTGCTCAAGCAACGGAGTTAATCGCTTTAGCATGGGCATGTCACCTTGCCAAAGGTAGAGTGATAACAATTTACACTGACTCTACGTATGCTTGGGGTGTATGCCATGCCACAGGGCAACTCTGGAAGGAAAGGGGTCTACTAACCTCTGCGGGAAAAACAATAAGTAATAAATCAGAAATATTAGCCCTCATGGACGCTATCCACCTCCCACTAAAACTGGCTTTAGTACATCACCCAGCCCATAAAAAAATAGAAACTGAACTAGCAATGGGAAATTATCTGGCGGATCAAGCTGCCAAGTTTGCAGCCGGGTCTCAGATGACTAGTGACTGCCTTTTGGGAAGTGTAACCCTCCCTGAAATTAACTCAGCCAGTTATGACAATTCGACTGAAAAGGAAACACAAGAATGGGAAAGAATGGGAGCTATTAAGAACTTAGAGGGGGTGTGGACTCTTAATGGAAAGCCTTGTTTACCTCGAAAGTTACTGTTGAATATCCTACAGTGGTATCATGAAAAGGGGCACTCCAGCAGTCAAGTGTTGGCCGAGCGGGTTACACGAGACTTGGTAGCCCCTGGAGTGTTCCCTGCAGTGAAAAGAATAGTGCTATCCTGTTCAACTTGTGTCTTGTATAATCCAAGGGGACCTCCAACCCACCTGTTGGGAGCCAGGCCCTGGAGCTTCTTTCCTTTCCAACGAATCCAGGTGGACTTTGCCAACATGCCTTCTTGTCGAGGTAACAAGTATATGTTGGTCTTTGTTGATCAGCTGACTGTATGGCCTGAAGCCTTTGCTGTAAGACAAGCCACCGCCCAGGTGGTAGTCAAAGCCCTGCTGAAGGAAATCGTGCCTAGGTTTGGAATGCTGGAGGTTATAGACTCAGACAGGGGTAGTCACTTTGTCAACTCCTTATTATACCATTTATACCAAGCCTTGGGTATACAAGAACAGCTACACACACCATTCCATCCTCCGTCTTCTGGACAGGTGGAAAGGATGAATAGAACTCTCAAGACTAAAATTGCTAAACTCTGCTCTGAAACAGGTTTAAAATGGGTAGATGCGCTACCTTTAGTGCTATGGGACGTTAGGAACTCCTCCAGGTAGCCGTTAGGTCTCACCCCAGCAGAGGCATTATTTGGGAGAAGTTTAGCCACGCCTGGAACATTTCTTCCAGCCCGGACCAGCCTCTTGAATGGTGATGAAGCCGTTGCTCAATTTGTTTTAAAGCTCCAAACCCACTTTAGGGAGATGTTACCTTATGTTAGGGAAAGGAAATCGGTCGATCCAGAAATAAAAGTGCATGATTTTAAGGAAGGGGATTGGATATATATAAAAAACTGGAAAACTGGGGATAAATTGGAACCCAAATCGGAGGGACCATATCAGGTTTTATTAACCACTACCTTTGCTTTAAAAATGGCAGAGAAGGATTCGTGGATACACCATACCCACGTGAAGAGGGGCCCACCCAACTTTACCTCTCAGGGCACAGAGACTCGCCAGCATCCAGACACCAGCTCGAAGTTGTGCGCCGCGGCCTAGGGGCCTTCGACACACAGAGTTGCATAATTTGAGCACATGACTGTTCGAGGGTGGACACCATTGGAAATCTTTGTTATTTGTGTGCCCGTGGGTGTATCTGTGTTAAACGCTGTTATATTATTCTGTTATTGGAGGTATTATGTTTGTCTTGCAGTGGCAGAGTGATGACAGCCTGGACATGACTCCAGAGCCAATTGGAAACCGCTTTTAGTAATTGTGTAACTTACTAAAATAAGTTACAAAAAGAAAATGGGGGATTGTTATGAAATTATGATACTTAGCCATTTTAAGATACCTAGACATTC
>ML685876.1:788855-813715 GCA_007922175.1 Pelusios castaneus
TATGGGGCTGGGTGGCGGCGGGAGCTGCACGCTTAAGCGACACAGCTCCTGCCACCACCCAAAGCCCTGCAGCTGGACTAGGGGGGTGGCCCGAACCAGCGAGAGCAGCCAGTTTGGGCCAGCCCCCTAGCTCAGCCGCAGGGCTTTGGGTGGCGGTGGGAGCTGTGCACTTAAGCGCCGCAGCCCCCACCACCACCCGAACCCCTGCAGCTAGAGCCCAGCGAGTGGTGGGGCTCCAATAGCTGTCGACAGTGGAGCCCCTCCACCCACTGGGCTCCAGGGAGCTCAGGTGGCCAGCGGCTGGAGTGCCGCTGCGGCCACGGCAGGGTTCTCAAGCCCCCGCCGGGGCCGGCTGTGGGGTTCGGTGGTGGCAGCGGGGATCTCAAGCCCCGCCGGGCCAGCTGTGGGGCTCAGCTATGGCGGGGGTCCTAAGCTCCCCGGCGGGGCTCAGCTGCCTGGTGGCTGGACCCCCACCAGGGGAGCTGGAGCCCCTGAAGCTCGGCTCAGCTGCAAAGCCGGGCTTGGCTGAGCCCCAGCGCATCTGAGCCCCAGCAGGACTGGGGCTCAAGGCAGCACCACTGCCAGCCTTTCGGATGGCAGGGCAGTGCATGGTGGGATAGGTACCCACCATGCACTGCTCCTTCTAGCCAAAATTGAAAGGAGCGCGTGAACGCTCCTTTCGCTAGAAGGAGTGCTGTGTGGACGCAGTACAGAGTTATAATTATAACGCTTGCTTGTCCCGCAATAAAAGTTATTGCGAGACAAGTCTGTAGTGTGTACATGGCCAAAGATACAGACACTGTGGTTCACTGGAATGAAATAACATTTCTGATAAACAGTCAGACTTCCCCAATAATGTATAAGCCTGTACTGCTTTAAAAACTTTGTTTTCGTCATTATTGGGATTTTTCATTATTATTATTATTCTCTCTATGAGCAAAAGGACCTAATGACCACAGACTACACTAAAAAGAAACTAATTTCAGATTGCCTTCAATTGAGAGGAGTGCAGGGATAGTCCCAACATATGACATGTTATAATGGAGCATTTATATTGCTATTTTATGGCATGTCTACGCTGGAAATGCTACAGTGACTGTATCATTGAAGTGCTTCACTTTCAACACTACCTATGTTGAAATGAAGAGTTCTCCCGTTGGCTTAGGTAATCCACTTTCCCCAGAGGTGAGAGCTAGATTGAAGGAAGAATTATTCACTGTCCTAGTGCTGTCTACACACTAGGCCTTAGGTTGCTTAACTATGTCATTTGAGGGTGTGTATTTTTCACGCCCAAGAGACATAGTTAAACCAACTTAATTTTCTAGTGTAGTCCAGGCTTTATTTTTATTAGGCAAAACATTAAGTTTTAATGTTTAATGTCTGCCATTAAAAGACAGAAAGCACTACACACCTGGGATTCACACCAAGAGAAATAACAGATTCTATAACAGATTAAAAAGAAGAGATCCAGCGGTCAAAGGAAATGTAGATCTGCACTTAATTTATTTTAAAATAAAAGTGATCATGCGGTTTGCATATTTTCCAGTAGTTTGTAGGCAATACAGATCTGAGCTAAAGCTATAGTGTAGATGCAGTTCACTGAACCATATGCTGCTTTTCTTAAGTAACCTATTATACAAAAAATAAATATCTGGAGACAGATTGTTTTGACAGCTAAAGAAAATTTAATTTTTTTTAATGCATTTGACTGAAAGGCAAAAAATGTTAGGTAGATGTTAATTTAACAGATGTCAATTTTGCATCATCACCCTGAAACAGGCAATTTCTGGCAAGCCTTCCTGCTGCACTACAACATGAAATCCTATGAATTCCACAAAGATACGCCTTTCACAAAGCTCTAACTTTCATTTTCATTCAAAGAAAAACATCTGAATTTACTGTGGGAAGATGTTAACACCTGGTTATAGTTCTGGCAGAGCAACTAAATGCATTCAGAGATAAAGCAACTGCTATGTGTTTAGGTGAACTTTCAATTTTAAAAAAAAGACCAGTTTGTCTGCAATTCTTATCATAACTGTTTGAGGTTATCTTCTTCTATCCTTACACAATTTTACTGATCAAATAAAGACAGAAGACTTACATTATTTTAAGAGGCACACAGTGTCTCAACACATCAATGTTGTTATAATTTAATACCTTAAACTACTGCCATTTTGACTATGTTTAGTAGTCTGGTGTATACAGTATGGCATGGAGTATAACAGAATATGAGACTAGAATGTACAGCCATTCACAAAAATGATTCCACTTAAATCAGTGGGACTTATGCTCCTAAATCAGATCTGGAAATCCAATTTGTAGGCAGCTAAATACAGATTTAGGAACCTAATTTTTGGCTCATGTTTTTGAAAAATTTGGCACTGGTCTCTAGTTTTATATAGCACTTTTCATTGTCTGAATATATTACCAACATTTCAGAGTTATTATAAAGAGATTTTGATGCTGGCAACATATCGATTGCATAGAGGAAAGGCATTACTATTAGCTGGTAACTGATAGGATGTGTGCATGTCCACACAGACACACAAATTCCAGGGGCCCGAATCTGCATTTTGTTATGCCATTTTAGATAGTGTAACGTCACTGCCTTCAGTGACGTTACACTGCTTAAAACCAGTTTAACAGAGTGGAGAAATAAGCTGTAGATCTCTAGAATGTGGTTAGTTATACCTGCTTGGATCCCTACATGTGGCTGTGGACATATTGTATATTTTCTGTATCTATGGAAAAATATATTACTCCCATTTAACCAAGAAATGGGACAAAGGTTAAATTATCTGCCTTTAGGAAACTATAGATGGTGGATTAGTCAAGGGCCTAAGTCAGGAGACCTAGCCTCTAAATCTGGTATTGACTTCTATATGAAGTGTGAATTTGAGCATGCCACCAAGTCTCAATTCCACCATCTATAAAAAGGGGGCCAATAACATTTACTTATTCCATGGGGATATTGTGGGACACAAATCATTTTTGTGAAGTACAGTACCTGCTGGGTTGATTAGCCCGCAATGATGTAAGGGTTTCTGTAAATAGCACATGGCCGCAGGCTTTCATAACATGCGCAAGTTAACAACGTAAATTTTTACAAGTGCACTTTTTGAACAAAAAATGCTTCTTTATGAACAACATTCAGTCTCACAAAAATTCTTGACAAAGCAACATTATGGGGATGAGATATAGTAAGAAAAACTCCTCAAAACAGTTAACCAAATTTACCCAGTTTTCCTTAATATATTGTTGGGGTTTTCTAGTTTCTTCTCACCCTATATTTAATAGTCTTTTTTAAAAAAAGCATTATCCACTGGTTAGGCTTTTCAATAAACTGATTCAGTGCTTTTATTTTTCAGGTACTTTGAAACAAAATGTACTGTATTTGTGTGTGTTGTTTGTGGGGTTTTTTGTTGTCTTTTTAAGAATATGGCTAAGAAGTGTTAATGATAATATGGCAACTTGGGGAGAACAAAATAAAATTCTGGTCTCCAAGAACTCCAAATATATTTTTTTCATATGGTGACATACAATATATACTTAGATACCATGGGGAAAATTTCAACAATGCTGTTTTACTCAGAGATACAAGCATCTCAGGAATCTAAGTTAAGAAATAAAGATACAGAAGTTGGGCTATTTTTTTCTAGAAAAGAAACAATCTGAGGTGACCTAAAAGATGGTTTTGAAAACTAAAAATCCATAAGTTTCTGCAGGACCATTTTTTACGCTGGAGAAAGGTTCAAGAAGTAGAAGGCATAAGCGAAAAAGTAGGAAACCAAGTAGATAGCTCACACCAAACTATTTTGCCTAATGGTGATTATATGTGAAATATATCACAGGAGTCAGAACCATACTAGAAATAGACAAAATATTTGTTTGTTTTTCCTTTTCATATTGCAGGGAGGTAAGAATCATTTTTATCAAGAACGAGGGGCCACAACTGAGCTGGATGGGTCTTCCCCAAGGCTAAAACATCTCATTTGCTAATAAATCATCCTGGGATACTTGGGATCAACTTTGGAATTGTACTTCTCTTGTCACAATTGTGTCTTACACATCTCTGAATGATGAGTTTGAATATAAGTTAGGTCTAACTGGCCATGTGCAATGCAGATCTGATATCTGAGGCACCTGCAAATGACTGCCATAAGCTGATGTTTAAAAATCTGGTTCTATGTATTCAATTTCATAAAAATGATTACATGGAAAAAAGTTACAAAATTTTACTACTCTAGCTATTTTCTTATACTTTTCCATTATTACCAGTGCTTTTTTTCTGCCGGAACGCACTGGAACGGCGTTCCGGCACCTTTTTTTCCTTCTCCCACCCACCGGCCGCCTCGACTTCCTGGCCCAGAGCCGACCCCGGGGCGCTCTGCCGACAGCGTCGGCCTCCCGGCACGGGGCCAGGATCAGGCTCCGTTGCCGGGGTCTGTCTGCCCTGCCGGGGCCGCGTTCGGTCCCCGCCGGTGCTCCCTCCCAGCTGTGCAGGCTGCGGCCGGGCTGGGGAGATTTAAATCTCCCTCCCTGAGCATGCGCAGTTACAGCGTGCTCAGGGCGGGAGCGGACTGGCCGGCAAGCAGCTCTGCCGGCCGTCCCTGTGGTTCCCAGCCTCCGGCCAGGTAAGGGGGCTGGAGGGAGGCCTGGAGCGGGGTGGGGGTGGGGACAAGGAGACGGGCCGGGTTAGAGGGGTGGGGGTGGGGACAAGGAGACGGGCCGGGTTAGAGGGGTGGGGGTGGGGACAAGGAGACGGGCCGGGTTAGAGGGGTGGGGGTGGGGACAAGGAGGGACCCCCGCGCAGGCCGGCAGCCCCCACCGCCCCCTCCAGACCCCCGGGGCTGCTTCCTTTCTCTTTTCTCTTCCTCTTCCTTTCCTTCCTTTCCTTTTTTTCCCCTCTTCTTTGTCTTCCTCTCCCCTGCCTTCCTTCCTCTTCCCTGCCTTCCTTTCTCTTCCTCTTCCTTTCCTTCCTTTCTCTTCTTTCTTCCTTTCCTTTTTTTCTTTTTCTCTTCTTTGTCTTCCTCTTCCCTGCCTTCCTTTCTCTTCCTCTTCCTCTTCCTTTCCTTCCTTTCTCTTCTTTCTTCCTTTCCTTTTTTTCTTTTTCTCTTCTTTGTCTTCCTCTTCCCTGCCTTCCTTTCTCTTCCTTCTTCCTTTCCTTTTTTTCTTTTTCTCTTCTTTGTCTTCCTCTTCCCTGCCTTCCTTTCTCTTCTTTCTTCCTTTCCTTTTTTTCTTTCTCTTCTTTGTCTTCCTTCCTTCCTGCTCTTTCTGTCTTTGCTTCCTTCCTTTCTTTCTTTTTTTCTTTGTCTCCTCCTTCCTTCTCTTTTTTCTTTCTCTCCCTTCTTTTTTAAAACTTTTTAAAAATTAATTTAAAAAAAAAACCTTTCTTAAAATTAGATTTCAATTCCAAATTCATTCCAATTAAATTAATTAAACACAATTAATTAATTAATTCTATTTACAGTCACTTTATCTTCAATTAATGCCTATAATTTCTGTCTTGTGAGTTTTCCCCAAAAATTTATTCTGAAAAAGTTTTTCACACGGCTTGAAAATTTTGCACACAAGCCACCAAACCTAGAGGGAACATTGGCTACTAGTTGCGTACACAACAGCAGGCCAGCAGGCTAACATCGGTCAGTTCCACACTCTGGGCCTGGCCGGAGCCCACAGCACCAACAAAAAGTGTGTGGATGCATTACTGCCTGCCACCCAGTACCCAGAAACACAGGCCAGCAGCAGACGTGATAGCTACGCATTCACGTTTTTTTCTAATTATAATACGGCCCCCCAACAGTCTGAGGGACCGTGAACTGGCCCCCTATTTAAAAAGTGTGAGGACCCCTGCTGTAAGACCTCACAGGTTGTCTTTCAGTATATTAGCGGCCTGCATAGTTAATAAAACTTAACAGTTTTTACCTTGTATTTTTATTTCTTTGATATATTCAAAAATTTACTGTTTACTGCACTATTTTCAGTGTTATTTCTTTATGACACGACGGACATCAATAGGAGTTCCGGTACCTTTTTTTTTAGAAAAAAAGCACTGATTATTACTATTAGAGAGAGCGCACCTTGGTTCTGTTTTACAAACTTGCCAGTCATTTTAGGTTTGCTTTGTTAATCTACAGTATATATAGCATAATGGGTACAGAATTGCACATACCCTTATTAGCCACACATCCCTGCCACTAGAGTGACACTGCACCTAAGAGCTGGTATGTAGCAGCGGATAATTTCAATGCATTGTTAGAGATTCTCTGAAAGGGAAACAATAGCAATGTCTCAGTATCCCTATTACCCATGGGGGGTTGCTCTTGTATTCTCACTGACATGTCAATTATTGAGAAGGGGCTGAAATACAGCCTAAGGGTGTTGAGTTATAAATTAGGACACTCAAATTGACAGAGAGATTAGCTCAGCCTTTGAGGAAAGAAGAAAGAAAAAATGCTATAGAATACTGATACCAGCTGATCCTTATTCCAACTCTGAAGCTGTACCCTTGAACAAAGAAAAAAAGTCTTGCCATAACATCTGCTTTGGCAAAATGGTAGGACAGAGGGGACTTAAGATAGAGAGAATATCAGTGTTTAAAGAAAAACAAAACCAAACCCAACTCCAGATGGGATAAATAAATAAATAAATAGTGTTAGTCTTTAAAAGTGCCACCAGTTTGTTTTGCTGGACTAGATTAATATGGCTACCCCTTTGCAACTCTCTAGAGATTATCTACTCAGGATATTGAAATTCTTCTAAATTATTAGGGAATGTATTACCCCTGCTCCCCATTTTTTTTAAGTGGATATATAGACCAATCTTCTCACACTAGAATAATCGAAGAGCAGCTTAATTTTTTATGACAGTGGGGTATATATTGAAGGGAACTGCAAAGCAACACAATCATTGCATAGCAATTCTTGAATGAACATTTTCTTTAAAATCAGATGGCACAAGCTCTCAGGGAATGATAATGTATATGGTTAATGCTTATAAGGTAGATAATCCAGACTTACTCTAGAAAATTATTTTGTAGGAAATTTTATGGCCAATGTTGTACAGGAACACAGAATAGGCAATCAAAGATTCTGGCCTTAGACTCTGTGATTTTGTGGTTCTATTTTTGATAACGGGGAGCAGCAAAATGTGGTGAAATGCTTTAGTAATGTTGAAAGACTCTTGATTACTGTTTCCAATACTGTTGTTTTCAACCTATCATTTTCTTTTAAATTAAGCCTATATGCCTCCCTTGACCACTCTTTTCGTCAAAATAATGAAGATCCAGCTTTCAAATCTTCATCTTCTGTATGTCCCTGCCTATATTTTTGAAGCTAATGGTAGAAAACATAATTTTATGTATTTATTTAATGGTCCCCAAACTACCTTTGTAATGCAACCGTGTATTCCATTAGCATTTTCATTCCTGCATCTACAGATTTCAGGTGTGTCCAGTGACCCATACCCCGAGAATATGCAATAAACCCAAAGAGCAGGGAGTTGTTAATCATTAGAAGAGCAGAAGTGAAATCCAAGGACTGGATTCTGCAATCACTTATTATTATGATTACTCCAGTGATTTTGATGGAAGTACTGCTGGAAATAAATACTCTGAGTAGCATTCAGAAGACAAGACCAAAAGTAAGCAGACACTTCTTAACTGCTTATGCTGTTCTAGGACACATTTTGTTGCTATATTAATAAGCACTGGTTTTACTGATAGAGACCAAATTGGAAATTCATGGGTCAGATTGGATCCCTGAATGTGAAATACGTATTTTCTTCCATGATATTTATTTTAATTCTATATTTCATTCATCTTAGACTACGAAAACAGATCAGTCAACTTCTCTTATAGTTAGTGAGCTTCTAGGCAACTTCAAAATGTGATTTTGCATACCTAAGCAGGATAGCGCAACATTTGAGATTGAAATACTGCAGAGGAAAGTTACTCCTTTAAAATTAACTCACATGGAAGTATATCTGTTGGTGTCAGGTTGCTTTACTCTGCACAACCTACATTTGGGACCTAAATTGTCTTTACACTGTCTCTTTAGCTAAATAGCATATATGCTTCAAATATGAAGTATTTAATTTCTTACAGCCATTTTACTTTTGGAAAATTTCTCAAACTTTATAATGTCAGAATGGTTCCATGTTGCTGTCCTCAAGCATTTCTGCATGACTGCCTGTAGGTTTAGGAATTATACTGTATGATTGTTTCAGCTTTAAAATTATTTTCACAGGTATCGCACACCTAAAATAAATGTACTTTAAAAATTAGGTTTGGGTTGATATTGCTCCAGGGTGAACTGATTAATGTTGCCATAAACCATGAAGCAAAATACTGAAACACAAAATTCTTCTTTTCAACTCTTTTAACAGTAGCTCTTTGTAGTTAGGAGTTCTTTTGCTAGAACAAGCCTGATGCTTTTTATTGGGCATCAAGCAGATTTTCTCTTATACGCACTGATCTACTCTGTCACAACACGATTATCAAATTAGAGTTTGTTTATATACTGTTTACTGTCCCTCTTATTAAAAAGAAACATAATGAATTGTCAAGATTGGTAATTTGTCAACATGATGTACTTGAACTATGGAAGTCTAACACACTGTACTTGAAAACATGTCAATTCCATAATACTTATCAAGTTGCTCCGTCATTAACTGTGTAGGACATTTTCAGTTGATTTAGAAATGGTAGAGTTACGTAAAAGATATGATAGTTCATACAGTACACTTTAAATAGGAATATTGCAAATAATTTGTCATCAGAAAAGTCAAAACAAATACTGTTAAAATTAAATCCCATCCTGCCCTTGGACTCTTACCAGTTTCTTGATAGGTTTTAAATACTTTAGCCATTCTTTTGCAGTGTCTAGATCTTGCTTTTCTCCCTTTGTAAATACAGCTTTCTTCCCCATTTATTTGAGCTTCATTTTACTTTTTATTGCATTTAACACAATTTCAGAGAAAAATAAAAGTTATATCATTTAAAGTTACTGTACCTTAACAAATGCACCTAAAGTGGCACTATTTTTGCATGCATGAAGGCTCAAAGCTTCAACAACTCCCATGAGCAATTAATCTTCTAACACTAATTAGATATTTGCTAATTAGTGTCTGATGTGTGAAATGAAAAACATTTTGAAGCTGAAATGAATAGGGTCTATAAAGATAGTGCCTGTGTCCCAGTTCTCCTTTTTACTATGTTATCATATTTCATAAATATTAATAAGATCACATGATACTCCCCGTTCTATAAGATTATCTTTCTGAACGAATCCTTTTGTTTAGTATAATAGGGATGTGTCAATATTTTCCATTTAGTGCAAGCATTCAATGGAAAGAAGTGTTTTCCTTCAATGTTAAGATATGTCATATTTCATGCATCACTTTTATGCTGCATTTTTAAACTCTGTTTATTTTGTATTCCTCAGCAATGAAGAATGCAAAGTGAGTCATGAATCATCCTTTCCATTTCTGAACAAGCTTGTTTAGTTTATCTTGTTTTAAATGTAACTAGCACAGAAGTTAGATTCATAGACTCTAAGGTCAGAAGGAACCAATATGATGATCTAGTCTAACCTCCTATACAATGCAGGTCACAGAACCTCACCCACACACTCCTGTAATAAACCTCTAATCTATAAGAGATATAGTAATTTTCCCCCACAAATATAGAATATGGCAGATATTGACCTATGATGGTAACTTTTGAGACATTGTAAATGTACATTTTGAAAATCATTAAATTACACACACAAAGTGTATCTCATTTTTGAGGGGAAAGAAAGTTATGACTATAAAGAATTTGTCTACCTTTGATGATGCATATAAAATGGCTCCATGTTACTGGAGTCATTCATAAAAGTCATTTAGTAATCACCCAGTAAGATTTCATTACCAAAATATAATATTTGGATCCAAGAATATTTTTCAAAGAACATTTGTATTAAGAGGATGGATGTGAACAACTTAAGAGGAAATAACTAATATTATACTGTAGTATTTAGATGTTCTTATATTTTAAACTACTCACCTGTGAATGCTGGTGATATCACAAATTATATCTAATTACAGGACCAATAAAGCAATCCCCAATGATAGCTAAGCTTGAGATGACAAAGGTGACATTGAAACATAATGACTAGATTATTGTTTTCTGAGGCTGATGTTTTGTGATTATAATAATGATGATCAAGATGATTAAAACAATAATAAAGGGAAAGTTCCAGGAATCCCAACAAAAAAGGCCTAGAAGAGATAGAAGAGAAACTGTATAGGAAGCAAACCTACACTATTGTTCCATGCCTTTTTCAATAAGACTTCTTCATTTCACCTTAAGACAGTTTATTAGTCCCAGAGGGCTCCCTGTAAACTGAAATTGATATAGTATTTTCTACCAATTCAATGTGCTTTCAGTTTTTCATACATTTGATATGAGAATAAGGTCACCTGCACCAATTCATCCTGTGCCATTATAGTTCATTCTTCAGGTTAGGTTTGAGGTCTCTATCCAAATCCCAGGAGTAAACATCAAGAAACTATTTAAAGTTATTCAGAGTCAGATTCTGATCTCACTTGTGCTTGCTTCATACTGAGGCAACTGTATTCACTTCAATGCCATTATTCCTGACTTACACCTGCGTAAGCGACATTAGAATCCCTCAATTACTAGAAACTATAGTTTAATTTCCAAAATGTCTTGAAGTTATATTCTGCAAAATACAAACGAACAAAAAACAACCAGACAGAGATGGGTTTGCTATACTATAATTTGCTTGGGCAAACCAATTTAAATAGTCTGAAATTTAAAAGCTTCATGTGTTTGTTAATAACTAATTAATTAACCATTCATTATTAGAAAGCACTTTACTCTAATGCTCTATATTTGTTTAGTTTTTATTTACTTCTGTTCTTGGAAGTTTTCTTTTTAATTAAGGCAATTTCTCCTTACCTATTTTACTATGTTAACGTTACATTCATTGTGGGGGGGGAGCATGAAATGTGAATTCCAGTGGTATTCAAAGACATCTCAAATCATATTCCCAGCAAGACTAAAGATGACACTGGTGTTGGTAATGTCTGCTCGTGTGCTTAAAAATTAAGAGAAATGATCTTACCCCAAAGAATATCCTGGGCACTTAAATGTAATCTGCATCTCCTAATATTCCGTGGCAGGTTTAGATATGAACTAAAGCTGCCAATAGGTTGTTTTCATCCATGTGTCTTGATGACTGTGTTGCTCAGAAAAGTACAACTGATGCCATTTAACCTAGAGATATGATATCCTGATTGCATGTTATTTAAATGGCACAAAATTTATAAACAAATTGCAGGAGTAAGTCCAGAAGAGAATCCCATTAAATAATATACAGGCAGATTTGTTTCATGGCCAATGGCCACAGCCTACACATCACATACAACTCTATGATACCACTATAGAGCTGCTCTTCATAGTTTCCTGGGAGAATTCAGCAAAATGACATAAAACTCACTGCTAAGTAAGGCTGTATGAAAATAAAACAATCCCCCCTCCCCAGGAAAATCAGCACTAAATTCATCCACTTAAACGGTCAATTAGATAAAAGATACAGACCCTGTTCCCTCATATAGTTTGTTCCCATTATTACCAGATTTGCTGATAAAAAATTGCTTGATTGTCTACGCACCTGCATGTGCAGTTGCTCATGCAAAGACAGGCATAAAAATCTCACACACATTTGTTACATAAATCTTGAACCTTTACCCCAGTTCTTTTAGTTGTCTATATTCTGAATTATAGATGCTCATTGAATGATAACTTATTGATTATTCATCACTTACTGCAAAGCAGAAGCAAAAGCCTGTTTAAAGAATGACTTGCCTGTTTATTTTACATTTCCCATCATCTAGCTTGGTCCTATTACTTGTCTTTTCTGTTATTTCACCTGAGTTCTAGACTCTGTGTAGCTTTCTCCATTTAAAGGGAAAGGTTAATGTGGTTAGGTTTGCTTGTAGGCCTCACATAGAGCTATTTCACATAATATTACTCCAATTTATGATGCGCAGCCAGAACACTGTTTTCATTTGGGGGAGTCATCCAATAGTCTTATAAACTAGTTCACCACTACTTGAAATTAAACCAACCACCTCTTTTCCACACTATGAAAGGAGTAATGTTGCTGTAAAGATGTCACTCACCAAAACAGGAGAGAAGCAGGGGGCATATCTCTACAAAAAATAAAGTATTACACAATCATTGAAGAAATAGACTTGTGCCAGCATTTTTAGGAAAGTTTGGCCACTCTATTAAAAGTTCAGATGTAGATTATGCATCTGATTCCATTAGAAGTGGACTTAAGCATGCGTGCAGTTGGAGTATGCTGCTATTTGGCAAAGAAATAAATTATGGTCTTAAAAGGAGTAACTGCATGCTCATTACTAAAATTTGCACTAACTATCTTCAACAGAATGCCAGCAACTACTCTTTTGAAGAAGTCCATAACACAAATTTCTGCCAAGGATGGCTAAGGTACATTACACTAAAGGCAATTTTAACTTGCATAAAAAATGGAAAAAAGTTATGTAGTTACGCATATATTTTCAGAACACACCGTTCAGGCAATACGCTCTGTTTTGGTTTTTAATAGGTAAGTTCATACAAGTCCTCTGAGAATGAGATATGGAATATTAATATATGGAATCTCTGTATTCTTGTGGGCTCACTCTCTTTCAAAACCTGTTAAAGATATTTCTTTAGCATATAACCCCCTCTCCCCCCCCCATAATATTCATTAACTTAACTTCAATTCCTCTTCTATCCACAAACTCAAACACTTTCTATTATGTAATTAACGTGGTATTAATCAACCTCTGCTGTACGACTTGGGAAAAAAATTCTAACTAAACTGGAGGCCTGATAAGACTCTGAGCCATCATCCATATGATTAGGATGAGGCTTGTGTAATGACTAAATTTTTCCTCTTAATTGATCATTGCTTTATGTGATGTTTGTCAGTTCCTAGCAGGATACCATTACCTGAAACACAAGACAGGACCATCTTTCATTCAAAACTCATCTGTCCAGGGAGATATTGATTTTCCTTAAATGAAAATAAAAGAAACCAACAACTAATTTTAATCTAGGGTTTGTGTTATGGACAAGGCATCATTTAAATGTGTGGAAAAAAAGTAAAGGCCTAAGTTTTGTTTGAGATAATGAAACACTTTCTATTATAAAGAAACAGTATTACATTGTGTTATACAAGATTTTTTGACATTCTCTCTCACTAACTGGAATTTGACATTCATTGGCAAAGTTTAATTATTGAAGTTTTTTATCTAAATAAAAAATGGAAAAGAGGAATTTGTCAGAAGACTGATTTTTATGCAGTTATCAAAGAATAATGGAGAACACATTATAAGGAGTTATTAAAAGTATTTAATGAACTTGGATTCATACAGTCTCACATTCTTCATATATCTTGGCTGAAGGCCTAAACACCCAATCCCATTTGGATGCTACCCCAAACGCTTTTTGGCAGAAGAAATGCAATGTTTTATAGAATACCCTCTTGTCTTG
The DNA here is from genome assembly GCA_007922175.1 of Pelusios castaneus. NCBI lineage: Eukaryota > Metazoa > Chordata > Testudines > Pelomedusidae > Pelusios > Pelusios castaneus. The sequence goes on from ML685876.1 coordinate 802,426, forward strand.
TGTGCAATTCCAGAATACCTCAGAGATGTGTGTATGTCAAAACCTCAATCCTGCAAAGAATTGATTTTCACAGACTCTTACTTGATCAATGGAGAGAGAAATGGTGGTTGGGGGGAAGAGGGGAGGTAGAAGAGAACAGGAGCTGTCTTAGATAATATTAACCTAAAGGTGATGGGCCAAATACTCTGCTTGGATAGACTTATGTACCAACTTGTGAGTCAAATTACCATTTGGCCTTGGACATTTTTTGGAGGAATTGTCTGGGATAGCTGTTGTTCCTTAATGTCACCATCAAAATCCACAGAGCTGATACCTACAAATCCTAATTCTTGAGACTTGTGAGTTGAGCTACATGGAAGGTATAATATGGTGTTAAACAAGCACAGAGCATTCTCCAAAGTATTGTGCAAGCCTCCCATATTCTGATTATTTTAACTCCTGGCAGGAATAATCCACTTGAGCAGCTTTTGGGGAATCCATGGCTGTTGTAACTTGTGCCCACTATTGGGATAACTAATGAGATCTATCACTTTACTCACTAATTTCAACTTCACCCTGTATATGAATTTGAAATTGGCTCAGAGAGATTTGTATCACACTACTCAATAGTTTTCTATCCAAGAAAAATATACGGTACTTATTTCTGGATTTAATCACAGGATACAGCTGAAATACATGTGACATGGCAGGAAAGGCCCTAATAAAAATCTAAATTACAGAAAGGTTTACTGATGTGTGAAATATTGAAAATAAAGCTAGGGGAGGGAAGAAAAAAGGATGTAAATTATGATGGACTAAGAGGAATTACCTCGCTATTAGACCATCCTTTCTGTGAAAGATGCTGAATGCCCCTCTGTGAATTCAGTGGGAGTTGAGGACACTAACCATTTTGCAGTATCTATCTGAGATATACCAATATAGATCCTTTTCAAGGAATGAAACTTGTGCATTACTGTCATAGCTAGAGACTATTTCTGAATCTAAATATCGATTAACTTAATTGTATTGATCAGTTAGAATGTCCCAACTTATTGTACTAGTGTGAATGTTTAATGAAGATTCTATTATAAGAAGCATTCTCCTCAAAACTGGGAAAAAAAGAACTGCAAACTACATCCGTATAGTTCAGACTGCATAAATTAAAAAAATAGCTGTTTGATGCATACAATTATGAACTAAAATAATTTTAATGTGATCATTTAGATAATGGATATTCTTTTCAGATAACAATCATTAAATACAGAGATTTAGCACATATAAAATTCACTAAGCCTTCATATGTCAGCTATTTCACTGTATTTTACCATTTCAAGGTAGTGTAAATGCATGCTTTAGTTGGTTCTAATCTTTATAATATATGTATGTATATAATATATTATATGAAAAAATCCATGCATAATCTATTCAATAGTTCCTTCCAAGAATAATTTAGATGCAGGCAACAATACAGTATTATAAACAAGGAATCCTGTGGCATTTTTAAAGACTAACAAATTTATTTATTGCATGAGCCTTTGTGGGTAAAATCCCACTTCATCAGATGCATGAAATGGAAACTACAGTAAGTAGGTGAATTTAAATGCAAAAGTCACAAGGTAAGTTCAGATTTTTTCAGAAAACCAAGTAAGCTGTTTTGATTCAAACAGTGGGGAACAACAGATAAGAAGGTGGGAAGGTTAAAAGGGGTGAAAAATCACCTTTTGTAATGAGTGAGCCAGCCCAAATCTCTAGTCAGACCTAATGCAATGGTGCCAAATTTACATATGAATCTAACTCTTCAGTTTCTCACTGGAGTTTATATTTACTAAATTAGAGTGGATATGATAAAGGTTTGAAGATAGATACAGAGAGGGTAATTGTAAGCTCCTATTTACACTTTCTCATCAGATATAAAAATATTCAATTAAACTAAAAGATGACTGAAAATTTTTTTATGTGGTGAACATTTAACCAATGAAACTATTCTCACAAAAGAGCGCTGATGCCACAACTTAGAATTAAAACAATGCATTAGAAATTGATAGGATAATGGGAACCACCAGAGTTACATTACTTACAATTTTTATTTTTTAATAATATAAATCTTCATGCTTTAAGGCATCAGCCAATCACTAAGTTTCTGGGGTTATTAAGTAATTCTCCCCTTTTGTAGGGTATGGAAACAAATTTTTTAACAAGACTTGTTAAAGTTTTCTATGAATCATCTATTATCAACCACTTGTAGAAACAGAATATTTGACTAGTTGGACCACTGGCCTGACTCAGTATTGCAATTGCCATGACAACAATCTGGAAATTAAAGATCTCGATCTTAAACATCCTGTTGGTTATTATATAATCATGTTCTTCTTTGACCTTTCTGTGATATTTTATTGAAGCTATATCTGTCACATGTTGTAGCTGCTACCATCACTAGCGGGCTTTTCCGCTAATGCTGAAATTGGCTTTAAGAGGCAAATCTTTCTGATGTTCACAACTGCAACTAAGCACAGTATACACAGAACTGAATTCAGTTTTTGGGGTTTTTTTAAACTTTCTATTTAGGAAGAATTAACAGTTTGCAAATCCTTGCCATTACATCAGCAAGCTCTTGTTTAAAGAGATGTACAGACACCCACCCACTAGAACTGAGAGGCTGGGTCACTTTTGTGGAACCATCATCTGGCATCCAACAGAGCTGAAGAAGAAAAGTCACCTTTCCTGGTCCAGAGTGCAGACCAGCATTCCAAGCCCACTGACAGGAGGGAAGGGGAAAGGCACAAGGGACCAACGATTTTAAAAGGGGCTCAATGCCCAGGGTAGTGTGGTGAAAGCTTCCTATCAAGAAGGCTAGCTCTCTATCACACCTCTTCTGCCTGTGGCTCCCACCCTCGGTCAACTCCTACTCTGCTCCAGCCCCACTCTACTCCGCAGCATGCTCCTCCTCCTCCTCCTCACCACTCTGCCCCACCCTCACCACAGTTGTTTGTTGCCTGGAGGGAGGGCAAGTGTGGAAGAGAGGGAGGCCAAGCAATGGGCGGGGGAGTGGATGTAACAATAAGCAGGCCAAGCAACAGAGGGGACATGGCCTGAGCTGGGGCCTGGAGTGGACTATGGGCGAGGCTGTTAGCCCTGGGGCCTGAAATTCCTGTTGAGAATGCCAAATATAAATGCCACAAAGGGGTACTTGTGATCACTGAAGCACAGCTGCACCCCACCCTTACTAAGACAATATTTTTCTGTTTTATTGATTTGTTAGTTTGTAAATAGAATTTATGAGACAGATAGTTTGGAGGGCGTTAGCAATTTTAAAGGCCTTTGAGTAATTTTAAGCTAATATTTTTTCCCAAAGTTTTTGTATTCATTACCACAAAAGCATTCATCTCAAACCTCACTTACAAAGTGCATGAACATTACAAAACCCCCAAACCAAAAATCCTCCATGTATTTATACTTTTCCTTATCTGCAATAACTATGAAAAGTATATTGCTATTAATCATGGGTTGAGTGGGGCTATGATTAATACAGATAATGGTCAGAGGACCAACTCATGATCTACTGAAGTCAACAACCTTCCACTGATGTCTTATCAGAATTTGGCCCTTTAACACGCACCTTCAGGGACAGATAAAGTCTTGTGTAGGGATTGTATCTGGGTCTGAATTTCACCGATAGCTGTAAATATTATGTCTTAGAAGATGCCACCTGTAGTGTGCCTCTGAAGTGGTGATGACAATAGCATACAATTATTAAATTACTAATCCTCCAACCATTATATATATATATGTACAATTTTATAATATATATTAAATTATGTAATTTTGAAACACTAACAATGCAAATGAAGAGAGAGAAGCAAAACGTTAAATCAAAAAAGTCTTTGTAAAAGCATTTTATTGCCTAAAATTCTCTCATCGCTTCAAGAGCTACTAGCTTGATATTTGCATACAACTAAAGGAGAAGAAATGACAATCTCTCCAAAGGAGTGAGAATTGGCAAGTCTGCAGAGCTCAGCACTGTCTCCATTGCCAAGCGTCTTACTTCATACGGAAGACTCACGCATCAGGTGTCCAAATCACACTTTTATTTCCCTCTGCATAAATCTCACACAGAGATATTGACAAGGTTTGTTTTTTGCCAATACAAGTGTTCCAAAAACATTGCTCAGATGGGAATTGGGAAGACAATGTTGGCAGCTAGATCAGCCTGGGTGCGGTTTTAATTTTTGCATCAGATATTCAAGTTACACAACAAACTACCCTGCCAGTCACCACCAGGCCTCACCTCTTATCCAGATACCTTTCTGTGGGAGGTCCCGAGAGCGCCAGCAACCTAAGAAGTCTTTTCTGTACTGTGCTGGCAAATTAACCTTGCCTTGGCATTACTTCTGCTTTTATACTCTAGAACAGCTTCCTTGTTTTTGTGAAATGATCAATATAATGAAACCTGTGGTGTGACAAGCCACATACACACGGTTTTAAATATGGTTTGTGTCTATTTGGTGGTTGTCAACTGCAGCCCAATTAGCTCAGAGCTGCAGCTCATCTGACATCCTCAAGGCCATACAGGTAGTATTGGATGCAGCCCTCAATGATAAATAGGTTAAGAACTGCTAATATACTGTTTTATATACTTTATTCTATTTCATGTTTTGTGTTCACTTTTATACAAATGTTATATGTTCTATTCAATTCTGTCTATATTTTAATCTATTTTGTCTTGTCTAGTAAACTTCTGCTTGAGAAACTTATTTTGCTGTTATCCACTGACTCCATTCATATCTGCCTGGAACTACAGGAATAAATAAAATGCCCAGAGCCCAGACTGAGTAACCAGATGGTGTGCTGAGAGCATGGGGAAGGGAAACTTCTTCACCCCTGCACTCTCAAGGGAGAATTAATCAATAAATCTAGATCCTGCTTCTGCCTTACCCAGAAGAACTATATTAGAACTCACAGGACCTCACTTACCCCCAGGGTAGGTGCTGATGTGAGGATCTGTCTCTAGAGTCTAGATGAAGATATATCCTCATGCAAACAATTTGTTCCTAGATACAGGGCCATCTTCTTCCATTGTCAATTACGCCAGCTCACCTAATCATTAAGAAAAGCAGTTTCCTCTTTGTATCAGAGAGCAGAATTTGGCTTCCACTATTGCACTTCAAATGACATTCACAGCACCATGATATCCAGCCATTATGGTTCTTCTCTGCAAACAAGTGTGTATATTCAGTGACAGAGGAAAATATCTGCAATATTTAAAGTAACCCACTGTATCTTTGCATCTTGACCATGTTTTTCTAAGAGTAATTCTCTAGCAACCCCATCAACTTTTTCTTATTTGAAATAACCTTTAGGAATTAATGCTATAAGGAAAAGAAATCAGTTCTGAGAATTAATGCAGGCTCACCGATCTGCTATGACAGAGCTGGGACTGTTTATCCATTTGTGTAATCACTATATCATATTGCTGAGTGACTACACCACTGAGCTAGACCTGACAATACTTTAAAAGTTCAAGAACTTCTTGCTGTAGCGCTTTAAGTCCTTTTCTGCAATGATATGGTGACTCTCCTCCTCTTTGAATTAGCTGCCATCCCTCTTCTGCCCTCATCCCCTTTAGCTGCAGGTTCACTACCTGGAAAAGTTTTGTAATAAAATGTCCACTGTAATCACTTATTACAGAGAAGGAGGTTTCTCCCTGGCAATCAGTTTAAAAAGGGACACATTTTCACAGGAAAAAAAAGTATACTTGAAGATGTTTTTTAAAGGTCCCCTCGACAAATCACTCCACTTTTCTTAAATTGAGGAAGCCTTCAAACAAACAAAAACAAAGTAACACCACATTTTCCAACACACTGCCCATTTAAATACATTTTCCCCATTATGAAGTTCTCTATTTCATCATACTTTTTTAAGGTATTCCCTAAAGCTCCCGGTTCACTGGACTGACTCTACCATAAGAGATTTCCCCCTTAAAACAGATGAATGACATACAACATACTGCAGCTGAAACTGAATTCTACTGAAACAACTTGATCTACCATAGTTAATGAAGGAACTTGCATTCCTCTCCCCTAAAATTGTGGTGGTGGTGGTGGGGGGTTCTTTGTGGTTATACACTTGCATGAAGTTTGATTCAATGTATATTTTCATAACAGTAAAAAGACAAGAGAAGCCTAGCTAATTTTGTTTACATTATGCTTTAAAATGTTCCTAGATAACACCTCCATTTGTCAGTGACACAGCAGGGAGTAAATGGAAATGTTTATTCAGACCCCTCAGCAGAAAGAACTCCCTTAATCCACTCACTGATGAGATAACACTGTAGGATTACAATAATCAACTTGCAGTATGTCCTCTATTAGGGCACTAAAACCATAGTATTTCATATCCACCAGGAAATGTTTCTTTGCTTACATAACAGATAGACTTTCACCCCTTTGAGATCATATTTTTCACCCCATGCTGATCCTTCAAACTGTTTCTCTATCAAATGGCTAATGTTAGACTAAATACTAAAAGTTAGAAAGCCTGCAACTGAAAGAAAAATTGTTTGCAGTGCCCACCATTGATCTAATTAATGGAACAATGAAGAGACAGATGTTAACAACATAGTAAAGCTTCTAAGCTTCCTCATAGGGAAAGTGATACAATGAACTGCTTGTGAAGGACTCTTATTTAAATGTAGATACAAATCTCCATTAATTCCTGCCTAAAATCTTTTAAAATGGCTATTAGTGTGTGTAATGACCTTTAGAGTGATTGCTGTGCAGATTCCATCCCAGCTGAGGCAGTGTCCACTGACTAAGGCAGTGGAGGATTTCTCATTCAGTTATGGAATTTTAAAGTTTTGTTAAAATACACATAATGAAGATGGAGGATGGGGGAGTTAGATAATTCATTCAAACTTGGCTTTTTTCCATGCACTTTTCTAAAGAAAATTTGAAGTGTCAAAAATACATATCTGGTGCTCATTATTAAATGCTAAATACCACAGTGTTTTGAACTGCCTTGTGGCCATTGTAAAGAAAACAGGTGTTCTGATAGATTATAAAGTGTGAGTCAGATGATGTGTAGAACAGAATTTTAATGAAGCTGGAAGCACAGTAGTCTGACTAGCCTTTTGAACATGATGCTAAAACACTGAAAGTAGTCTTAAAAAGAGACAAATAGAAGTAAGACAATTCAAAAAGCCTCATCCGCATACACCAAGGGAATGTGACATAGGAAGTCAATAAACAAGGTACCATACCAACACCAGCAAAATGAGTAATGGTATGGTCTGTAGTAGATTAAACATGAAGGGCAAGATCCTCAGCAAAACCTGAGAATGCAGCACATCTTTGGGGTTGGATGGGATAAAAGGAGACATAAAACTCACCTTTGCTCTCCCTTAATCCTTGTGTTATTCTATGCAACATTGTCTCTGGAGTATGTTACAACAGTGTAAATTGTGGTCTAATTTAGGGGCCAAAATCGATGAGCACAGTGCAGAAGCATGCTGGCCAAGCAACTTTCTTCCCGCTTCCGCATATCAGTAGCAGATGGTGTAGAGACTCTGCATTGACCCCAAAAGATCCCTATACGCTGCAGTAAATCCCTCTGCCCAAAGCTAGACATGCTAATTCTACAGTGTACAAAAAAAGCCATATCACACCAAAAAGTCTGGTTCCATAACCATCCAAATCATTCCTGTGTATTAAATTTCAGCAAAGACTCAACCGATGTTTGAAAGTTCTAAGCAAGGCTATTGTGCAACTTTTTTTAAAAAAAAAATTTTTTAAAGCATAAGTAACTTATTTTTGTATTTCTCAAAAAAGTTTCTAACAGTAAAATTTCCATAAAAACAGAACTATGCCATATTTTAAAAGGCATATTGTGAGTATGAGAGAAACTGAGCTTGAAATGGAGTAAGTCTAGGCCATCAACCTTCAAACATACCACTGCATACCTTTCATCAGAGGAGTTGACAGCAGGATTGAATATACTTACACACATGTATAAACGTTTGTAGGATCAGTTACATCCTTAAGCAACCATTCTGCAAAGGCTTACATGGATACTTAATTGTAAGCATTTGATTAGTCTCACTGACTTAAATGGACTACAGTTAAGCATGTGTATAAATCTTGGACTTTAAAGACCTTTACTATAGTGAGACTACTGCATCTGATACTATTACTGTATCTAAATCTATCTGTGTAACATACATATTATCCTGTGATTTAAAACACCTCTTTATATATATTGACTATTTTAATAATTTGTTTTATTAGACTGTTAATTAATTACACAATTTATCACAGGTTATTGGCTCCCTTCAAGTCAAGTGTGGTGTCTCAGGTTACTGGGAGCATTGGGGGTTGCCATAGTGATACATGGGAGGGTTGTTAAGGGCTCAGGTAAACCTGTGCGTTTGCTGGCAGTCCTTGCCAGACATGCTAAATAAAGCTTAATAAGGGAACTCTGAAGCCTGCTATGTCTATTGATCATTATTTAATCTTAATACACGACATCAAGTATACACTATCAATATTAATATCGTGTTCTACAAATATATATTGTGTGCTTTGACTAACATAGAAGCTAAGTGTTCCCATTTTTTTACTTCCCACACACTCTCAAACGTATGTTATTTTTTAAACTTTTAAAAAGTGAGCATAGAAATTACTTGTTACTTACAAGTGAGGATTTCTGCAACTTCCTTTTAGAGACAACATGTATTTGGACTTCTGTCTTTGAGAGATAATTAGTGAAGCGATGACACAGCATTAGGGGAAAAGTAAATCTGCTCATCATCACAATTCCCAAACTTAAAATCTTCATGAATAACATTAAAATAGGAATGCATATCACCTGGTATTTAAGAGCTATTTAAGATAAAGCACAAAGCTAACACAAATACCAATGGCTACAAACTGGCTGTGAATAAATTTGGGCTCGAAATTCAAAGACTTCTAACCATTGGAGGAAAGAGGGGTTTTGAAACAGCTTCCATTAGGAGTAATAGGAGCAAACTAGCTAACTATCTTTAAAATGTTTCAAAGGGGTAGCCGTGTTAGTCTACTGCAGAAAAGCAACAGAGTCCTGTGGCACTTTTAAAGACTAACAGATTTATTTATCGTATGATTTTCCCCCACGAAAGCTCGTATGATAAATAAATCTGTTAGTCTTTAAAAATGCCACAGGACTCTGTTGTTTATCTTCAAAATGGGTCTTGATAAACTTATGAATGGGATTATACAGAGTTGCCTGTCAGAGCAGGGGACTGGACTTGATGATTCAGAAGGTCTCCTATATTCCTACTAAGGAAAAAAAAGGAGCAGTGGAAAGAGAGGTCCTGCTTTAGGAGGATGGATCTTTGAGGGAAACATATGTTCAGTCACCCTGCTAGCCATTTTACCCAATTCAGCTGACCAGTGCCTCCTTCACGTAGTCAGAGTCTGCAGAGTTTTGCAAAAAGCGCAAAACCAAATAGTCTTATAAAGCCAGGGCCCTGGGATAGGTTTTGAAAATCAAAATGTCCAAGTGTGCGGGTATATGTGGTTCCTTTATGTGTGTGGAAGCTTACCCTGTCACTATGGATAAGTAGACATGGCTTCAACTTCCTTGAATCTCTGTAATCTCCTCCAGCAGGTAGAGATGGATGGCTAGCCTTATTTATAACCATCTTTTGAAAATACAGTTTATAAAATATAGGACAGGGATTTAAAAAAAAAGAAAACATGAAATATGTCTTTTAAAAACATCTTTCAATAGATATTCCATCTTCAAGCTGTATACCTTTGTCCTACTTTTACTATTTTCTTTGGGTTTAGTTTTCCCTTTGGATTTTACTGTTCTGGTTGGGTCTAGATGTTAAAAGGTCAATGCCAACTCAAATTTAGTTCTAAGTTAAGACTGTGCAAAACAAGATTTTAGGACTTCCAACAGAAATGTTTCCATGATTATTCTTTTCTTCAATGAATTGTTTTAAAACAATTAAACCAGTCCCTTGAAGTGTTTATAACTTTATCATCGCAGCATGAAGACTCAAATTAAAACCAGCTATCAACAAAGTAAAATGTATTTCCAAGCTGTAAAATGTACAAAAAGAAAACTAACAAAATGAAAAAGATGGTTTGTTAATATTCTTTCAGTTTTTATAACCTAAGTGCTATTAGTAACCATAATAAGGATCTATGCTTAAAATATATGGAGCAGTTTCAAAGACTACAATGAAGCTAAACTGTTTTATGCCAGCTGACACTCTGTTTCATCATTGAGTGTGCCCTTTTATTAACAAGGCTGAGAATATACTTGTAGAAAATGGGGTAGTGATTATAGACTTAGTTGCATATATCTTTTTCTTTTTTTAAGGACAAAAATTTTGAACAAGTGCACCTTGGGATAACACACAAAGAATTTACCACACCCGCACATTTCCTAGTCACATTCTAATCAAATCACATCACATATGCCTGTGACTTGAACGCACTTACTGCATTTGAAATTAAAACTGTATGAACTGTTCAGTAATGATACAAAGAAAACTCCCATGGACATTGAATTTCTGTTTTTTGTGTCCTCCCTCTTTAAATTGCGGAGCTCTTCTAGAGAGATGTTTAGCACCCTCTATTCCCCTTCAAGTAAACAATGTGAGCAGAGGGTGCTCACACACCAAAACAAAAAAGACAACCAACACTTTGCAGAATAGAGCCATTAATCAGAGTTTGAGTGTATTTTTTTAAAACACTTCATGATTTAATATTTTCAGCACAAAAATCGACACTTCAGGCACTTTACAGTCAGGTGCAAAAGAATATACTACAGGAAAGGTTTGTTAAAGAAAGCTCTGAATAGTCAATGCGATGGATTCAACAAACAACATTATTCCAGCTGGATATCCTCAGGAAGATATCTTAAGAGTTTTTTAGATTCTTTTCCTTTATAGTGTGCATTAGGTCAGAGGACAGAGAACCCTGAGAATTAAAACAAAAACAAAAACCAAACCCGTGAGTATGAAATACTTTTTCCTAATGTATTTTAAGGCTAAAAGGGATTCAATAGATTCTCCAGGTTTTCCCTTGACTGTAAGCTTAATCTTAGCAATGGTTTTCTATCCCAAGAAAATGGATTTATATGGATTTCGAGACTTTACTAGTTATTTTTTCCAAGAATAAAAATCTCTCACTTTTAAACTTGTTAAACCCAACTCCACTTTCTCTTAAAGTCCATGAACTTCTGTTTATTTCTGTAGTAATCCATTCAAGTGTCTGATCAGTGCCACTCTCTCTCTCTCTCTCTCTCTCTCTCTCTCTCTCTCTCT